>OX453032.1:14664323-15026823 GCA_949699075.1 Asteroscopus sphinx | reverse complement strand
GCTTGAAATGGTCCTTAGGGCACAAAACCCGAAAAAAGCTCCCGGTCCCGATGGGCTGACATCCGACATATGCACAGCTGCAATAAACTGCAACAGGGAAGTATTCTTGGCAATAGCTAACAAATGCTTAGCGCTGTCGTACTTCCCCAAGCAGTGGAAAACAGCCCATGTGTGCATACTCCGCAAGCCGGGTAAGGAAGACTACACCCATCCTAAGTCGTACAGGCCAATCGGCTTGTTATCGGTCCTGGGAAAGATAGTCGAGAAACTCCTGGTAGGAAGACTCCAGTGGCATTTCCTTCCGAAATTCAACAACCAACAATTTGGATTCATGCCACAGAGAGGGACCGAGGACGCCCTCTATGCCCTAATGAAGCACATACGTGCGGAAAGGGAAGCCACAAAAATAGTGCTCCTAGTATCATTGGACATAGAGGGTGCCTTCGACAACGCATGGTGGCCGGCCCTAAAGCAGCAGATGACGGAGAAGCGCTGCCCCAAAAACATCTACGCCCTCGTAAGCTCCTACCTCGAAGACCGGAAGATTGAGGTCAACTATGCCAGAGCGTCTAGTACAAAGGAAACCACCAAAGGATGCGTTCAAGGCTCCATAGCCGGTCCGACGTTTTGGAACCTTATACTAGACTCACTCCTACACAAAATGGCTAGTAAAGGGGTCTACTGCCAAGCCTTCGCAGACGATGTAGTCCTTGTATTCTCAGGTCATGTAGTCAGCACCCTGCAGCAGACAGCCGAAGATACGCTTCGAGATGTGGCTGATTGGGGAGATCGTAACAAGCTACGTTTCGCCGCGCACAAAACAAACGCGATGGTGATAACGAGAAAGCTAGTATACGACACCCCAATCATCCACATGTCGGGCGTTCGGCTGGATCTGGTCGAACAGATCAAGCTGCTGGGCCTCATAATAGACTACAAGCTCACCTTCAACGCGCACGTCGCTGCAACCTGTAAAAAGGCGGCAGCAATCTACAAACAGCTGGCATGCGCGGCTAGGGTGACGTGGGGCCTCAACAAAGAAATAATAAGGACTATATATGTGTCGGTGATAGAGCCAATCGTGCTGTATGCAGCCAGTGCTTGGGAACCCGCTGCCGAGAAGCTGATGACAAGAAATCAGCTAGACTCGTTGCAGAGAGGGTTCGTCCAAAAGATCTGCAAGGCATACCGTACGGTGTCTCTGACATCGGCACTACTCCTGTCGGGCTTACTACCCCTGGACCTCAGGGTACTGGAAGCCGCTACCCTCTTCAAGGTTAAAAAAGGTCATTCCCAAGAGTTTGTTCCACTGGGCAGAGAAGTTGAACAAAAGGTGGACAGCAGACTCAACCCCCACCCGTCCTCACTCACAATAACAGAGTACATCCGCCTCGAGGACATGGAGCCCGATACCCTATCAACCCACCACGTAACTGGTCCCCAGATCTTCACGGACGGCAGCAAGATTGAGGGGAAAGTCGGAGCTGCCCTCACGTGGTGGGAAGAAGGAAGGGAAAAGAAGTTTAGAACTTTCCGCCTAGAGCCTCACAACACTGTCTTCCAATCGGAGATGTACGCGCTACACAGAGCTGTCCAGCTGGCACGAGAATCCAGGGCGAGTTCTATCAACATATTGAGTGACTCAAGATCGTCACTTGATCTGTTGAGGAATCCGTCCGTCTCCCACCAGCTGGCACTGGATATGAAGAAGTGCGTGCGCGAGATCCGGGAGGAGGGCAGGGAGGTGAGGTTCTTCTGGCTACGGGCTCACGTGGGGACGCCAGGGAATGAGAGAGCTGACGAACTGGCAAAGAAGGCAGCGCTCACAAAGAAAACAGCACCAGACTACGACTGCGTTCCCGTATCATACGTAAGGAAGAAGATACGGGAAAACACTATCAAAAAGTGGCAGGTGCGCTACGGATCCTCCAGCACGGGAGCGGTGACAAGAGTGTTCTTCCCAGACGTCCTAGCGGCGAAAAGAACACTCACAAACGCTGTTATCACACCGCTCCATGTCCAAGCCCTAACCGGTCATGGGGGATTCTCGGCATACCTGCACCGCTTCCACTTGAAAGATAGCCCAGAATGCGTTTGTGACCCTGGCTGCGACGAAACAATATGGCATCTACTGCTCGAATGTCCAAGATTTGGCAGAGATAGGCTGGAGTTGGAACAGAAGATCCAAGTCCGACTAGACCAGCCTACCCTCCATATTATAATGGAGAAACTCGCCACGAGAGTTCCGTTCTTGGCATTCATGAGCAGAGTCGTCAGCGTCGCAATTAGGGCCAACAAAACAAGCGCATCCCCGCAGCCGCAGTCTCACCCTCAACCTCAACCTCAGCCTCAGCTTCTACCACCACCACAACCTCCAAACCCAAACCAACTGCATTTACAGACACAGCCTTCACCTCTATCTCAGCCTCAACAACAACAACAGCAGCCTCAACCACCACTACCACTACCACTACCGCAACTGCAAACACCCTCACAATCGCTGCAACAACCCCAGCGACAAATGCCGATCAGCCAATGGCTGGCGCTCGGAGAAGAAGCAGGAGCGCCAGGCATCAGGCTTCGCGGAGTGGCCCTCTTTATGAATCGCCCCCGGGAAAAGCTCGGCATAAGCTTCTGCCGTGTTGGACGAGACCGAACAATAGCCATATCACCAGGCCTCGCCGCTCTTATCAACGGAAGCACCACTAAAATGAGCATGAAGGCCAGTAAGTATCTGGCCTTACCGGAGACGGAAATGGGGAATCACCGATGCCGAGTACTGCGATCGCTCGACAAGACGATCGCATTATTCGAGTGGGGAAACCTAAATCCGTTTACCCAAGCATGCTCACTGCTTCTGGAGATAGCAGCGGCGGGATGCGGGATGAACATCAAGTCCCGCATAATAAGTGTCGACGCTATGGTGGTGGAAAGAGAGAGGGGAGAAGTCTCAGACCGAATCGCTTGCATCGATGCCTCGATGCATCATGAAGTGGTGGTCTATGAAGACAGGGGGGAAGACCTAAGTTTTCTCAAAACCCCCCGAAAAGATGCTGCCAGCGCATCCGGCCCGAACACCAGCCAGGGCCACCCCCAATCCGCATCCGCCAGCCATAGCATGTCAGAAAAGGTCCAACAACAGGCAGCCGCCGACAAAGCCGAAGCGAAATACGGCTCAAGAGGGTCGCTCGAGGATGAAGCACGACAGCAAAAACGGCTATCGACCTTCCGGAATTTCATGGGAAGGTTGATACCCAGAAAAAGAAATGGGCAAGAAACAGCGGTGCGAGACTTCCTAAGACTAACACCTAGGAAGTTCGCGCAGCCACCACCGCCAAAAACAAGAGCAGAAAAGGGGCAAGTCACCGCTCCTAGCCTAAAGCCAGCGTCGGAGCCCGCGGAGCACTTCGTAAACGCCTTCCACGAGTACGTAGCGGTCGTGAGAGCAACCAAGGAGGTTAATCTCGCGACCTGCCAGAAAATCCTGCGGACCTTCCATCTCAATATTGAAGGTCTGCTTAGGGTTTTGCTCGAGGAAGCGGAGGCCGCCGTGTATGACAACGCCAATTCCCAGGTCATCACAGGGAAAATGGCGGGGCCATACATGGCTGCCTACAGCGCAGCGAATGGCTTCGTGGCTCTGGATGAGGACGAGACGAGGCGCAAAGGCAAACCCGTATTCGCAACACCACTCAGCGATCCCATTGTAGTCACCGCCCGATGCACCAAAATAATGCTGGACGACAAGATCCTCAGAATGGCGGAAACCATTCTCAGGACTTCATATAGTTCGGCATTAGGAGGAAATTGGGCGGTACCATCAATCAAATGGGTTAACGGGGTCCCCGGTTGTGGCAAAACGACTTGGGTGGTTGGAAACTTCGATGGGGACAAAGACGTCATTGTAACCACGACTACTGAAGCAGCCAAGGATCTCCGAGGAAAGCTAGCGCACCGCTACGGAGATCATGTCATTTTCAAGGTGCGCACTATGGCCTCAATACTAGCAAATGGGTTCAAGAAGCGAGACCGCTGCTACCGTTTAACGGTAGACGAGGCGCTAATGAACCACTTTGGGGCTATAGTAATGGCTGTGAGGTTGTCTGGGGCAAGCGAAGTTGTCCTCATCGGAGATGTAAACCAGCTATCCTACTTGGACAGAGAGAACCTATTCCAACTAAGGTACACCCGTCCAAGCCAGATAACAAACATCAGTCTGGAGTTGTTCTGCACGCATCGGAACCCTTTGGATGTAGCGTTTGCCTTGCGCGAGATATACGCTGGCATCTACTCGTCAAAGTCGCAGGTCCACTCCTTGAGGCTTGAGAATTTCAGAGATTCGCAAATACCGAATACCGCCGAAAACACTCTGTTCTTGACACATACGCAAGAGGAGAAATCCATGCTTATCGGTCAAGAATACGGGTCTGGCGGAGGTTCGCGGATCCTGACGATTCACGAGTCTCAGGGGTTGACATGTGACAACGTCGTCATAATCAACACCAAGGCTAGGAGCTTGAAGATCCACGACAGCGTCCCCCACGCGGTAGTGGCGGTCTCGAGGCACACGGTCAGCTGCGTCTACTACACCGATGACGCAGATGACGCAATAGGCCGGATCGCGAAGGGGGCAATTGGTGCGTCAACAAAAACGGTCGTCGACTACAATCTAAAGATGGCCATGAAACACCGAGACGCAGCAATCGTGGAAGCCCTGGCAAAGCTCGCAAAGTCCGTGACAGACAAATAGCACTTAAGGCAAAAGGCTACTAAGAAAACAAAAAAAAAAAAAAAAAAAAAAAAAAAAACAAGAGAGAAACAACAAAGAATAACATTAAGATGTCAAAAAAAAAAAAAAAAAAAAAAAAAAAAAAAAAAAAAAAAAAAAAAAAAAATTTAGATAGTAAGTGTGTGATGGACTCACTCTTAGTTTTTAATGATTGTGAATTAGTGTTAGTCGTCCGCGGAGGACAGTAACTGTAATATACGTGTAAGCAGTCAATTATATTAATAAAAAAGCAAAAAAGAGTACGGACGAAAGGTCTGTAGGAGAAATTGTATCATTTAAAAAAAAAAAAAAAAAAAAAAAACCTAACCTAACCTAACCTAACCTAACCTAACCTAACCTAACCTAACCTAACCTAACCTAACCTAACCTAACCTAACCTAACCTAACCTAACCTAACCTAACCTAACCTAACCTAACCTAACCTAACCTAACCTAACCTAACCTAACCTAACCCTCACAAAGAAAACAGCACCAGACTACGACTGCGTTCCCGCATCATACGTAAGGAAGAAGATACGGGAAAACACTATCAAAAAGTGGCAGGTGCGCTACGGATCCTCCAGCACAGGAGCGGTGACAAGAGTGTTCTTCCCAGACGTCCTAGCGGCGAAAAGAACACTCACAAACGCTGTTATCACACCGCTCCATGTCCAAGCCCTAACCGGTCATGGGGGATTCTCGGCATACCTGCACCGCTTCCACTTGAAAGATAGCCCAGAATGCGTTTGTGACCCTGGCTGCGACGAAACAATATGGCATCTACTGCTCGAATGTCCAAGATTTGGCAGAGATAGGCTGGAGTTGGAACAGAAGATCCAAGTCCGACTAGACCAGCCTACCCTCCATATTATAATGGAGAAACTCGCCACGAGAGTTCCGTTCTTGGCATTCATGAGCAGAGTCGTCAGCGTCGCAATTAGGGCTAACAAAACAAGCGCATCCCCGCAGCCGCAGTCTCACCCTCAACCTCAACCTCAGCCTCAGCTTCTACCACCACCACAACCTCCAAACCCAAACCAACTGCATTTACAGACACAGCCTTCACCTCTATCTCAGCCTCAACAACAACAACAGCAGCCTCAACCACCACTACCACTACCACTACCGCAACTGCAAACACCCTCACAATCGCTGCAACAACCCCAGCGACAAATGCCGATCAGCCAATGGCTGGCGCTCGGAGAAGAAGCAGGAGCGCCAGGCATCAGGCTTCGCGGAGTGGCCCTCTTTATGAATCGCCCCCGCGAAAAGCTCGGCATAAGCTTCTGCCGTGTTGGACGAGACCGAACAATAGCCATATCACCAGGCCTCGCCGCTCTTATCAACGGAAGCACCACTAAAATGAGCATGAAGGCCAGTAAGTATCTGGCCTTACCGGAGACGGAAATGGGGAATCACCGATGCCGAGTACTGCGATCGCTCGACAAGACGATCGCATTATTCGAGTGGGGAAACCTAAATCCGTTTACCCAAGCATGCTCACTGCTTCTGGAGATAGCAGCGGCGGGACGCGGGATGAACATCAAGTCCCGCATAATAAGTGTCGACGCTATGGTGGTGGAAAGAGAGAGGGGAGAAGTCTCAGACCGAATCGCTTGCATCGATGCCTCGATGCATCATGAAGTGGTGGTCTATGAAGACAGGGGGGAAGACCTAAGTTTCCTCAAAACCCCCCGAAAAGATGCTGCCAGCGCATCCGGCCCCAACACCAGCCAGGGCCACCCCCAATCCGCATCCGCCAGCCATAGCATGTCAGAAAAGGTCCAACAACAGGCAGCCGCCGACAAAGCCGAAGCGAAATACGGCTCAAGAGGGTCGCTCGAGGATGAAGCACGACAGCAAAAACGGCTATCGACCTTCCGGAATTTCATGGGAAGGTTGATACCCAGAAAAAGAAATGGGCAAGAAACAGCGGTGCGAGACTTCCTAAGGCTAACACCTAGGAAGTTCGCGCAGCCACCACCGCCAAAAACAAGAGCAGAAAAGGGGCAAGTCACCGCTCCTAGCCTAAAGCCAGCGTCGGAGCCCGCGGAGCACTTCGTAAACGCCTTCCACGAGTACGTAGCGGTCGTGAGAGCAACCAAGGAGGTTAATCTCGCGACCTGCCAGAAAATCCTGCGGACCTTCCATCTCAATATTGAAGGTCTGCTTAGGGTTTTGCTCGAGGAAGCGGAGGCCGCCGTGTATGACAACGCCAATTCCCAGGTCATCACAGGGAAAATGGCGGGGCCATACATGGCTGCCTACAGCGCAGCGAATGGCTTCGTGGCTCTGGATGAGGACGAGACGAGGCGCAAAGGCAAACCCGTATTCGCAACACCACTCAGCGATCCCATTGTAGTCACCGCCCGATGCACCAAAATAATGCTGGACGACAAGATCCTCAGAATGGCGGAAACCATTCTCAGGACTTCATATAGTTCGGCATTAGGAGGAAATTGGGCGGTACCATCAATCAAATGGGTTAACGGGGTCCCCGGTTGTGGCAAAACGACTTGGGTGGTTGGAAACTTCGATGGGGACAAAGACGTCATTGTAACCACGACTACTGAAGCAGCCAAGGATCTCCGAGGAAAGTTAGCGCACCGCTACGGAGATCATGTCATTTTCAAGGTGCGCACTATGGCCTCAATACTAGCAAATGGGTTCAAGAAGCGAGACCGCTGCTACCGTTTAACGGTAGACGAGGCGCTAATGAACCACTTTGGGGCTATAGTAATGGCTGTGAGGTTGTCTGGGGCAAGCGAAGTTGTCCTCATCGGAGATGTAAACCAGCTATCCTACTTGGACAGAGAGAACCTATTCCAACTAAGGTACACCCGTCCAAGCCAGATAACAAACATCAGTCTGGAGTTGTTCTGCACGCATCGGAACCCTTTGGATGTAGCGTTTGCCTTGCGCGAGATATACGCTGGCATCTACTCGTCAAAGTCGCAGGTCCACTCCTTGAGGCTTGAGAGTTTCAGAGATTCGCAAATACCGAATACCGCCGAAAACACCCTATTCTTGACACATACGCAAGAGGAGAAATCCATGCTCATCGGTCAAGAATACGGGTCTGGCGGAGGTTCGCGGATCCTGACGATTCACGAGTCTCAGGGGTTGACATGTGACAACGTCGTCATAATCAACACCAAGGCTAGGAGCTTGAAGATCCACGACAGCGTCCCCCACGCGGTAGTGGCGGTCTCGAGGCACACGGTCAGCTGCGTCTACTACACCGATGACGCAGATGACGCAATAGGCCGGATCGCGAAGGGGGCAATTGGTGCGTCAACAAAAACGGTCGTCGACTACAATCTAAAGATGGCCATGAAACACCGAGACGCAGCAATCGTGGAAGCCCTGGCAAAGCTCGCAAAGTCCGTGACAGACAAATAGCACTTAAGGCTTTAAGGCTACTAAGAGAAAAAAAAAAAAAAAAAAAAAAAAAAAAAAAAAAAAAAAAAAAAAAAAAAAAAAATTATTACAAAAGCAAAATAAAAGCGGTGGCCTCTACGGCAATAAGCCTTCACAGGCTATTGGAGGCCACTGACAGCATAAATAACAAAGAATAACATTAAGATGTCAAAAAAAAAAAAAAAAAAAAAAAAAAAAAAAAAAAAAAAAAAAAAAAAAAAAAAAAAAAAAAAAAAAAAAAAAAAAAAAATTTTTAGATATGTAAGTGTGTGATGGACTCACTCTTAGTTTTTAATGACTGTGTAATAGTGTTAGTCGTCCGCGGAGGACAGTAACTGTTAATAAACGTGTAAGCATTCAATTATATCAATAAAAAAAAAGCAAAAAAGAGTACGGACGAAAGGTCTGTAGGAGAAATTGTATCATTTAAAAAAAAAAAAAAAAAACCTAACCTAACCTAACCTAACCTAACCAGGCACCTTAATGCCGTGCAGAGGGCCTTTGTCCAAAAGATATGCAAAGCTTACAGGACAGTGTCCCTAAACGCCGCCTTGGTGCTGGCTGGGATACTCCCACTTGACATTCGAATAAGAGAAGCTGCGTCTCTCTACGAGGCCAAGAGGGGGGTGCCCCAGCTAGCACTGGGGGGAGTTGATGTGGAACGAATGACTCCGGTGTCAGATGCCCCGCATCCAGCAGAGCAGACAAGCCTGGAGTTCGTCAGCCTGATGGACGAGGAACTTTTCAAAAACCATAGCAATTTTGCTATACGGATCTTCACGGACGGTAGCAAAATTGAGGGCAAGGTCGGCGCTGCGTATTCCGTATGGAATAGCAGTGCTGAGACCAAGGCAGTCAAGATCAAACTACCGTCCTATTGTACCGTCTATCAGGCGGAACTCCTGGCTCTATGCAGAGCTACAGGAGAAATCCTAAATAACGGGGAGAGCACCTTCGGTATATACAGCGACTCGATGGCGGCCCTCCAGGCAGCAATAAACCCTAACTCCACCCATCCCCTGGCCGTGGAAACAAGGGCCACACTCAGACGCTGTAAGCTCCAAAATAAGAGTGTGTCCTTGTTCTGGATCAAGGCCCACGCAGGGTTGGATGGAAACGAAAGAGCGGATGAGCTTGCCAAGGAGGCCGCCCTTAAACTTAAAAAAGGTCCGGAATATGACCGGTGCCCTGTTTCATTCGTCAGGCGGAAGATCCGATTGGACTCCCTTGACGAATGGAACAGGAGGTACAAGTCCGGCCATACAGCCGCTGTGACGAAGGTGTTCTTCCCGGATGCGGTGGCAGCATACCAAAGTGTACGCAGAATGGAGCTAACAGGCATATCAACACAGATCCTGACAGGACACGGTGGGTTTTCCTCATACTTGCACAGGTTTAAGTGTAAGGAAAGCCCATCGTGTATATGTGACCCCGTGGAAGATGAGTCAATTCTGCACCTAATAATAGACTGCCCAGTTTATTCCAAGAAACGGTATGAAGTGGAACACATGCTGGAGATGGAAATAAAAATTGAAAATATTAATATTATTATGTTAGAGAAAGAAAGAAGACGCATTTTTTTGGAATATTGTGTCCAAATAGGAAAAATGGTAGGAAAAAGAAATAAATAGGTGTACGAAAAAATGCTAGAGTGTATATTATATATATATAATTATTAATTTATTATTAATAAGGAAAGTGTGTAAACCCTAATATTAAGTTACTAAAAATAAAATAAAAATAAAAATTGCTAGAATAAAATTAGAATAAGGAATGTGTGTAAACCCTAATATTAAGTTACTAAAAATAAAATAAAAATTAAAATTGCTGGAACTAAATAAGAATAAGGATAAGAAAGTACTGTTAAAATAAAATTAGAATAAGAAATATGATGCAAACTCTAATATTAAGTTACTAAAAATAAAAAAAAAAATAAAATGAATGAAAAATAAAAATAAAAACAAACAAGGTCTCGGATAATGTCCGAGGAGGATCTTAGAAAAAAAAAAAAAAAAAAAAAAAAAAAAAAAAAAAAAAAAAAAACCTAACCTAACCTAACCTAACCTAACCTAACCTAACCTAACCTAACCTAACCTAACCTAACCTAACC
The DNA here is from genome assembly GCA_949699075.1 of Asteroscopus sphinx. Taxonomy (NCBI): domain Eukaryota; kingdom Metazoa; phylum Arthropoda; class Insecta; order Lepidoptera; family Noctuidae; genus Asteroscopus; species Asteroscopus sphinx. Next base: position 15,016,525 of record OX453032.1, on the reverse strand, counting down.
TAACCTAACCTAACCTAACCTAACCTAACCTAACCTAACCTAACCTAACCTAACCTAACCTAACCTAACCTAACCTAACCTAACCTAACCTAACCTAACCTAACCTAACCTAACCTAACCTAACCTAACCTAACCTAACCTAACCTAACCTAACCTAACCTAACCTAACCTAACCTAACCTAACCTAACCTAACCTAACCTAACCTAACCTAACCTAACCTAACCTAACCTAACCTAACCTAACCTAACCTAACCTAACCTAACCTAACCTAACCTAACCTAACCTAACCTAACCTAACCTAACCTAACCTAACCTAACCTAACCTAACCTAACCTAACCTAACCTAACCAAGTGATTCGGGAGACATCCAAGGGTTGCGTGCAAGGATCTATTGGAGGCCCAATTCTGTGGAACATCCTCCTCGACCCCTTACTCAAGGGATTGGTCGAACGGGGGGACTACTGCCAGGCTTTTGCTGACGATGTGGTGCTGGTGTTCGACGGGGACACCACGACGGAGGTCCAGCGACGTGCCAATGATGCCCTCGCCTATGTTCGTCAGTGGGGTGTCAGAAATAAGTTGAGATTCGCGCCGCATAAAACCAATGCTATGCTAATTACGCGAAAACTTAAGTTCGACACCCCGCTGCTGACCATGGGGGGGGTCAACATTGGCATGGTGAACGAGATCAAGATTCTTGGGCTGATTCTTGACAACAAACTTACATTCAACAGTCACGTCGCAGAAGCGTGCAAGAAGGCGTTGAATTTCTATAAGCAGTTGTCAAGAACAGCCAGAATCAGCTGGGGACTCCACCCCGACGTCATCCGCACCATATATATGGCAGTAGTAGAACCCGTCATAATGTATGCGGCAAGTGCTTGGGCGCCCGCAGCCGCTAAACGGTGTGTTCAAAAGCAGTTAAATGTGGTCCAAAGGGGATTCGTACAGAAACTGTGCAAATCCTACCGCACCGTCTCCTTAAACTCGGCACTGGTGCTGGCTGGGATACTACCCCTCGACCTTCGAATACGCGAGGTGGCTGCCCTTTACGAGGCAAGGAGGGGTGTACCTCAGCCGGTGCTAGGAGATAGGGACGTCGAGCGACGTACCACATTTGCTGCTATCCCCCACCCGGCGGAGCATATGAGCCTAAAATTCATATGCCTGGCAGACCAACAACAACTTGCAAATCACTGCACACAAGAGGTGCAGATCTACACGGACGGCAGCAAAATTGACGGCAAGGTGGGGGCGGCATTGTCCCTATGGAACAATGGCGCCGAAACCAAATGCCAAAAATGGAAGCTGTCGCCCTATTGCACGGTCTACCAGGCGGAATTGCTGGCCATATGCAAAGCCGCGTGTGAGATACAAAAACGCCCCGAAACTACATTCTGTATCTTCAGTGATTCAAGATCATCGCTGGAAACGGTCTCAAACCACCACTCCGTACATCCCCTCGCAGTAGAAACCAGGAAGATCCTGAAATGCCTTAATAACCAGAACAAAGTTGTCCAATTGTTCTGGATTAAGGCTCACGCAGGACTGGAGGGGAACGAAAGAGCTGACCAGTTGGCAAAGGACGCAGCGCTCAAAATTAAAACCAGCCCAAACTACGACCAGTGTCCGGTCTCATTCGTCAAGCGGCAAATCCGTAAGGATACCCTTGACGAATGGAATCGGAGGTACAAGGAGGGTGACACAGCCGGCACGACCAGGATGTTCTTCCCGGACGCCGTCCGTGCCTATAAAATAGTTAAAGTTTTAAAACCAACAGGGATAGTTACCCAAATAATGACCGGGCATGGTGGATTTTCCTCATACTTGAATAGATTCAAGTGTAAGGAAAACCCATCATGCATATGTGACCCTGACCATGACGAGACAATCATTCACATCCTGACTGACTGCCCAGTATATGGACTGGAGCGGTATAACGCGGAGCAGGAGATCGAAATAGAGATACGGATGGAGAATTTGAGTAAGATCATTGACGATAAATTCAAAAGGAATAAATTTGTCAAATACGGTGTAAAAATAGCTACAAGAGTAATAAATAGAAATAAGTAGACATTAGGCTAAGTACTAATATTATAAGAATATCATGACAGTAGCCAAAAAATGATAATAATGTCAAACATAGAATATACACTTGTAGCAGAATAAGATGTTTTTAATATATTGTTACCAAATAATTATTGTCCTATATTGTAACTATAATTTATTGTTAACTAGTTTTAAGTAGTTTTAATAAGACTGAATATTGACACGACAATTGTGATAATAATTTTATAAAGGAAAAATGTAACAATCATACACCGTAATAGTTTATAATGCAAATAAAAGCTCGGATTACGTCCGAGGAAACCTAGCTCGCAGACTCCGCCATAGCGCGGAGAGGTAGGCGCCAAAAAAAAAAAAAAAAAAAAAAAAAAAAAAAAAAAAAAAAAAAACCTAACCTAACCTAACCTAACCTAACCTAACCTAACCTAACCTAACCTAACCTAACCTAACCTAACCTAACCTAACCTAACCTAACCTAACCTAACCTAACCTAACCTAACCTAACCTAACCTAACCTAACCTAACCTAACCTAACCTAACCTAACCTAACCTAACCTAACCTAACCTAACCTTTTTTTTTTTTTTTTTTTTTTTGATCTCGGGGTGGAAAATCCTCATGGATGTCCCCCGCCCCGGGGAGGGCGGGGGGGTCTGTCGGACTCTTACCGACTAAAAACCACCCCGGTGTTCCATCACTCACCTGCGCCGGGGTCGCGGGAACGCGCTATTCTTCCGCAACCCCGGCTGGTGCTGGCCCGCTAGCGCGGGCCCCGTCTCGAGCGGGGGGAGTGAGGCGTTTGACTCCCCCCGCAACGGCTAAGAGGGGCGCGCGTGGAACACTACGCGCCGCCACCTCGGGTCCTGATGTATGGGGGGCGGCGGACGTCCCCGATTCCGTCGCCCCTGGACCCATTTAGGGGGGCTGGAAGAGGGCGTTGTCCGCCCTCCGCCGACGCCCGGTGCGCCTGCAGCGGATCGGGAGGACGGTCTCCACCTCCCTCAACCTTTCCGCAGCCTCCTTCTGGGAGACGACTGTCTCGCAGAAGGAAACCACCGCGTCCCAGGACTCAACGCTGCCGACCATCGAATTAACTACGGCCGGCAGCGACAGGTCACTGCCTACTTCTGAGATGAGGGCACGACGTGGCTCCTCCCAAGCAGCACACTCTGCCAGCGTATGCCACGCCGTGTCCTCCCGGCAGTCGACGCAGTGGTGACACCGTGCGTCTGGCTCCCTGTTTATGCGACACAGGTACTTCCCGAAGCAACCATGCCCCGAAAGCACCTGCGTCGCCCGAAACGTCAGGGAGCCGTGCCTCCTCCCGAACCATTCGTCGAGCACTGGTCGGATCGCCCCGACGGTAGCGAGACCGGCGGAAGGGCGCAAAAGCCTGTCCCGCCACTCAGCCACCAGGACCTCGCGGAGCTGCGACCGACGCAGCTCGATCTCTCGCTGCATCGGTCGCTCGCCCCGCGACCTCGCGTCCTCACGCCACCGATAGAGTGACGCGAGCACCTTCGCCTCCAGGTCCCAGGGCGGGGATCCGGCCAGTGCACAACCCGCCTCGTAGGAGATCGTGCGATACCCCCGAATGACTCTGACGGCCATGGCCCGCTGCGGCTTCCGCAGAACAGCTATGCTACCGGCCGTCAGGTCAGACGCCCAGATCGGCGCTCCGTAGAGCGCCATGGATCGCACGATCCCCATGTAGAGCCGCCTACAGGTGGCGCTCGGGCCCCCCAGATTGGGAAGCAGCGTTGCCAGCGCCCCGGCCGCGCCCAACAACTTGGGCGCCAGCCGCCGGAAGTGGGGTCCGAAGTCCCAACGGCTGTCGAGCACCAATCCCAGATATTTCATGGTGGGCTCGACAGCGATCCGGACCCCCCCGACCACGATGTGTGATCCGGCCGGCGGCGCCCGTCGGGGACCATGAAACACCATGGCCTCCGACTTGTTGAGGGCCACCTCCAGGCCGAGGCGCCGTATGCGGCTCACCGTCAGTGAGACCGCCGCCGTCGCGAGCAACGCTGCCTCCCTGTGCGAACTCCCCCGGGCCGTGACCAGCGTGTCATCCGCGTAACACGTCAGGTCCGCGCCCGGCGGGAGTTCGCCCCTTAGCACCCAGTCGTACCCGATGTTCCACAGGAGCGGACCCACGACCGAACCCTGTGGAACACCGCACGACACCTGGCGCTGGTTTCCGCCATCGCGTCCCACGTAGGTGACACACCTCCCGGCTAAGTAAGCCCCAACGATGCGGCGGAGGTAGAGAGGCACGCGATGATACCGCAGTGCCTCTCTAATACAGCTCCAGGGCAGGGTGTTGAAAGCGTTGGAGATGTCTAAAGACACCGCCACCACCACCCCGCCCCGGGACACGGTTTCCTCCGCCAGGACTCTCACCCTCGACACAGCGTGGATGGTAGAGCGCCCATGCCGAAAGCCGTACTGGCTCTCGGCCAGGTCCGGCCCCTCTCCGCACAAGTGGCGGACGAGGCGGGCTGCGAGTATACGCTCGAACAGCTTGCCCACCTCGTCGAGCAACACTATGGGCCGGTACGCGGACGGCGAGTCCGCCGGGCGCCCCGCCTTCCTGAGCAGGACCAGACGACCAGTCTTCCACAATGTGGGAAACTGACCCTGCTCGAGGCACGCTGTGTAGAGTCCTCTCAGCTGGGGCTCTAGCTCCTTGAGGGCGAGGGCCAAAGCTAGGCCGTGAATACCGTCGGGCCCCGGAGCCACTTTCTTGGCCCGGAGCCGCCTCACGGCCGCCCTCATCTCCTCCTGTGTCACCTCTGGGACGCTGATGGCGTCCTCCTCCTCTGCGAGCTCTGCGGCCGTGGGCAAAGCCATCGGCGGCGGAGTGTGTTCCGCTCTAGCCGGGAAGAGGGCCGCAACTACCTCCTCCAGCAGCTCGGGTTGGAGACTCTCCGTAAGTGGGGGCGCCGCGGCTCGAAGTTGCCCTCGAACCGCTTTATACGGGCGCCCCCACGGATCCCCGTCCAGAGTCTCCAACATCCTCTCCCTGGATCGCGTCCTCGACTCGCCGATGGCCAGCCACAGAGCCTGCTTTGCCGCGCGGTACCCCTCATACCGCGCGGCTTCTTCGTCGGGTACCCGACGACGTGTCCTCCGGTAGTGGGTGTACTGGCGCCTAGCCGCCACGCACGCGATGCGTAGCTGCGCGATTTCGGCGGTCCACCAGTACACCTGGCGCCTTGCACATTGTGCGTGGACCCGGGGCATGGACGCATCGCAAATTTGCGTCATCGCCCCGCGGAACCACAGCGCCTCCCGTTCGACGTCATCGGGTCCGTTCGTTGCCGACTCCCGGCTCCAGGCCTGGACAATAGCAGCCTCCTCGAGAAATTCCCTGTCGATGTGCCTACGCGCCCAGCGCGGGCCGTCCCGACGCGGGACTGATCCTGCGGTTCTGCGGTCGCCAGCGGTCTGGGCGGAGACGTCGAAACGGATGTAACGGTGATCCGACAACGTCTCCACCTCCACGGCGACACGCCAGTCGCGAACACGGCTCGCGACAGCAGGGCTAGCGAACGACACGTCTACTATCGATCCGCCCCGCTGCCGCACGCACGTGTGGACCGAGCCCCGGTTCAGGACGACCAGGCCAGTCGTGACCGCCCACTCCTCCAATGCCTCGCCCTTAGCATCGGTCACCGGGGATCCCCACGCCGCAGATTTGGCGTTGAGATCGCCGAGCAACAGCACCGGGCGAGGATGGAGTCGGCCCACGACGGCACCCAACTCGACAAGAAACCTCTCGAAGTCGGCGAGACTCTTGTTGGGCGAAAAATACGCCCCAACGACGCCAACGCCATCTGCGAGGGCGGCTACCCAGCCGTGCCCTCGAGACGGGCTGACGAGAGCCCCGCCGATGATGGCCACCAAACCGTCAAGGTCTCCCACCCAGTTATCCCTGGGCGGGACCCAGTACGGCTCGGCGACCACGGCCACGTGAATCGACCACTCTGCCATGCTCTGGAGCAAGAGATCCTGAGCTCTGGCACAGTGGTTGATGTTGCCCTGGAGGAAATGGTATTGTGCCATTATGCGCAATCCATTCCCTCCACCGCCCCATTCCCAGGCCGGGAGTCGGCCGAAGGGCAGCCAGGCTGAGGGGGGGGTAAAGAGCCCCCGACAGCTTTGGCACCCCTTCCGTTCTTTTTTTTGTTGGTGGGCGCGCCACATGATTTGGCACCCACTCTGTGCCCGGCGGGCCTCCCTGCAGCTGTACAGAGGCTGCAGTTTGGCGCCGCAGAGCACTGGGCCGCCTTGTGGCCGGGCTGGCCGCAGCGATAGCACAGATCGCTGCGGTCCGTTTCGGCGGTGCACCGGCACCTGACGTGACCAACGTCCAGGCACCGGTAGCACCGCATGGCCCTAGGCTGCAGCAGTCTAACCCTTGCCGCAACCCACCCCACCAACAAACGCCCTGCGTCAGCGACCTTATTGGCCGCCGCCACCGGGCACCGCACCCAGATCGTGCCGAGCCCACCGGCGTCGGCACGGATCTCGCCCGTCCGCACGTCATCGGGCTGGCACCCACCGGCACGGGCGATGGCCACCGCGACCTCAGCCGGGTTCGTCGAGTCATCCAGGCCGCTGACGCGCAGCTCAGCGGTCTTCATCGGCCTGGATATCTTGACGTCCTCCGGGTTGAGGACCTCTCGCAGCTTGGCGGCCAACGTGTCCGCCCTTTCGCCACTGGAGGCACCCGACACCTCAAGCAACCGCGCCCCCGTAATCGCCGGCTTCAATCTGAAGCCGGACGGTGTGCCGAGGTCGGGGAACGCGACCTTGCTTTTGGCCTCTGTGAGGACCGCCGCGTAGGTGACGCCCCTTTCTGCAGCTCCGGGCTGCAGCGTGATAACTACAGCCGCGGAGCGCGGGGCCCTGACTCTACGCGGTCTTCTCGCCTTCTTGGGTGTCTTGGCCGGTGCTTCATTGGCCTTCTTCCCGCTCTTCTTCTTCTTTTTCTTCTTCCCCACCGTCGTCCACCCGTCGGTATCCTGGGCGGGAGGTGAGGAAGAAGGTGGTGCGGTCGCCGGTGGCGCAGTCACCGGAGTCGCGGTTGCCGTCGTAGGTGCGGTCGCCAGGGGCGCGGTCGCCAGAGGCGCGGAAGCCCCCGCAGGCTTTCTGGGCCCCTGCGTGGGCTTTTTGGGCCCCTGCGCTGGCTTTTTGGCCCCCTCTGCTGGTTTCTGCGCGGGCTTCGTCCTGGCGGACTCCTCCGCCCTCCTCTTGTCCGCTGCAAGTGGGGGTCGGAGCCTTTCCGCTGGGGGGAGGCGCGACTCTATCTCCTCGAGTCGGGCACTCACCATGCCCCCACACTGCATCATGCACACTCTTGCCACACGCTCCAAGTCGTAATCCGACAGGGCAGGTGCAGATGCAGGTGGGGGTGCGGGCGTCGGGGTCGACGACGGCGCAGCAGGTGGCAGGCTGGTGGCCGCGGGAGCTGTCTGCCGCTGGCTGGCAATCCTCATAGCGGCAACCTCCCGCTTGAGGTCCTCTAGCTCGGATCGGAGCCGGCCGTTCTCCTCCCGTATCTTAGCCGTCTCCTCCGAGCTCGTGCGACTAACGAGGACCTCCACCGCCTCCTTGATACCGTCTACCGCCTCCTTTAGGGCACGCGTGTATGTCCCCTTCAGGTTGCCCGATTTGGTGGCAACCGTCATGACGACATCCACGCCTTCCAGCACCTGACTACTGAGCGCCACCCCGGTAACGCTCCCCACGGCTGCCATCCGGGCAGCGCGACGCTCCCTGTTTCTACTGGCCATTACAGCCACCGCGTCGGCTGCGGCAGCCTTCCGCTGCGCCCTTTTGGCAGCGTTCGCTTCCGCCTTGTTGGAGCCTAAGCTCAGACCGATCTCCTCCCGCCTGGGCTCGGCTGCAGCGTCCTCTACCTGGCTGCCTCCCGAGTCACCGGACACTCCGCTTGGTGCTGGGGTATCCGGGCGCTTCAGGAAGCGCCCTCGAGAGTCGCGCGTCGTCGTCGGAGGGGCCATCGCGCCACCTTGCTCCTTCTTGCCCGTGCGCTTTTTAGCCGCTACAGGCGCATTCTCCTCGCTAGAAGAAGAGCGCCCTGACTCCTTCTGGCGCCTCTCCTTATCGCTATGTGAGCGTTTTCTCCAAAAACGCTCACCCATCTCCCCTTCAGTGCGCGAGCGTCTAGAGCTTACACTCGCAACGCTCGCCATGCTCATCCCATCTGAAGTGTCGGAGTCTGACACCGCATCCACCTTCGTAACGTTTGAATTTATTTGTTCCATAAAATTCCCACGAGTATGGGGGATATAAACGGTCCATCCGGGCAGTGCCCCCTGTACCCGGATAAGCCTAGCGTAACCCGCCAGGGGGTCGGCTGGTACCCTGGCGGAGGTCGCACTAGAGACTGAACGTTCCTAAGGAACACCCGTCAGCCATGCATCCCCTCACGGTGCGCCGCCGCTTGAGATTCGGGGTAATTTTTTATAGAGGTTTTCTTCCTCACGGTCCGGGCGGTTAAGCCGAGACCCTCGGTCCCAATAGGAGCCGCGAGACGTAACCACAGCACTCCTACTGAGGTTACGAAATCGACGGGGGCAGGGAAGAACGCAGTCCCCCCCCTGCCTGCCCAGTGGCAGGGTGAGTGCACACTGAGCCCGTCCTTGCTCCTCCACTGTGCCCTCTGCTATCATCAGAGGGACACGCAGAGCAACGCCCCACTTGCCCAGAACGGGCCCTCCCGCGCCAGAATATTCGCCACGGGCAATAAGATCCTCCGAAGGATACTAGGGTCCCTCGAAAGGATAGTTATTACCCGTGCCCAGGGTGCACCGACCTAACAACTGCTGTTCCCTCCAGACATGGCCAGAGGGACTAGCAGCTGTCAAGCACACGTGGAGGTTTCCTGGCCCAGCACCCCAACCTAACCTAACCTAACCTAACCTAACCTAACCTAACCTAACCGGCATTGTCACCCAAATTATGACCGGGCACGGTGGGTTTTCCGAGTACTTGAATAGATTCAAGTGCAAGGAAAGCCCATCGTGTATATGTGACCCGGATCAACATGAAACGGTAACACACGTCCTAGTAAACTGTCCCGCCTACGGTCTAGAGAGATATGAGATTGAACAGGAACTGAGCACTGAAATAAGTACGGAAAACATTAGGTATCTAATTGAAAACAAGAACACTAGGGATAGATTTATTGAGTACGCTGTGAAGGTGGCAGCCAAAATAATAAAAAGAAACAGATAGACACATAGCCATTCTTAGTATTTGTATTTAGTTATAATATAAGACAGTAGAGTGGAAATAGACATAATGTGATAATCTGTGATATTAGTTAGGAAATTGTTTTTAATTGTAAGTGACGACTACTGTGATAATAGAAATAAGGATTAACTGTGATAAGCTAGAATAAGAATAGAACTTAAGACAAACTAGTTATTGTATAGAGTCAGATAGAATAAGGAATTTAAAATTATATAGAATCAAATAGGATAAGTACAAAGATAACTTTTTAAATAAATATACAGCGGAAAAAATAAAAATAAAAGAAAGACAAAGACCCTGATCAAGTTAGGGGTATATTAGCTCGCAGGCTCCGCCACATCGCGGAGAGGTAGGCGCCATAAAAAAAAAAAAAAAAAAACCTAACCTAACCTAACCTTTTTTTTTTTTTTTTTTTTTTTCGTGGGGAAAATCCTCATGGACGCACTCCGCCCGGGGAAGACGGAGCCAGTGTCGGACTCTTACCGACTAAAAACCACCACGGCGTTCCTCTACCGACCCTTGGCCGGGGGCGTGAGAAATACTCCCGTATTCGCCCAACCATCCCCGGCAGGTCCCGGCTCGCCGCTAACAGGCGAGCCCCTTCACCCCGTGCGGCACCCACATCGGCCGCACCCTCCTCTTGACTGGCGCGCGCGGAACACAACGCGCCACCGTCACGGGCCTTGACTGGTCGGGCGGCGGGCCACCCCGAGTCCGCCGCCCGCAGGCCCACACCTAGGGTGGCTGGAGGTCGGCATACGCCCTCCTACGACGCCCAGGTCGTCTCCTGCGGATGGGAAGAGAGGTTATTGCCTCTCGAACCCTCTCCGCCGCCTCCTTAGCGAGCATTACATCCTCGCAGAAGGAGACGACGCCTTCCCAAGCGCTCTCGCTCCCGACCATAGACAGAACCACGGCCGGAAGCGAGAGGACGCTGCTGCCTACTGCAGTAATGAGGTCACGGCGCTGCGCGGCCCAAGCTGGGCACTCCGCCAGTGTGTGCTGCGCCGTGTCCTCTGGGCAGCTCCCGCAGTGATGACACTCGGGCGTCGGCTCCCGGCCTATACGACACAGATACTTCCCAAAGCAACCGTGCCCTGAGAGTATCTGTGTCAGCCGGTAGGTGAGGGCGCCATGGCCCCTCTCCAACCACTCCCCTATGACGGGCCTTACCGCCGCTATTGCGGCGTGCCCTGCGCTGGGTTGCGCAAGTCGCTCCTCCCATTCAGCCACTAGGATCTGGCGGACCTCAGTCCGATCAGGCGGGTCCTCACGCTGGTGGTACCTCAGCGCAAGGTCTCTCGCCTCCAGATCCCAGGGCATTGATCCGGCTAGGAGGCTCGCCGCCTCAAAGGAGATCGTACGATATCCCCGTATCACCCTGATGGCCATCGCACGCTGCGGCCTACGCAGCAGCGCGACGTTGCAGCGTGTCAGGGTGTCCGCCCACACTGGCGCCCCATAAAGGGCCATGGACCGTACGATCCCCACGTAGAGCTTCCGGCAGGAGGCGTTTGGACCCCGCAAGTTTGGGAGCAGCCGCGATAACGCAGCCACGGCCCCCGTTAACTTGGGTGCCAACCGCTGAAAGTGGGGCCCAAAGCCCCACCGGCTATCGAGGACGAGTCCCAGGTACTTCATCGTCGACCCGATGCCGATGCGGACGCCTCCTACCACTATGTGGGATCCCGGAGGCGGCCCCTTCCGAGGCCCGTGGAAACACAGAGCCTCAGACTTGTGTAGAGCCACCTCGAGACCCAACCGCCGGATCCTTCCAACGACCTGCGCAACCCCCGCTGTCGCCAGCATGGTCGCCTGCCGGAGCGTCTTCCCCCTCGCCGTGACCAGCGTGTCGTCGGCGTAACATGTCACGCCGACGCCTTGGAGGAGAACACCGCGCAGAACCCAGTCGTAACCGATGTTCCACAGAAGCGGCCCCAGAACCGATCCCTGTGGAACACCGCACGACATCTCTCGCCGACCCCATACTTCCCGACCCGGGTAGATGACGGCCCTGTCCGTCAGATAGGCCCCTACAATGTGGCGGAGGTAGGTTGGCACCCGATGGAATTCAAGTGCCGCCCTAATGCAACTCCAGGGCAAGGTGTTGAAAGCGTTGGCGATGTCAAGAGACACCGCCAAAACAACCTCCCCCCGGGCCACTGCTCTCTCCGCCAGAGCCCTCACGCGCATGATAGCATCCACAGTGGAGCGCCCCCGGCGGAAACCAAACTGGTTGTCCGCCAGATCCGGCCCCATCCTAGTCAAGTGCTGGACAAGGCGGTCTGCAATTACTCTCTCAAAGAGCTTGCCCACCTCATCCAGCAACACGATAGGGCGGTATGCAGATGGTGAGTCTGCAGGGCGCCCCTCCTTCTTCAGCAAGACCAGTTTGCCAGTCTTCCACCTCCGTGGAAACTGGCCCTGCTCGAAGCATGCGCTCAAGAGCCCTCCCAATCGGGGCCCAAGGGCCTTCAGGGCCAGGACCCATGCTCGGCCAGGTATGCCATCGGGTCCTGGGGCGGTGTTTTTGGCTTGAAGCCGTTTCACCGCCGCCATCAATTCTTCCCGGGTCACTTCGGGCACGTCGTCGTCCGCGTTAGGCGCCATATGAGGAGGAACCATCAGCGGAGGGGTGTGCTCCGCCCTTGAAGGGAACAGAGCGCTCACCACACCCTCCAGCAGCTCAGGCCGGAGACTCTGGGTTAGTGGGGGGGCCCACGGGCGAAGTTTGCCACGTACCATACGGTATGGACGCCCCCACGGATTTGCATCCAGAGTCGCCCGCATGGCGTCGAAGCCTGCCACCTTGGCTTCCGCGATGGCTGCCTGAAGGGCCACCTTCGCTGCTCTGTACCCCTCGTACAGCTCCTCCTCTATGACTGCCTCCTCCGGGGTGCGGGGACGCCTCCTGAACCGCCTCCTGAACCTCGTGTACCGGCGTCGCACGAACACACACGCGACTCGCAATCGCGCTATGTCCGAGGACCACCAGTACATCTGGCGCCTTACAGGACCGGGCTTAGCCCTAGGCATCCCCACATCGCAAACATGCGTCATCGCCTCCTGGAACCACCCAGCCTCCACATTGATGTCGACAGGCCTGTCCGGTGCTGTCACCCAGGTCTGTACGATCGAGGCCTCCAGGAGGGCCTCCCGGTTCAATTTGGCAAGAGCCCAACGCGGACCAACCCCGACCGGGGCCGCCTGGGCTGGGATGACAGAGGCCTGGGTGGAGACGTCGAATCGGATGTAACGGTGATCCGACAACGTCTCCACCCCCTCCATCACACGCCAGCCGTGGACATGGCGCTCCAGAGTGGGACTAGCAAACGAGATGTCCACTATAGACCCACCCCGCTGCCGCACACATGTCTGGACGGAACCCCGGTTAAGGAGCAGTAAGCCAGACTCCACAGCCCACTCCTCCAGCACCTCACCCCGTGCATCCGTGGCCGGAGAACCCCAAGCCGTGGATTTGGCGTTGAAGTCTCCGAGGACGAGCACTGGGCGTGGGTGGCTGTGACGGACGACGATGCCCACCCCCACAAGGAAATCTTCGAAGTCGGCGAGAGATCGGTTGGGGGAAAAATATGCCCCCACGACCACAACCTCCCCGTAAAGAGCCGCCACGTGTCCCCGACCCCTCGTGATGTTCTCGAAGGATGGGGAGCCAGCAGCAGCCCGCGAGATTAAGGCCACCAAGCCGTCGCTATCACTAACCCAGTCGTCCCTGGGCGGGATAAAGTACGGCTCGGCGACCACGGCGACATTGATCAGCCATTCCGCCATGCTCTGGAGCAAAAGGTCCTGAGCCCTGGCGGAGTGATTGATGTTGGCTTGGAGGAGGCGCAGATTTGGAGCCATTACTGGGTATCCATTGACGCCTCCCCCTCGCCTCCTTGTGGTGGCTTTTTGCTACCTTCGGGTGCGGCCTTCTTTCTGCGCTCCCTGTTGCCCTTCTTAATGGGCTCGGCGCAGGCATCACTGCCCACCCGGTGCTCCGCCGGCTTGCCTGCCGCCGCACAGATAATGCAGTGCGGCGTGGCCTCACACGAGCTGGCTTTGTGCCCGTTCTGACCGCAGCGGAAACAAACTCCACTGCGGTCGACCCCCGCGGTACACAGCGCCCCCGCGTGACCACCCGCCAGGCACCGGTAACACCTCAGAGGCCTGGCTGGCAGAAGCTTTACTTGCGCCGAGACCCACCCCACCAGCAGCCGACGGCCCTCCATAACTTTTTGGGCCGCCGCAACAGGACAGCTCACAAGAGCTGTCCCTAAGCCGGTGAAGCCAGTGCGGATCTCGCCTGACTTCACTTGCTCTGGAGGACAGCCGCCTACCCTCGCGACGGCTGTTACGACCTCCTTGGTCGTTACCGAGTCATCCAGACCCGAAATGCGCAGATCTGCGCACTTAATGGGCCTGGACACCCGGACCTCCTCTGCCTCAAGTGACGCCCTCAACCGCTCGGCGAGTGCGTCAGCTTTTGGGCCACTGGTCGCGCCGGGAACCTCTAGCAAACGAGCCCCGGTTACGGTGTGTTTCAACCGTAGGCCCGGAATGCCGAGGTCGTCTAATTTGACCTCGGCCTTAGCTTTCGCCAGGATCCCGGCGTAGGTCGCGCCCCTTTCCTCCGCTCCAGGCTGCAATGTGAGCACCACAGCCGAGGATCTGGGTGCTCGGAGCCTGTTGGCCTCCTTTTTTGCAGCCCTTGCCGCTTGTTCGGCCTTCTTTTTGGCGGAACGCCTCGCCTTCTTCTTTTTCTTTTTAGCGCCGACGTTCTCCCAACCACCCTCGCGGGTTTCGGAGGTCGTCGGACGCCCCTCAGCAACCTAACCTAACCTAACCTAACCTAACCTAACCTAACCTAACCTAACCTAACCTAACCTAACCTAACCTAACCTAACCTAACCTAACCTAACCTAACCTAACCTAACCTAACCTAACCTAACCTAACCTAACCTAACCTAACCTAACCTAACCTAACCTAACCTAACCTAACCTAACCTAACCTAACCTAACCTAACCTAACCTAACCAGCGACTGTTATTAGTACTAAGTTGAAGATATCGGTCATTTCTCATCGCATTTGGCCGCGGTTTTCGACTTTTTTACTGATAATTAGTAGCCTTCTAAGTAATTAAAAGTATTATTGTTTAATTAGTGTCAAAAATTATTCATTTTTATCAAAATTTCCAGTTTTATAAGGGAATTCTCGTTCAGCGTCGTATAACGGCTTGCTCCGTCAGCCGGGTCCCTCTCGCAAGACCTAAAAACATCACCTGGTCACCTGGCTCCCGTCTGCTGCTGGTAGCGTCGCTGCTCCTGTAAAAAATAAGTCTAGATTATTCGAATTCATTATAAAAATCGTTAAATTTAAATGTTCCAGACCTTTCTGCGCCCGACCCACCCTTTTTCGATTCGTTAGCTAGACTATAGAAGAGGGGTAAAAATTAGCCAACATACCAAATCTCTCATTTCTTGCCATTACACTTAGACTCTAAATTCCGACGTTTTTCACTTCTGCAGCCCCCCTCTAATATACTGTTTTAACCTATTATATAACGTTCTTTGTTTAAATCTACACATTACACCTCTCGTATATCTATTTACTATCCTTCTTCTATCTCAACAGAAGAACAATGGCAGATATTAATGTTGTTGGGGAACCCCCACCCCAGCTAACACCACCTTCAACATCAACACCCTCACCCCAACCGACACCACCTCCAACATCAACACCCCCACCAGCAGAACCCTTACCAACACCATCTCTACCCAAAACCAAATCTCGACCACTAAAATCCCAATCCCAAACGCTTCTGCCTCCCCTCCCCACTGTTGCTACCGACGCCACCAGCCTAGAATCATGCGTCAGTGTCATCACCACTCTCGCTTCACTCATTGCGCAAAGGGTTAATGAAGGAAAAAGTGTCACGGCCATCAGCAAACATTTTATAACGCAGGCTGCGGAGGAAATTTCCAAAGCCTCATTACTTATACCAAGTTACTGCACCGCTGAAACCGAGTACTCGCCACCTCCCACCACCACCCCCTCTACCCACGAGGATCTGAAGTCACAGATAGTTTCCTGCGTACGTGAGGAATTAAAACAGCATCTCACTGCGATCAATATTACGCAACACACTACCCCCACCTACGCCCAGGCTCTGCACTCACCACCACCATCACCTCAAGTTAAAACAAAACCCCCACCTACCAACAAGCCGGCTCTAATTATCACGTCCAAGGGCGAGACACAAAGCAGACAACAGGTCGTAGAGTCCTTTAAAAATAGTGTAACCTTCAGGCACACCTCGTATGCCCCGACTCGAATCCAGCCCGTTTCCAATAATAAAATTAGGGTTGAATTCAACAACGAAGCCCAGCGGGACGAAACTCTTCAGAAACTGCAAAAATCCACATTTGTGACCGCCGAGCCTGCCCGCAAACTCCTCCCAATGATAATTTTAAAGGGCATCTCTAACGACACCCCTTCGGAAGAGCTCACAGATGTCATCAAAGGACAAAACAGCGGACTACAAATTAACGACGGTGACATCAAATTTTCATTCAAACGCAATAACAGAAATCCTAACTTATATAACGCAGT
Source organism: Asteroscopus sphinx (assembly GCA_949699075.1). Lineage (NCBI taxonomy): Eukaryota > Metazoa > Arthropoda > Insecta > Lepidoptera > Noctuidae > Asteroscopus > Asteroscopus sphinx. The sequence continues at coordinate 15,000,556 of OX453032.1, read as the reverse complement.
CCTGCTGACGCGGCCCACCGTCTTTCGTAAGATCATCGACATGGGGAGACTAGCAATTGACTACCAAAGAGTGCATGTGGAGGAGTTCTCCCCTTTCAAACAGTGCATGAAATGCCTGCAATTCGGGCATATTAAAAATAAATGTCCGTCTAATCAAGCCCCTTGTACCTACTGCGCGGAAGAGGGACACCAGTTGGATAGCTGTCCGCTCAAACTCAGAAATGGGGCGCCCAAATGCGTCAACTGCGCTAATCACAACCTTAAATTCAAAACCGAATTCGACGAGAAACACAAGGCCACCTCTCACATTTGTCCTAGAATTAAATCAATTAAAATTAAAATTAACAATCGCATAGATTATGGATAAAAACAAATCAACTAAAATATTACAGTGTAACATAGATCGATCTAAGAGCAGTTTACAAGAATTCCTAAATTATTTTCATTCTGGCCATTATAATATAGCCCTAATATCTGAGCCATACATAGGCTCGGGCAAAGAGCTAAAACTCCCATTCATGTCTGGCCTAGACGTTTACCAATTTTCCGGCGGACAAAAGGTCAAGGCATGCATTATCGTAAAACCCGGATGTGGAGCAACCATAGGTCTGTCACAATATTCGACGGCCAATTTATGCGTCGTACAATTAGGAACAGCTGGCGGAGGCAAGATATACTTAGCCTCAGCCTACGTTGAGCCAAACGAAGACCCTTCAAACACCATGGACGCCATCGACTACTTCCTAAAATCCACTAGAAATCACCGTGTTATACTCGGAGGAGATTTCAACGGCTGGCACACCTCATGGGGTAGCGCCAAAAATAACAAAAGGGGAACTGAAATTATTGATTTAGCATATGCCAACGACATGCACATATGCAACAACGGAATCATCCCCACTTTCGAAACCGTAACACATGGACGCGAAAGAACCTCCATAATAGACTTGACCCTTGCTTCCGGCTCTATTTACGACAAAATAGACCGCTGGAGGGTCAACATGGACTGCTGTACAACTTCTCAGCATAACGCCATAGAGTACAAGATCACTTCTGGCAGATCGATGGAGGGATTCGCTACTAGCACGTCCACATTTCTTTATAACACCAAAAAGGCCAACTGGACTGAATACAAGGATACCCTGATGCTGCATATGACGACATCCACTATATTGGAGAGAGATGTCGCGAGTCTCGACATCGAGCAACTCGAAACACTCATCAGTGATATCACCATCATTATTCACGCCGCTTGCAAGGAATCTATGACCACTAAGAAGGGGACCAGCAAACCGAAACCTCCTTGGTGGACTGACAAACTAGAGGCCAGCAAAAGGGAGGTCATAACTCTTCACCGACAAATCAGCGCAGCCAAAAGAACGGGCCAACCCATCGAACCACTCATCGCCGAACAAAAGATTAAGAAGATCCAGTACGCGGAGGACATTAAGACGGAATCCACCGCCAACTTCCGCAAATTCTGCGAGCTACAAACCAAAGAGAATGTCTGGTCGCTGACAAACCGCCTGTTAAAGGAAACTGCACCCAGACGTCCACCCACCACCCTCAAAATTGGCAATACATACACTACCAACGCAGAGGAGACAGCCACTGCACTCTTGAAGCATTTCTACCCTGATGACACCCCGGACACCCTACCCAAACATCACGAACTGCAAAAACAATTTCAAAACACACAAACCGATAACACAATAGATCATCCATTCGCTGAAGCTGAGGTCTTGGAACAGCTCAAGCAAATAAACCCCAGCAAAGCACCCGGCCTTGATAACCTCACCTCAGACATATGTTATCAATTCGCTATTCACTACCCGGCACTCATCACTTCCATCATGAATAGGTGTCTCACACTTCAGCACTTTCCGAGCACTTGGAAGGAGGCCTATGTGAAGATCATCCCCAAACCAGGGAAAGACGACCACACCGATCTTAAATCATACCGCCCCATAGGACTCATTCCAGTGTTTGGGAAGTTGCTTGAGAAACTATTTATAAAAAGAGTTGCTCACTATGCAGAGGTCGGAAATAAGCTCAATCCCAACCAATTTGGTTTCCGGCAACAGAAAAATACTACACAGGCCATCCATACTGCCCTGGAGTATGTGCGTGCGGCTAAGGACAATGGAAAGCTGGCCATAGCAGTGTCCCTAGATATCAGAGCGGCTTTTGACAATGCCTGGTGGCCTGCACTCTTCCACCAACTGACTAAGCTTGGCATCCCAGGCAACATAATGGGTTTATTGAGAGACTACGTCCGGAATAGAGCCGCAACGCTGGACCACGCGGGTGTCAGGGTACGCAAGACCCTCACTAAAGGATGTGTTCAAGGATCCGCGTGCGGTCCTGTTCTATGGAACTTGATCCTGGATGAGCTCCTCAATACACCTCTACCCCCAGGTTGCCACATACAGGCGTTCGCAGATGACGTTCTGCTCGTCGTCACCGCCACAGAGCCAACAGAACTAGAACAACTGGCAAACAGCACCCTCAAGAACATAGGCGAATGGGGCAAAAGCGTGAAACTCGACTTTGGCCCGGCCAAAACACAAGCAATCGCTTTTACCCCTAAGGCCAAAAGTATAAAACTTAATATGGGTGGAGTCGACCTGCATTTCGTACCAGAGGTCAAAATACTTGGAGTCATAATAGACCAAAAACTAAATTTCCACAGCCACGTCCACTATGTTACCAGTAAAGCCAACAAAATCTACAAAAAATTGTGCATATACACAAGGCCGACATAGGGCACCCACCCGGAGAATACAGAAACAATTTACCACCATGTCATCGAACCAATCATCACCTACGCTGCCGGTATCTGGGGCCACGTGTCGGCCAAAAAATGTGTCAAAAGGGCGCTCGCCAGCACGCAGAGGGGATTCGCTCTGAAGGCTATCAGGGCATTCAGAACAGTCTCAACTGCGGCAGCTCTCGCCCTTGCACAATTCACTCCGCTCGACCTGAAAGTGTTGGAGGTCCATCACATCGAAAGGACACGACTCACAGGCATCACCCCACTCATTCCGCAGGACATCCACCTAGAGCGACCCACTCCCATACGGGAACTGCTACACCCGGCCCTAAGGGTCACTGCCAAGACATGCATCGCAGTCAGGGACCGGAGCAGCAGCAACGATCATGTGGAGCAGGAATCCCTTGCCCTATACACAGATGGCAGTAAGCAGGAGGACGGCTCTGTGGGTGCCGCTTTTGTCTGCAATGCGCTGAACGGGACGGAAACAATTAAAAAATTCCTCCTGCACAATACCTGCACCGTGTTTCAGGCCGAGCTATACGCTATCTTTGAGGCGTGCAAATGGACCGCACGAAACAACCACCACCATCATCCCACCACCATACATACAGACTCACAATCCGCAATCCTGGCAATCAAGGACAGAAGCAGCACCCACCCCATTGTCACGAATATCCATCACATTTTATACGACCACCCAGGGGAAATAAAATTTTCATGGGTGAGGGGCCATAGTGGGGTGGCGGGTAATGAAGCAGCTGACACAGCGGCAAACCTAGCCACCAGGTTGCACAAGAGGCCAGACTACAGCCACTTCCCCATCTCATATCTAAAGAAACAACTCAGGAATGACACACAAAAGACATGGGAACAAAGATTCCAGAGCTCGGAGCAGGGTCAACATACGAAGAGGCTGCTCCCTACTCTGGAACACATTAAAAAATTCAGGAAAAAAGTAAAAACGGACTTTGCAATAACCCAGATCCTCACTGGGCACGGGTACCACAAGCAGTACTTGGAAAGATTCAAAATCACAACCAATGACCTGTGCCCATGTGACGGATCAACAAAACAAACAATTGACCATCTGCTGCAAGAGTGCCCACGTTTCCAAATGCAGAGACACAACCACGAAGCTTTATGTCGTGAAAGTAATCCGTACGCACTCGCGGATATACTGAGTGCTGATAAAAGAATAAAATCCTACGTAGAATTAGTTAAATATATCATAACCCAACTAAAATCGTTCAATGGAACATAGAGTAACAAATATAGCACCGTATCAAATTGCAGTGCTATAAAACCAAAGGGCAAAACACTGACATTAAAATTAAAATTAAAGACCCAATAATTAAAAAAAAAAAAAAAAAAAAAAAAAAAAAAAAAAAAAAAAAAAAAAAAAAAAAAAAAACCTAACCTAACCTTTTTTTTTTTTTTTTTTTTTTCTCCGTGGGGAAATCCTCATGGACGCACTCCGCCCGGGGTAGGCGGAGCCAGTGTCGGACTCTTACCGACTAAAACCACCACGGTGTTCCTTCAACTACCTTAGCCGGGGGCGTGGGAACCCGTGAGTATTCACACAACCACCCCCGACAGGTCCTGGCCCGCCTCAAGCAGGCGAGCCCCTTCTCCCCGTGCGGCCTAACGCTGGCCGCACCCTCCTCGGTGGCGCACACGGAACACTGCACGCCACTTCACCTCATGGGCCTTTACCAGCTGCGCCAACTACGCCGGCTTTGCCAGCTACGCCAGCTGCTGGTCGGGCAGCAGACTACCCCGAATCTGCTGCTCGCAGGCCCTACCTCCCGTAATTTTTTATAGAGGTTTTCTTCCTCGCGGTCCGGGCGGTGAAGCCAAGACCCTCGGTCCCAAGAGGCGCGAGAACACGGGCACTCCTGGGGTTACGAGATCGACGGGGGCAGGGAAGGACAGTCCCCCCACTGCCTGCCCAGTGGCAGGGTGAGTGCACACCGGGCCCGCCCCTGCTCCTCCACTGTGCCCTCTGTTGGCAGCAGAGGGACACGTGGAGCAACTCCCCTCTGGCCCAGAACGGGCCCCTCCCGTGCCAGAATATTCGCCACAGGCAATAAAATCCCTCCAAGGTTAATCCCTCGAAAGGATTTTACCGCCTGTGCCCAGGATGCACCGGCCAAACAGCTGCGGTTCCCTCCAGACGTGTCCAGAAGGACAAACAGCAGCCGTCAGGCACACGTGGAGGTTTTCTGGCCAGCAACCCAACCTTTTTTTTTTTTTTTTTTTTTTTTTTTTCGTGGGGAAAATCCTCATGGACGCACTCCGCCCGGGGAAGGCGGAGCCAGTGTCGGACTCTTACCGACTAAAAACCACCACGGTGTTCCTCTACCGACCCTTGGCCAGGGGCGTGGGAAACTTAACTCGCCCAACCATCCCCGGCAGGTCCCGGCTCGCCACTAACAGGCGAGCCCCTTCACCCCGTGCGGCACCCATATCGGCCGCACCCTCCTCTTGACTGGCGCGCGCGGAACACGACGCGCCACCGTCACGGGCCTTGTCTGGTCGGGCGGCGGGCCACCCCGAGTCCGCCGCCCGCAGGCCCACACTTAGGGTGGCTGGAGGTCGGCATACGCCCTCCTGCGACGCCCAGGTCGCCTTCTGCGGGAGGGAAGGGAGGTAATCGCCTCTCTAATTCTCTCCGCCGCCTCCTTAGCGAGCATCACCTCCTCGCAAAAGGAGACGACGCCTTCCCAAGCGCTCCCACTCCCGACCATCGATTGAACCACGGCCGGAAGCGAGAGATCGCTGCCGCCTACTGCAGTGATGAGATCACGGCGCTGCGTGGCCCAAGCTGGGCACTCCTCCAGTGTGTGCCGCGCCGTGTCCTCTGGGCAGCTCCCGCAGTGATGACACTCGGGTGTCGGCTCCCGGCCTATGCGACACAGATACTTCCCGAAGCAACCGTGCCCCGAGAGTATCTGTGTCAGCCGGTAGGTGAGGGCGCCATGGCTCCTCTCCAGCCACTCCTCCATGACGGGCCTTACCGCCGCGATTACGGCGTGCCCTGCGCTGGGTTGCGCAAGTCGTTCCTCCCATTCAGCCGCTAGGATCTGGCGGACCTCGCTCCGATCAGGCGGGTCCTCGCGCTGATGATACCTCAGCGCAAGGTCTCTCGCCTCCAGATCCCAGGGCATTGATCCGGCAAGAAGGCTCGCCGCCTCGAAGGAGATCGTACGATACCCCCGTATCACCCTGACGGCCATTGCACGCTGCGGTCTACGCAGCAGCGCGACATTGCCTGGCGTCAGGGCGTCTGCCCACACTGGGGCCCCATAAAGGGCCATGGACCGTACGATCCCCACGTAGAGCCTCCGGCAGGAGGCATTTGGCCCTCCCAAGTTTGGCAGCAGCCGCGATAGCGCGGCCGTGGCCCCTAACAGCTTGGGCGCCAACCGCTTAAAGTGCGGACCAAAGTCCCACCGGCTGTCGAGGACGAGTCCCAGGTACTTCATCGTCGACTCGATACCGATGCGGACGCCTCCTACCACTATATGGGATCCCAGAGGTGGCCTCTTCCGAGGCCCATGAAAACACAGGGCCTCAGACTTATGTAGAGCCACCTCGAGACCCAACCGCCGGATCCTCGCAACGACTAGCGCAACCCCCGCTGTCGCCAGCATGGTCGCCTCCCGGTGCGTCTTCCCCCTCGCCGTGACTAGCGTGTCGTCAGCGTAGCACGTCATGCCAACGCCGTGGAGAAGAGCACCGCGCAGCACCCAGTCATAGCCGATGTTCCACAGAAGCGGTCCCAAAACCGATCCCTGTGGGACACCGCATGACATCTCTCGCCGACCCCATACTTCCCGACCCGGGTAGATGACGGCCCTGTCCGTCAGGTAGGCCCCGATAATGTGGCGAAGGTAAGTCGGCACCCGATGGAATTCAAGTGCCGCCTTAATGCAACTCCAGGGCAAGGTGTTGAAAGCGTTGGCGATATCAAGTGATACCGCCAAAACCACCTCCCCCCGGGCCACTGCTTCCTCCGCCAGAGCCCTCACGCGCATGATGGCGTCCACAGTGGAGCCAGCAACCCAACCTTTTTTTTTTTTTTTGATCTCGGGGTGGAAAATCCTCATGGATGTCCCCCGCCCCGGGGAGGGCGGGGGGGTCTGTCGGACTCTTACCGACTAAAAACCACCCCGGTGTTCCATCACTCACCTGCGCCGGGGTCGCGGGAACGCGCTATTCTTCCGCAACCCCGGCTGGTGCTGGCCCGCTAGCGCGGGCCCCGTCTCGAGCGGGGGGAGTTAGGTGTTTGACTCCCCCCGCAACGGCTAAGAGGGGCGCGCGTGGAACACTACGCGCCGCCACCTCGGGTCCTGATGTATGGGGGGCGGCGGACGTCCCCGATTCCGTCGCCCCTGGACCCATTTAGGGGGGCTGGAAGAGGGCGTTGTCCGCCCTCCGCCGACGCCCGGTGCGCCTGCTGCGGATCGGAAGGGCTGTCTCCACCTCCCTCAACCTTTCCGCAGCCTCCTTCTGGGAGACGACTGTCTCGCAGAAGGAAACCACCGCGTCCCAGGACTCAACGCTGCCGACCATCGAATTAACTACGGCCGGCAGCGACAGGTCACTGCCTACTTCTGAGATGAGGGCACGACGTGGCTCCTCCCAAGCAGCACACTCTGCCAGCGTATGCCACGCCGTGTCCTCCCGGCAGTCGACGCAGTGGTGACACCGTGCGTCTGGCTCCCTGTTTATGCGACACAGGTACTTCCCGAAGCAACCATGCCCCGAAAGCACCTGCGTCGCCCGAAACGTCAGGGAGCCGTGCCTCCTCCCGAACCATTCGTCGAGCACTGGTCGGATCGCCCCGACGGTAGCGAGACCGGCGGAAGGGCGCAAAAGCCTGTCCCGCCACTCAGCCACCAGGACCTCGCGGAGCTGCGACCGACGCAGCTCGATCTCTCGCTGCATCGGTCGCTCGCCCCGCGACCTCACGTCCTCACGCCACCGATAGAGTGACGCGAGCACCTTCGCCTCCAGGTCCCAGGGCGGGGACCCGGCCAGTGCACAACCCGCCTCGTAGGAGATCGTGCGATACCCCCGAATGACTCTGACGGCCATAGCCCGCTGCGGCTTCCGCAGAACAGCTATGCTACCGGCCGTCAGGTCAGACGCCCAGATCGGCGCTCCGTAGAGCGCCATGGATCGCACGATCCCCATGTAGAGCCGCCTACAGGCGGCGCTCGGGCCCCCCAGATTGGGAAGCAGCGTTGCCAGCGCCCCGGCCGCGCCCAACAACTTTGGCGCCAGCCGCCGGAAGTGGGGTCCGAAGTCCCAACGGCTGTCGAGCACCAATCCCAGATATTTCATGGTGGGCTCGACAGCGATCCGGACCCCCCCGACCACGATGTGTGACCCGGCCGGCGGCGCCCGTCGGGGACCATGAAACACCATGGCCTCCGACTTGTTGAGGGCCACCTCCAGGCCGAGGCGCCGTATGCGGCTCACCGTCAGTGAGACCGCCGCCGTCGCGAGCAACGCTGCCTCCCTGTGCGAACTCCCCCGGGCCGTGACCAGCGTGTCGTCCGCGTAACACGTCAGGTCCGCGCCCGGCGGGAGTTCGCCCCTTAGCACCCAGTCGTACCCGATGTTCCACAGGAGCGGACCCACGACCGAACCCTGTGGAACACCGCACGACACCTGGCGCTGGTTTCCGCCATCGCGTCCCACGTAGGTGACACACCTCCCGGCTAAGTAAGCCCCAACGATGCGGCGGAGGTAGAGAGGCACGCGATGATACCGCAGTGCCTCTCTAATACAGCTCCAGGGCAGGGTGTTGAAAGCGTTGGAGATGTCTAAAGACACCGCCACCACCACCCCGCCCCGGGACACGGTTTCCTCCGCCAGGACTCTCACCCTCGACACAGCGTGGATGGTAGAGCGCCCATGCCGAAAGCCGTACTGGCTCTCGGCCAGGTCCGGCCCCTCTCCGCACAAGTGGCGGACGAGGCGGGCTGCGAGTATACGCTCGAACAGCTTGCCCACCTCGTCGAGCAACACTATGGGCCGGTACGCGGACGGCGAGTCCGCCGGGCGCCCCGCCTTCCTGAGCAGGACCAGACGACCAGTCTTCCACAATGTGGGAAACTGACCCTGCTCGAGGCACGCCGTGTAGAGTCCTCTCAGCTGGGGCTCTAGCTCCTTGAGGGCGAGGGCCAAAGCTAGGCCGTGAATACCGTCGGGCCCCGGAGCCACTTTCTTGGCCCGGAGCCGCCTCACGGCCGCCCTCATCTCCTCCTGTGTCACCTCTGGGACGCTGATGGCGTCCTCCTCCTCTGCAAGCTCTGCGGCCGTGGGCAAAGCCATCGGCGGCGGAGTGTGTTCCGCTCTAGCCGGGAAGAGGGCCGCAACTACCTCCTCCAGCAGCTCGGGTTGGAGACTCTCCGTAAGTGGGGGCGCCGCGGCGCGAAGTTGCCCTCGAACCGCTTTATACGGGCGCCCCCACGGATCCCCGTCCAGAGTCTCCAACATCCTCTCCCTGGATCGCGTCCTCGACTCGCCGATGGCCAGCCACAGAGCCTGCTTTGCCGCGCGGTACACCTCATACCGCGCGGCTTCTTCGTCGGGTACCCGACGACGTGTCCTCCGGTAGTGGGTGTACTGGCGCCTAGCCGCCACGCACGCGATGCGTAGCTGCGCGATTTCGGCGGTCCACCAGTACACCTGGCGCCTTGCACATTGTGCGTGGACCCGGGGCATGGACGCATCGCAAATTTGCGTCATCGCCCCGCGGAACCACAGCGCCTCCCGTTCGACGTCATCGGGTCCGTTCGTTGCCGACTCCCGGCTCCAGGCCTGGACAATAGCAGCCTCCTCGAGAAATTCCCTGTCGATGTGCCTACGCGCCCAGCGCGGGCCGTCACGACGCGGGACAGATCCTGCGGTTCTGCGGTCGCCAGCGGTCTGGGCGGAGACGTCGAAACGGATGTAACGGTGATCCGACAACGTCTCCACCTCCACGGCGACACGCCAGTCGCGAACACGGCTCGCGACAGCAGGGCTAGCGAACGACACGTCTACTATCGATCCGCCCCGCTGCCGCACGCACGTGTGGACCGAGCCCCGGTTCAGGACGACCAGGCCAGTCGTGACCGCCCACTCCTCCAATGCCTCGCCCTTAGCATCGGTCACCGGGGATCCCCACGCCGCAGATTTGGCGTTGAGATCGCCGAGCAACAGCACCGGGCGAGGATGGAGTCGGCCCACGACGGCACCCAACTCGACAAGAAACCTCTCGAAGTCGGCGAGACTCTTGTTGGGCGAAAAATACGCCCCAACGACGCCAACGCCATCTGCGAGGGCGGCTACCCAGCCGTGCCCTCGAGACGGGCTGACGAGAGCCCCGCCGATGATGGCCACCAAACCGTCAAGGTCTCCCACCCAGTTATCCCTGGGCGGGACCCAGTACGGCTCGGCGACCACGGCCACGTGAATCGACCACTCTGCCATGCTCTGGAGCAAGAGATCCTGAGCTCTGGCACAGTGGTTGATGTTGCCCTGGAGGAAATGGTATTGTGCCATTATGCGCAATCCATTCCCTCCACCGCCCCATTCCCAGGCCGGGAGTCGGCCGAAGGGCAGCCAGGCTGAGGGGGGGGTAAAGAGCCCCCGACAGCTTTGGCACCCCTTCCGTTCTTTTTGTTGGTGGGCGCGCCACATGATTTGGCACCCACTCTGTGCCCGGCGGGCCTCCCTGCAGCTGTACAGAGGCTGCAGTTTGGCGCCGCAGAGCACTGGGCCGCCTTGTGGCCGGGCTGGCCGCAGCGATAGCACAGATCGCTGCGGTCCGTTTCGGCGGTGCACCGGCACCTGACGTGACCAACGTCCAGGCACCGGTAGCACCGCATGGCCCTAGGCTGCAGCAGTCTAACCCTTGCCGCAACCCACCCCACCAACAAACGCCCTGCGTCAGCGACCTTATTGGCCGCCGCCACCGGGCACCGCACCCAGATCGTGCCGAGCCCACCGGCGTCGGCACGGATCTCGCCCGTCCGCACGTCATCGGGCTGGCACCCACCGGCACGGGCGATGGCCACCGCGACCTCAGCCGGGTTCGTCGAGTCATCCAGGCCGCTGACACGCAGCTCAGCGGTCTTCATCGGCCTGGATATCTTGACGTCCTCCGGGTTGAGGACCTCTCGCAGCTTGGCGGCCAACGTGTCCGCCCTTTCGCCACTGGAGGCACCCGACACCTCAAGCAACCGCGCCCCCGTAATCGCCGGCTTCAATCTGAAGCCGGACGGTGTGCCGAGGTCGGGGAACGCGACCTTGCTTTTGGCCTCTGTGAGGACCGCCGCGTAGGTGACGCCCCTTTCTGCAGCTCCGGGCTGCAGCGTGATAACTACAGCCGCGGAGCGCGGGGACCTGACTCTACGCGGTCTTCTCGCCTTCTTGGGTGTCTTGGCCGGTGCCTCATTGGCCTTCTTCCCGCTCTTCTTCTTCTTTTTCTTCTTCCCCACCGTCGTCCACCCGTCGGTATCCTGGGTGGGAGGTGAGGAAGAAGGTGGTGCGGTCGCCGGTGGCGCAGTCACCGGAGTCGCGGTTGCCGTCGTAGGTGCGGTCGCCAGGGGCGCGGTCGCCAGAGGCGCGGAAGCCCCCGCAGGCTTTCTGGGCCCCTGCGTGGGCTTTTTGGGCCCCTGCGCTGGCTTTTTGGCCCCCTCTGCTGGTTTCTGCGCGGGCTTCGTCCTGGCGGACTCCTCCGCCCTCCTCTTGTCCGCTGCAAGTGGGGGTCGGAGCCTTTCCGCTGGGGGGAGGCGCGACTCTATCTCCTCGAGTCGGGCACTCACCATGCCCCCACACTGCATCATGCACACTCTTGCCACACGCTCCAAGTCGTAATCCGACAGGGCAGGTGCAGATGCAGGTGGGGGTGCGGGCGTCGGGGTCGACGACGGCGCAGCAGGTGGCAGGCTGGTGGCCGCGGGAGCTGTCTGCCGCTGGCTGGCAATCCTCATAGCGGCAACCTCCCGCTTGAGGTCCTCTAGCTCGGATCGGAGGCGGCCGTTCTCCTCCCGTATCTTAGCCGTCTCCTCCGAGCTCGTGCGACTAACGAGGACCTCCACCGCCTCCTTGATTCCGTCCACCGCCTCCTTTAGGGCACGCGTGTATGTCCCCTTCAGGTTGCCCGATTTGGTGGCAACCGTCATGACGACATCCACGCCTTCCAGCACCTGACTACTGAGCGCCACCCCGGTAACGCTCCCCACGGCTGCCATCCGGGCAGCGCGACGCTCCCTGTTCCTACTGGCCATTACAGCCACCGCGTCGGCTGCGGCAGCCTTCCGCTGCGCCCTTTTGGCAGCGTTCGCTTCCGCCTTGTTGGAGCCTAAGCCCAGGCCGATCTCCTCCCGCCTGGGCTCGGCTGGAGCGTCCTCTACCTGGCTGCCTCCCGAGTCACCGGACACTCCGCTTGGTGCTGGGGTATCCGGGCGCTTCAGGAAGCGCCCTCGAGAGTCGCGCGTCGTCATCGGAGGGGCCATCGCGCCACCTTGCTCCTTCTTGCCCGTGCGCTTTTTAGCCGCTACAGGCGCATTCTCCTCGCTAGAAGAGCGCCCTGACTCCTTCTGGCGCCTCTCCTTATCGCTATGTGAGCGTTTTCTCCAAAAACGCTCACCCATCTCCCCTTCAGTGCGCGAGCGTCTAGAGCTTACACTCGCAACGCTCGCCATACTCATCCCATCTGAAGTGTCGGAGTCTGACACCGCATCCACCTTCGTAACGTTTGATTTTATTGGTTCCATAAAATTCCCACGAGTATGGGGGATATAAACGGTCCATCCGGGCAGTGCCCCCTGTACCCGGATAAGCCTAGCGTAACCCGCCAGGGGGTCGGCTGGTACCCTGGCGGAGGTCGCACTAGAGACTGAACGTTCCTAAGGAACACCCGTCAGCCATGCATCCCCTCACGGTGCGCCACCGCTTGAGATTCGGGGTAATTTTTTATAGAGGTTTTCTTCCTCACGGTCCGGGCGGTTAAGCCAAGACCCTCGGTCCCAATAGGAGCCGCGAGACGTAACCACAGCACTCCTACTGAGGTTACGAAATCGACGGGGGCAGGGAAGAACGCAGTCCCCCCACTGCCTGCCCAGTGGCAGGGTGAGTGCACACTGAGCCCGTCCTTGCTCCTCCACTGTGCCCTCTGCTATCATCAGAGGGACACGCAGAGCAACGCCCCACTTGCCCAGAACGGGCCCTCCCGCGCCAGAATATTCGCCACGGGCAATAAGATCCTCCGAAGGATACTAGGGTCCCTCGAAAGGATAGTTATTACCCGTGCCCAGGGTGCACCGGCCTAACAACTGCTGTTCCCTCCAGACATGTCCAGAGGGACTAGCAGCTGTCAAGCACACGTGGAGGTTTCCTGGCCCAGCACCCCAACCTAACCTAACCTAACCCAAGTCTGGCCCTCGCTGCCGTGCCGTACGCCACGATTTTTCCGCGCTCCCGCTTTCAAAAATCGCAAAGTTGGTTATTGTTGTCGTATTTTGACGAGCGATATATCAAAAGTTGCGGGCTCGCGCCACGAGTCTGGTGGTGTTTGAAAAAACGACCTGAAATCAGCGGAAAAAATTTCAGCGCCAAAAAACTCGAAAAGTGCTTGTTTACAAAGTGTAATAGTGATATAACTTGTGTTTTATCGCCACGAATTTTCTGTTTGGAAACTGCTGAGAAAATCGAAGAAAAACACGAAACACGTGGACACGAGGTCACTGATTTGGTGACCCTCGGCAGTTTTGACCCAGCATCTTAAAGAGGATAGCAGCAGTAACCGGAAACCATTTCATCATTTTCAAAAAGTTAAGTGGTTCAAAAGTTATAGACTTTTTAAAAAACCGGAATTAACAACAAATTTTAGAGACTCATAACTCCGTAATAAGATCTGTAACTCAGTGATTTTATATTTTAATACAGTAGCTTATCTTTTAAGGATCATATATCCAAAATTTCAAAATTTTCTAACTATTAATCAAATCGTAGTAAAAAATTTAATATCATAATAGCATACTTGTTTACAAAATTTTTAGTTATACTATTTTAATTTATTTTGATCTAGATTTTTTCATATTTCTCTGTTTTTGAATAAGTTCCGGCTAGAAAATCTGTCTGCCTAGCCTATATAAAAATTTCAATCATTTTGGTTGAGTACTTTTTGGGTGATTGATGTTTAACTAAACCCAAGTTTCGTACGTAAATTGTCCCACGCGTCGAACTAAATTTAAAACTTTGACCCTATATAATTAAGTCCTGGAACGTCCCAGTAAAAAATTAATTCCAGATTGAGTCACATCTGAGGGGTGATACATCTAAACACCCCTTTTTCCCCGCTCTCAGAGCAAATTTCAAAAAATTTCAACTCAAACGACGTAATTTTCTACGAATTCCTACGTTTACAACGGAATCGTACCAAATTCCACGAGATACAACCGGAAAGTTCTTTTTGCTGGGACAAAAAACCGTACTAATACAAGGACAGCACTCTAAAGGTGTCACTAGACGAATCTGATTTTCTGTATTATTGTGTTTGTGTTTATTTATAGTTAATTTATATTGTTTGTGGACCAACTGATTCAACGGAATTGCATGACAGAAATAGTAGTAAAAAAGAAGGGTCATGATAGAAAACATGACCCTCTGTTTACCCTAAAAAAGACCAACTCCGTCCTGTACAATTCCAGCTACTTAAAATCCCCGGTAGTAGGTGGCCTAAGGGAAGTTATCTGCCAGCATACACAAAAAATACTTAGGGAACACTTGACTACACTACACACACACCATACACACCTTACACACACACACACACACAACCCACACACATCCCAGACACACTACACAAACACACTACACTACACTCTACTTGACTTTAGTCATTGGGGGCAGGCACTCAGGTAAAACTCGGGGATGAGATTTCCTTATACATAGACATGTCTGGGTGTAAGGAGAGCCCATCTCCTACATACGACTTTTGTAAATATCAGTCAAAACACATAAGCCAACGAAACAACTAGCCTATGTCTTGGAGAGATATAATATTAAGGTACACCAAAAACAGTTAAATATATGTCAATACTGGAAGTTGATCCAAACTGTTAAATGAAAATGTGTAGATAAATAAGAAATCTGTTAAATAAGTATGCTTTAAATATATATAATGAATATATATATAAAATAGCATAGGTAAATATAGATAAATAATGTGTAAGTTGTATAAGTAAGATAAGACTAGTATGTTTCTATAAATAAGGATATGTAAAAGAATAAATAACTTAAGATAAATGTTCTAAAATAAGAAATGTAGCTAATATAAGTGTGTACACTATTATAAGTTCTTAGATTAAATAAATAAAAAACCACTACAAAAGGGCTCGGATCATGTCTGAGGTACCATAGCTCGCAGGCTCCGCCTAGCGCGGAGAGGTGGGCGCCACAAAAAAAAAAAAAAAAAAAAACCTAACCTAACCTAACGTATAAAACATCACTCATCATCTCATCATTGCTTGCTTGTGTTTATCAGTGTTTTAAATGTTGCGCGTCGTTAACTGTGACAATAAACTATTTTTCTTTCTTTTCTTTTTTTTCACATATTATTTAAAAAATATACAATGTAACCCAACAAAATGAAATTCAAGTGACTAGTACTCGTCAATGACGTTTGTAACTGGTCTTAAAGTCGTTTTTTAGTGTTGGGGAAATGTAGCGAGAGTTCATAATTTATTTATAGGTGGATATTTTCAAGTCCTTAATATGCCAAGAACCCAAATTTTTACCCGACATACACAAGTGGTGATAGCTTTTGAATTACTCTCAAGCTTCGTTCTCGGTATTAGCATTAACACACATGTAGTTTCACACACACACACACACACACAGACTCGCCATTTCGCATTGAATTTTGGAGATAAAATTATAAAAAAAATATTAATCTAATGTAAGGTAGATTGAGAAAAAAAAACATATTATGACATATCAGAGTTCGCCAGCTCATTCACGTTTCAGTGCTTCGCTGTTTCGCATGTACTTTTATTAAAGTGAATTTTATGAGAGAGAACTTACGTTGTTGTCGTGTCCGTGTGAGAGGAGTGTTCGGATAGAATGAAAGATGGCGCCCGCGCACCTCCAGCAGTCGCTTCTAGGCTGATTTGAAAGTGCACCTGTCAAGCGCCCTAGCAAACACCGAGTTTAAATTATTATAAATAAATATTACATATTGAATAATAAAGTGATATTTGCTGTAATCCCGATTTAGGGTAAGTTTTAAATAGCACACAAATCACTCACAACCTTAGATATCATCATATTTTACTAATTATCATTTTGTGTAACTATGTTTTTGTAATTAATTATTTACTTTCAGCTTCCTATTTCATTTAACTCAGCAAATAAGCATCATTTAGCTTCATTCTTATATATTGCTAGAATGTTGCACCATGCTAATTATTTTTCTCCTACCTACATATATTTAAAAAGTGTACTTAGTAATTTTAATTCTTAACACAACTATTACTTATTGATTTTACTGTTTTCCCCCTTTTTGCTCAAGCTTGATTTTATTATGTAAACTCCAACTGAATCCACAGGGAAGTACCTATCCCTGCAGAGGTGACAGCAGACAGCCGTTAACCCACGACCCACAAATTTGTGTGCCTCAGGCCTCAGCACAGAATAACTAATAGTACTAGCCTCAGCATACCTACGCAGATTTATTATATTTTTATTTTTTAGGGTTGGTAGGCAATTTTAAAGGTGCACACTCGTTTTATTCAGTTGCCTTAGTATTAGGTGGGAATAAAACGGGTGGAGGCTACAATCCTTGGAGGAGACCTCAACGGCTGGCATCCCGCATGGGGCAGTCCTAGGGCTAACAAAAGAGGAAAAACCGTAATGGAAATAGCTTACGCCAATGACATGTACGTGTGCAACATTGGCTCTACTCCCACCTTCGAGACGGTCACACACGGGCGAGATCGCGGTCAGAGTGTCGTCTTACGGCCATAATCTATCCACGATTTACCCTACTGTAGATAGAAATTTGACATATTTTGTATGGACCTTATGTCAAATTCCTATCTCTAGTAGGGCAAATCGTGGATAGATCGGATATTAATTTTGGCCGTTAGGCCGCTCATCGATCATAGACGTCACCCTGGCATCGGGCACCATCCTGGAGCAAATTAAATAAAAAATGGACTGTAAACTTGGATTGCTGCCCTTCCTCGCAGCACAACGCAATAGAATACGTCATCACCACCACTAAAACAAACAGCAACACCTCCACATACATTATTTTATTTATTTTTCCCATAATTTTGATTGTTTTCTATAGCGTTGTAGATTGTCAACTTGGCTAGGGGAGGTTCATTAATAGATATAGAACCTGTTTGCGTGACGTCGTTGTTACTAAACCATAGAAAGTCTTTGGACTAAACACTTTGACTATGGAACTATTTTTCAAAGACTAAACATAGTGGAGTGGTATAGTGTTTGTCAATTTTTATATTGTTTGTGTATCTATCAAAATAAGTAAAATAAAAATATTTTAGATATATTTATATTTTTTGTGGTTTATTTTATAGTTAATCAAGTATTATACAATGGGCATAGTACATGCACGGGTAATTCTTTTTGTCGCTATTCACCGGTCATATTCATACTTAATGTACCTATTGTACATTACAAATTTGTCAGAGCCAATAATAATATACAATAATATACATTTGATGTCTTTGGTCAGAGCATTCGGTTGCACGTGTCC
Source organism: Asteroscopus sphinx (assembly GCA_949699075.1). NCBI lineage: Eukaryota > Metazoa > Arthropoda > Insecta > Lepidoptera > Noctuidae > Asteroscopus > Asteroscopus sphinx. The sequence continues at coordinate 14,982,992 of OX453032.1, read as the reverse complement.
TTGAGTGTATGCCTTGTGTCAGTACTGAGTGGTGTGGTCTGGTCTGCGGCAGGCGGAGCACAAGTACAGCTTCGGTGAGGACGAGGCGGGGCTGTTCCAGTTCGAGCAGGATGTAGAGCTGGCGGAGGACGCCGTGCCCAGGGGGAACATCACTCTCACTAACGTTAAGGCACGTCACCATTTATTTATTATCTCATTTATTTACTGGAGGTTCCACTCTATGACTTGATTAACTGGAGCAGTTCGAGGTACTCGGTCACCTCGAAATGCTCCAGTTAATCAAGACCAGCCTAGCTTAAAGCCCTTTGTTGGCGCCTACGCTAACATGAATAGCAATAAGTGTTTCGCTATATTTTATCAGGCGTTGATTTTTATTTTAACTGTTTTTACAAAACTACCAAATAACTAATTATGAGTCGGTGCCAAACAACCAATCAACGAAGATCATTAAATTACTTTAAATAAATAATAAAAACAACGTCACATCAAATACAACGTGAAATTTTCAACGATAAACAATAACTTTACAAAAATGCGTTCTCCGCTCGGCCACTTGCAACTTGCACGCACTTTGCGTGAAAAATATATACATACGCGTCGAATTGAGAACCTCCTCCTTTTTTTCGTCGGTTAAAAAGTTCGTTTGGCGCCGACTCATAATTAGTTATTTTTCGCTTTTCAGTTTCAGCTTTCGTCGGTTCAATTTTTTGTTAAAAAGTTTTATCATATATACCATGTAGAACCATTCATTGTTCGTACAACAAAACCATTATAAATCCATGTTTAAATTGAAATACAAGTATAAAGCCATTCCAAGGGTTTCATTTATGTCCAATACGAGACACCCTTCCTAAGTTGGCTGACTCATACCATAGATAATATAATACTCTACTAGCTCATACTTTGTAAAATTGAGACACTTGTGTGAATTATCTTGTAAAACTGCCAGTGACGCAAGTAGTACGTTTGTACGTCTAGTGATGTACGGTTGTACGACTAGTGATGTACGGTTGTTCGGTGGCAGGCTCGCGTGGACCGCGTGCACGTGGACGGGCTGAGCCGCACCCGGGATGACGTCATCGAGGGCACCGTCGACGATCTCTTCAAAGCCAAAGACTTCGAAGATGTCATCGTGCGCGCACACAAGGTGTGTACTGATGTGTACACAACATAAACACACACACACACACACATAGACATACATACATGATGTCCCATCACTATGCTACACGGAAGGACAATACTTTAAATATTGAAAATAGGATATTCTAGACTTCATTTTATTTTTTAAAGCAAATAATACTGCGTTCAAGAATTTTCAACCATAGTTGATATTGTTTGGATGTGCTCTGAACACTTGTTTATGTCAAACTTTTATTAACGAGTTAGTAAATACCAGTATTCAGGCATTGGCACATACATAACTCTTTAACTGAGTGTATAGAAGGCAAGCCGGCCCCAATGCTGGCAAGTTCGATCGAGGGGGGGAGGCAGCTGCCCCCCCTGCCCCCTGGGTACGTCCATGTGGAATTCCTTTAATTTAGACACTGATTGTTGGGGATGAGATATAGGGGCTGGTAAATTTAAGGATAGTTCGAAGGCCCTGAAAGAATAATTATAGTTTTCCAAGTGTGGAGTAAGCTACTCTGGTTTCTGATCTTTGCTCAGGCTGCACAGGGTAAAATAAATGAATACCACCAACCTTTCACTCCCACGCAGTCGCTCTTGGCGCAGATCAGCTCAGCACGGCCGAATGTTCCAGTCCAACTAAGGTGATTGGGTAAATATAGCCACACCACACTCGTCACAGAAGGGTTTGAGAACGTCTCAGTAGCAATAGTTTATAAGTATGTGAGTTAATCGAAACTGAAGAAGTGCTAGGAGCGCGACACGGTCACGTACGCATCAATCGGCGGCTACGATCCAACTGGTTGTCCATGCCGGCGCAAGGGGCGCGGCGAGCACTAGCGTCGCCAATCTGCAGCTTCCAAACGAGGGTAGTCGTAGAAAAATTGATGGTAAACAATTCCCTCTACCCCACACTTTTATTAGAGCAAAGATCGAACACTGATTATTGGACAAATTTTATCCTTATTTCTGACCCTATCAGAATCTATCAATAGAAGCCATTAAATAATACAGGATGGTACTTCTTCGCTATTGTGTTAGTTCGATTCCCAGCTGAGGCAAGAGATTTTAAAAAAATCAATGAAAACAGAACTTCTTATTTTTTTAAATATAAAACTTTTTAACAAAAAATTTAACCGATGAAAACAGTAAATGAAAAGCGAAAAATAAAATGAAGCTTTCTGGTTTTAATTACTATTCTCCGAACTAAACTAATGTAAATAACTAATTATGAGTCGGCGCCAAACAAACAAGCAAAGTGCGTGCGAGTTGCAAGTGGTCGAGCGGAGAACGCATTTTTGGAAAGTTATTATTAGTAGTATTATTTTTGTTATTTGTTAGTTATTATTGTTTATCGTTGAAAATTTCATGTTTGTTTTGTTTGTATTAGTGGTAAGTAACTTAATGATCTTCGCTGATTGTTTGTTTGGCGCCGACTCATAATTAGTTATTTACATTAGTTTAGTTCGGAGGATAGTAATTAAAACCAGAAAGCTTCATTTTATTTTTCGCTTTTCAGTTACTGTTTTCGTCGGTTCAATTTTTTGTTAAATAGTTACATTTTAAATTTTTTTTGTGGCTTAAATCTATTCCCTTATCGCATGCGATGATCGTGTTTTGACGTTTGTTTTTCTCATCTCCGGTAAATTTTATACGACTATGAACCGTAGTCTATCTTAATTGTGCCTTTTTTAGGGTTCCGTATTATGTGCTCTTTATTATGTAAGTATCAGTCGGAACGAAAGTTCGTACTTCGTGTGTCGTCCGTAAAACGCGAGTAGACCTACAGGTTTCAACAGAATCGGTTAACAGGTAAGAATTCAGTGGGTGAACAAACACTCATCCCCTGTTTTCCTACCCTTAGGGGTGGATTTTGAATGGGACCAACTTCGATATATACCCTATCCAATAAAAAAAGAATCATCAAAATCGGACCACTCTGTAAAAAGCATGAATCTATATAGTAGGATAACACACTATGTGACTTAAAACGAGCCCAGCGAGAGATCCATAAAACTATTGCATTTCTTTCTACTAGGGTGTCCAAATAATATTTATTCGTGGATTTTCTCAAACCTAATGTTACCGTTTCGAAAATTAAGAGGGGTCATTGTACTCATAATGAAGTAGATTATATGCTTTGACTTTATTTATATATTTTTCTTACTCCGAGTAGAAGCAGTATATCAAATCCGTTCAGTCGTTTCAGTGTTATGGAAGAACAAACTAACATCCATACTTTCGCATTTATAATATTAGTAGGAAGTAGGTATGGACATATATATATATATGATTATGGCATATCCCCCCCTTAATTGGGGGAGGCCTATGTCCAGTAGTGGACGTCTTTCGGCTGAAATGATGAGGTATGGACATTGTCAACACGGCCTGCTGGTTTACGGTAGGCAAAGTCGATGTTTTATTAATTTTATTTTCATGGATCATTTGTGTCAATTCTCTTGTTCACGCTACTTCAACAACTCAACTATCGCTCTTTTTTATTAATAGTAGATACAAGAAAGAGATGGCAACAATTTTAGAACTGTCAAATTAGTTTACGTGTTACATTTCACTGTATTTTAGTGGGCACGTTCCGAAATCACGACTAAACTTGTATAGAAATTTAAATTCCGACTAATTTGACAACGCTTAAATTGTTTCCATCCCTTTCTGTTATCTCTTATCTGTAAAAGAGAGCGCTAGTTTAAAATAAGTTTATTTCATGAACAAGAGAATCGACACCATTGCCAACTTTGCAAATTCTACGTGTGCAAAGATATTATACAACGTGTAATTGAAATAACTCAAAACCTCTTAAAGGGTCATTGTACTCATCAGTAATAAGCTGTTCCCTGCATTTGTGTTCACATTACATAATAAAATATAAGGAATAGTTGTGTTTTCGCGATTTCGGGGTTGGTCCCATTATTTAATTAGCATCCCGGGAAACCTCGAAACCGACACCCATATTGATTTTATTTAAAAAGTCACGTATGCCATCTTGAATCTCGTAATAGATGTTATATTCGTAATCAGTACCCCGGGAAACCTCAAAAACTATACCCATATTGATTTTACTTAAAAAGTCACGTCCACCATCTTCGATCTCAAAATTTATGTTATATTCATAATCAGCACTCCGGAAAACCTTGAAAACGATACACGTATTGATTTTATTTAAAAAGTCACGTCCGCCATCTTGGATCTCGAAATAGATGTTATATTCGTAATTAGCATCCCGGGAAACCTCGAAAACGACACCCATATTGATTTTATTTAAAAAGTGACGTCCGCCGTCTTGGATCTCGAAATAGATGTTATATTCTGTTCGGTCCAAGTAACCGAACACTTGCGAGCGCGGCTCTTTACAACAATCGTAGGTACTAAGTGTTATATTTGTGACAATGAAACACAGAGATCCAAAGCAGACTGATTGTTTATTGAAAAAGTATATAGGCGTACCCTCACATTACTTTATATTATACCGTACACAACATTGTCCCCCCTTAACCTAAAGTAAATAACAAATAAACAAGCAAAGTATTCAAACAACAAATGCTATTACCATTTGAATAACAAGCAACAATATCTTAAAACTAATTTTATAATATACATTGTTGATCTGTTTCTTAACAATAATTATCTAAGTAGGTACAACTGTAAAACGTTCCTCTAAAATAATACAAGACCTACTAAGTTTGCTACAACGAAAAAGTATCTTCTAACATTATTATAGTAGTTGTGAGTAGTCTTGTTTACAAAACCAATCGTTCATCTAATATCTTTTATCTTCTTTTCACAATCTACGGCAGCTTTCCGGCGTAAATGAATGTTAACATTTGGCGGTGTTGGCGGCGAACGACTACTGGTTGCGTTAATTATGGGCGACGTAGTTGTTTTGCCTACCAGGCATTCCTCGTTACTTTTTATCGTAGAATCTTTCGTGGAGTCATTCAATGATCCTGCAACACTAACATCTAGTATGCTAGACTCAATGAGTTGCTCTTGACTCGGGCCAGCGAGCGAAAACCTAGATTTCCTAACGTTTTTATTTAGAAACTGATCAATGTGACGCTTATGCACTCGCCCGTCATTAGTTTTAACAGCATAAGTGACCGGTCCGGACCTACGAACCACTACACCATCTGCCCATTTTTGCCTATGTTTGGAGTAGTCACGCATGATGACAGCGTCCCCGGCCTCAGCCTGGCGCAGCGGCGGATTGGTCGCGGCCGCGCGCTGCTCCTGCGCCAGCTGCGCGGCGCGCACCAGCTCCGCCGTGTCGGGCCGCAGCAAGTCTAACCGGCCGCGCAGCCGACGCCCAAACATCGCCACGGCCGGCTCGCGCCCCGTAGTGCTATGTTCAGTATTATGGTACATGAACAAAAACTTACTTAGAGCTGTATTATCGCTAACATTCTCGATTGCTGCTTTCTTTAATACTCGTTTGATAGTGCGCACCGCATTTTCGGCGGCACCATTGCTAGCGGGATGATAAGGTGCAACCGGTAAATGTTTTATGCCGTTGTGTTTTAAATATACTGCTAGTTCAACAGATGAAAACGGCGGACCGTTGTCACTGACTAACCTTTTAGGAATGCCAAAACGAGCAAATATTCGCCTAAAGCAATCAATGACAACAGCCGCTGAGGTGGTACTCACTCGCTCCACCTCGATCCATTTCGAGTGAGCATCCACTATAATTAAATAATAACGATTGTGTAACGGGCCTAAGAAATCAACATTAATACGCGACCAGGGCTCCTCAGGCCACGGCCACGAGTGCAACGGTGCGGGCGCCGGCTGCGCGCGCTGTGACACGCACGCCGCGCACTCACCGCAAATACTCTCGATATCATTGTCCAATGTTTCCCACCACACGTAGTTGCGCGCTATCTGCTTCATTTTTACTATACCGGGATGACCGTCATGTATTTCTTTGAGTATCGTCTCACGTAACACCTTAGGTATAACTATCCTATAGCCCCAAACTAAACACCCATGATCAACATGCAATAAATCTTTTCTAGTAAAATAGGGTTTTTCTTGATCGATGTTAACCTTTGATGGCCAACCAAACATCACATAACCAACAATTTTACTGAGGAGAGGATCCTTATCCATCTCAGATTTAATATTCTTAAAACTCAGTGGAAAATTTTCCTCAACAAAATTCAAATAACTACATGCGTCGTCATCCTCTCTATTTCGAACTCTAGACGAAGTTAAAGGGAGACGTGACAATGCATCTGCAAAACTATTTTGCTCTGATCGAATAAATTCTATTTTAAAATCATATGCGGCTAATTTAACAGCATATCTTTGAATCCTACTGGCTGCAGTAACTGGTATGCCTTTATTCTCTCCAAATATGTAGCTTAGTGCACGGTGATCGCTTCTTAAAATAAAAAACCGCCCGTATACATATTGATGATGCCTAGTGACTCCAAATACGATAGCTAATGCCTCCTTATCCAGTTGTGAATAGTTGGACTCGGCAGCATTAAGCGTCCGCGACGCGCAACAAACCGGCCGCTCGCTGCCATCACCGTAACGCTGCAATAATACCGCCCCTAAGCCATAGGGACTACTATCCACAGCCAATATTAGTTGTAAACTAGGATCATAGTGAGCGAGCACTGGAGAGCTACTTAAGACTTTTTTGATTCGTATGAAAGCATTTTCACTTTTGTCGCTCCAGTTCCACTTTACATTGCTCTTTAATAAGTCGTATAATGGCTTTAATACATCACTCATGTTGACGCAAAACTTTGAATAAAAATTTACAAGTCCTAAAAAACTTCTTAATTGAGTGATATTACAAGGAGCTGGCGCGGCTACAATAGCTTTAATTTTCTTGTTGTCTGTGTGTAAACCGTGCTTATCAATTCTATAACCTAAATAAGTCACAGATTCTTTAAAAAATTGACACTTGGAAAAATTTATCCTAAGTCCGTTTTCCTTTAGTCTTTGCAATACGGCCCTTAAATTTGCCATGTGTGAAGACTTATTTTCCCCACTGATACAAATATCGTCCGCAAACACAGTCGTAAACGTTAAGCCACTCAACGTCTCTTCCATTACTTTCTGGAAATTCTCAGGTATACACTTAATACCGAATGGTACACGATTATACACGAATGTGCCGACGTGAGTCGTTATCGCTGTCATCGGCCTTGACGATTTGTCTAATATACATTGTTGAAAAGCGTTTGACAAATCAAGCTTACTATACAATACTCCGCCACCTAATGTTGCGAACAGTTCCTCGATCCGTGGTAACGGGTAGTGAAAGTCCTTTAATCGCGGATTGATTGTCACTTTGTAGTCTCCGCAAATGCGTATATCACCGTTAGCTTTAACAACTGGCACTATTGGCGTACCATAATCCGACCTATCAACTTTGTAAATAACACCTTCCCGCTGTAACCGATTAAGTTCCCTTTCCACGCGCTCGCGCAGTGCCAGCGGCAGTGGCCGGGCCTTTACAAATACCGGAGTCTCGTCTTTCAAATGCAGTCGTATATGCGACTTGAATGTGCCGAGACCTTCTGCAAAAACATCAGGGTACTCCTCCTTTAGAGTTTTTGCCATAACATTTTCATTGATCATATAATGGTGACTATTAATTTCACTGCATCTCAATAGATCTAGTTCTTTAATCCAAGTGCGTCCCATTAACGGGGGACCGCCATTTTTTATTATGTATAATTTCAAATTAGTTTTTTTATCGTTAAATGAAACTGTCACCATTATATATCCAAGAGTTTGAATAATATCTCCGGTATATGATTTAAAACTTAAGACTTTATTATTTATCGGCAATTTAAGAAACATTTTATCATAAAATCGTTGTGATATGGCCGAAATCTTACTCCCTGTATCAATTTCGAATTTTACTGACAAGTTTTCAACTGATAATTTTATGTAATACGGACCGTCATCATTAGACTCACAATAATAACTATGATTACTATATATACGACTAAAGTTATAAAAGTTACAATCGTTGTCCGAGTCAGAATCCGTACTAGAGTTTTCAAGATAAAACTGACCTTTATTCGTCCTTTTACCAGAATGACCACTAGTTTCAACTCCACTCCTAGTGCACACAGATTTTAGATGACCTTTTTCACCACACTTGTCACACGTATAATGCTTGTATCGACACCTGCCCTCCACATGGCCGGGCTTGCCGCAGCGCGTACACGAGCGGCGGGCCCCGCCGGGCGGGGCGGCTCGCGTGGCGCGCGGGCGCCCGCTGGCGACGCGGTGCAGGCCGTCGACGCTGGCGGCGGCGCTGGAGCCTGCGCTGGCGGCCTCCGCGGCCGGGGCGCACGCCACGCTCGCATGCCGCTCCGCCGCCTCGAGAGCCAGCGCCAGTTCAACACCCCGCTTGTAATCAATATTCCTCTCTGCAAACAGCCTAGATCGCATCTCCTCGCTGTATAGGCCTGACACGAACTGATCGCGTAAATTAACCTCCAACGACGCGCCGAAATTGCAGGTTTTAGCCAAATGTTTCAAACTTTGCAAGTAAGAACGAATGCTTTCACCCTGCTTCTGCTTCCTCTGCCTGTATATATGTCTCTCGGCTATCTCTGATCTATCGGGTTCCAAATGATCTTTGACCAACTTCACAAGCACATCAAATGTCTTATCTTCTGGTTGATCCGGGGAACACAAATCGCACATCAAATCGTAACACTCCGGCCCAACTAACGTAACCAACGTGGCCACATGCAAGTTACTTTCAATGTCGTTCAAAGTCATGAACTGCTTAACTCGACGGATATAAGTGTCCCAATTTTGAGTACCGATGTTAAAACTTTCCACTTTTCCGATCGGCATCTTAAAGAAACTTAACACGCGCACGAATACAAAAAAAAACCGTTTCCTCGTCGCCAATGTTATATTTGTGACAATGAAACACAGAGATCCAAAGCAGACTGATTGTTTATTGAAAAAGTATATAGGCGTACCCTCACATTACTTTATATTATACCGTACACAACACTAAGGAATAATTATATTTTCAACTTCATAACTTCAGTGCATTACTAGGCATCGAACAGACCGGGTGCTGCATTCATTTAACATAACATTTAAACATCCTAATTATTAAGAACATAACATTTAAACATCCTAATTATTAAGAACATACAGCTTGTCAGAACTCAAAATAAACATTTTCTCAATTAATCCAGTGCTTTAATATCATTAAAACCTTGCACCCCACACATAATGGTCCTTCGTGTCGGATCCGCGCGTGTGTAAAAGTAAAGCGGGGGATTCTGTGAACTTATAAAAATAAAAGTGTAGTGTGTGTGAGGACTATAGTGTTATCCAGCACTGAACTTCGTTCCTGAGCCAAGTATAACATCGAAGGTGGTATAACAGCAGAACAAGTAAGATCTTTCCATTATTTTCTACACATTTGGAGATCTGACGAACAAAAACAACGTGCGAAATGGCAGAGCTTTACGATACTCAATTAACGCTCGCCATTAACATTGAAAAAATCGGTGTTAATTTGAAGAAGGCCAGTCTACCAAGACGAACCTTCGATTTTTTGAAAAAGTGCTTAAGCGGTTTAGAAGACTACTGGAAGGAATACCAATTCAATCATGATCGCCTTTTAACAGAAGTAAGTAAGACGCATATCTATTTCACGAAAAAAGAATACGAGAAAACAAGTAAGTCTTACCAAGCCGTCAAGACACTGATCAACGAGATGCACCAGCAACTACTGGAAGCTCCGTCCGGGAGTGAAGGTCGAGAACAGCCAGAACAAGGTATGTCTTTTGGTAAAAAATTTGAGACGGAACAAGAATCCACCGAGGAGCAGCAGCCAGGAGAAGAGGATCCAACGCCAGAATTGGGTCAAAGGGCTCGTCTTGCTCGGATGGTAAGCCAGGGTACGAACAGCAAAATCGACGAGATGCTCCGTAAACAGGCAGCTAACTTTAAAGCTTTCACAAGAACAGTCTCTAACATTAACTTAGAATTTATTTCCGACAAATGGGAATTTGAAGACGTCCTCAAAACACTGCAAACTAGGTGGTCAGCGATCGATACTCTGTATTGGGAAATCGACTCTGAGTTAGGTGAGGAAAATGGAGAGTATGACAGGACTTTCCTGTGTCATGAAAAACAATACAACAGTTTGAAAAAGGCGATTAACACAAAAATGTGGTCAGTGGCTCATAGAGAAAAATCTACTCCTAAACTGGAGATACCAATTTTTAGCGGCAATTATAACCAATGAACGTCATTCAAAGATTTGTTTCAAGAAGCTATACATAACAATCCGTCGCTATCGAATGCCCAAAAAATGCAGTTTTTAAAGGGAAAAGTTAAAGGGGAAGCTGAACGGCTCATCCAACATTTACAAATCAGCGCAGATAATTATTCTGTCTGTTGGGAAATTCTGCAACATCGTTACAACAACCAAAGAGCTATATTTTCTTCCCACATGAATATACTTTTAGGGCTACCTAACATGCAACATCAGTCTTTACCACAAATTAAAAAACTGCATGACACAACATTAGAATGCCTCAATGCTGTCCGCAATTTAGGCGTTGATATAACAACCTGGGATCCAATGGTGGTACACATTTTATCCCAAAAATTGGACTCAGACTCATATACCGACTACATAGAGTCTTTAAAAAATTCGCGAGAGCTGCCTAATCTTCAGGAATTTTTGGATTTCCTCGAAACCAAATTCATCAGTTTAGAATCAGTTCGTCGCAAACAAGATAACCCCCAACAAAAGGGTGGTTCTAACATTCAGACTCAGTCATCAACAGGCTTCAAAAAACATTATTTTAATAAAACATACAACAATTATAATCAGAACCGTGAGAATAACGGGTCCTTGACAAAATCATTATACGTGTCAAAGATCAAATGTCCACGTTGCAACGGTGAACATGGCCTCTACAATTGCAAGACTTTCCTAGAATTGCCGGTCGAACAAAAACTCGCAATGGCGCATAACCTGCAAGTGTGCATCAATTGTTTGTTTAGCCATAACGGCAACAAGTGTACATCTACAAAACGATGCCGCAAATGTCCAGCTTATCATAATACGATATTGCATGACGCTTTTATAAAGCCGGCAACTGCGTCAACGTCGGGCTCTCGAGTTACTGAACATAATGAACACGCGGTGAAATTCTCCAACGCGTCACAGGATGATAGTGCGGAGATTTTGCTAGCTACTGCTCTCGTGAAGGTCATGGCCGCCGACGGGACTTCTCACAACATGCGAGCTCTTATTGACCAGGGCTCGCAAATATCTTTAATAACTGAAAAAGCTGCTCAGCTATTAAAGATTAAACGACAAAAATTCAAGGGAACTGTTGTTGGCGTAGGCGAAAGGGAGAACAGCTGTAAGGGGATGATTAACATTACATGCAAGTCTATAAACAATGATTACACTTTTACAACAGAGGCTTTAATTATGAATAATCTTCTTAAAAATCTGCCTAACCATACATTTACGAAGCCCTCGTGGTCATTCATAGAAAACATTAAGTTGGCGGATCCGGAGTATTACATAAGCAAGCCCGTTGACTTGCTACTCGGAGCCGAAGTTTATGCAAACATTATCATGGAAGGAATTATAAAAAATACAAATCGATCGCAGCCTATCGCTCAACAAACCCACTTGGGGTGGATACTGTGTGGAGGCTCCACTAACACATTGCAGTGTAATGTAGTTTTACACAACTTGGAAAACATTCAACAATTCTGGGAAGTAGAGGAGATAAGTGAACAATCAAGTCTGTCTTTGGAGGATCAAAAATGTATTGAATTTTATTCAGACAATACAAACAGGAAAGAAAACGGACGGTATGAAGTGAGGTTACCGTTAAAGGAGAACATAGAAAACAAATTGGGTTCATCAAAACAAATGGCATTAGCTCAGTTCCGAAATTTGGAGCGCAAATTTCAAAAACATGAAACATTAGCATATAATTACAAAATATTCATGGATGAATATTTAGAACTGAAACATATGAAGCTAGCATTGCCCAGTAACATTACACCAGAATGTTACTTGCCCCATCATGGAGTTCAACGTGAGGAGTCAAGTACCACTAAATACAGAGTAGTTTTTAATGCATCTGCAAGGACATCTTCTGGGTGCAGCCTCAACGATTTGATGCATAAAGGACCCAATCTCCAACAAGATCTGCAATCATTATTGCTAAAATGGAGGCAATACCAATACGCTTATACAGCAGATATCGAAAAAATGTATAGGCAGATCCTAGTACACGAATTGGATCAACCTTTACAAAAAATTGTATGGCGAAACAATCCTCAACAACCTATACAATCCTATCAACTTACGACGGTTACATATGGAACAAAAGCGGCCCCATTTATGGCTCTAATGACGCTGAAGAAACTAGCAGCAGACGAACAGAAAAAATATCCTGACGCATCCCAGGTGTTAAACAATAATTTTTACATGGATGACTTAGTTCATGGATGTCATTCGATTGAACAAGGAAAGAAACTGATATCCGATTTAGTCACCTTACTAAAATCGGGAGGATTTAACCTACGAAAATGGGCCTCCAACGAACCAAAATTAATCGAAGACATTTATTTTATTTTTTTTATTTATTTATTTATTTCACAACATACATATAGTCATTACAGGTTTTTACCCAATTCGACAATGTAGTTACACAGAAGACAAATAACTAAGTGTCACCCTCTCGAATTCCGCCAAAGAGCAAATAAAAATATCAAGCCGTTGCGAGATAGCATTAAGTATTGCTATTGCTCGAACGACCGGTGCAAATTTTAAAATGTTTGTACGGGCTACCGGGACCTCAAACAACATCTCCCTTGGCCCCTGTCGCAACCTAGTGTTAGGAACGAGTAGCCCCAATGATCCCAGTATTTGTGGGTTATTTAGCTTACCACGGAACACAAGAAATACATACTTAGCTAAAGCGAAGTTTCGCCTCACCTCCAACTTATAGTAACCAACCATTCCTATTACAAAAAGAGTTGGATACATAAGTGGATAGAACGGGTAGACTCCGTATTGTTTCAAATACAGGTATCGAGTAAATTTATTTTGCATTTTCTCTACCATGAGACAGTATTTAGTCTCATGAGGATTCCAGATGATAGCACTAGTTTCCAAACTACTTCTTACCAATGCGTTATATAGCGACTTCACCGCCGCCATGTTATTAAAATCCCTTGTTTCGCGCATTACAAAACCAAGATTTCTAAAAGCTTTTTTGCATACCTGTGTAATATGAGTACGAAACGATAATTCCTGAGAGAATATGACGCCGAGATCACGTACCGATGTAACTCGCGGTATGACACTCTCTTCCATTCGATATACGTTATGTCGTGGCATCACAGCCCGTGTAAAAGACATCACATTACACTTCGAGACATTGAAGAGAAGCCCGTTATCAATACTCCACTCCACTACACGATTAATGTCACGCTGCAGCCGTTCGCAATCTGATTCATCAGTAATCTGCAAGAACAGTTTCAGATCGTCCGCAAATAGTAGGCAACTCGCATCTCTGATAACCTCTGGGAGATCATTAATCATAATAATAAACTCCAACGGACCCAAATTACTCCCTTGGCTAACCCCTGTAAGAGTACTATACGAGTTCGAGGTATAGCCAGCGTACTCCACAATCTGCTTCCTATTTCCTAAATAGCTCGAAAAAAACTGCAATAGGTCTGGAGTAAAACCTGCCAACGCGAATTTCCTTAACAAAACGTCATTGTCCACACTATCGAAAGCCTTCTTGAAGTCGAAGTACGCTACATCTAGCTGAGCACCTGCAACCGAGTCAAGCACTGACGTGACTCGATTCATGAAGCACAATAGATTGGAATTCGTGCTGCGGCCCGTCCTAAAGCCATGCTGTGCGTCGTTGAGCTGCGTACTCACCTGAGAATAGATACAAGAACACAACGCTGACTCAAAGACTTTCGCGAATGTGGACAATACAGCTACCGGTCTGTATCCACTAACGTCCGAGCTCGGAGCACCCTTAGGCACCGGAGTTACCCTAGTCAACTTCCAACCATCCGGATACAGTCGTTCTCGTAAACAAACGTTGAACAGATGACAAAGAGGACGAGCCAACACCTTCCCGCAGTCCTTAACAATATAGGGGGGCACCCCGTCTGGACCGACCGACCGCTTGGATTTGAGGCGCCCAAGGGCAGAGCGTACGTCACTCAGGGACAGCAGACCCACATGAACACGTGTGCCGCGCTCAGGCGCCGCTTGCACAGCGGCAGTTGGATCCAACCGCGGCAACACATCTCCGTATACCGAATGGAAGTAATCAGCGAATGCCTGCGCACACTCATTTTCTCGCAATGGCATACCATTCTTAACGATTCGAGTTTTACTTCGTTTCGACCGCTTGTTTCCGAGGAAACCCCAAAAAGATCTTGGTTCTTTCATAAATTGTAACTCGATACGATTTTGATAATTCCGGTATGCGATATCGATTTTATCTTTAACTAATGATCGATAGTGAGAAAAGTTTTTATAATCGCATGTCGAACCGGTTATCTTATATGTTTTGTGCCAAAAAGCCTTCCATTTAATGTCACTTATAATTTCAGCTGTATACCATTCCGGATACTGATATCGAGAGTTGTCTGTCTTAATCCTTTTTCTCGGAATGCTATCATCTAAAATCCTATAAAATATCTCATAAAATGTACCGTATGCATCATCAACGCTTCCCGTCTCATACAACGTGCTCCAGTCCACACTTGCCAGCGACTTATACAAGGAATGAAAATTCGCCTTAGTAAAGTTCCACCGTGGGTGGCAGGCAGTAGGCGGCTGCGGCGCGGGACCGACAGGGTTGGCATAAATGCGCGCACGGCTTATACTTACTCGTAATGGTGGGTGTTGCGGATCGATACGAGATAAGCACTCGTCACGCTCCTCACTTACGACGATATTATCTTCGGGCATGGTAGTTAGGACAACATCGAGCATGCGATTATTGCAATTGAGAATATTATTACATTGGCGAAATCCGCAGAAGGTGACAAAGTACTCATAATAACATTGTAAATCCATGTTTGTAGAATACATATTAAAATCAGCAACCAGAACAACCTCCTCATAATTTATACACAATTGTTCAAGTAGATGGAACATATACATATACTCCCTTTCAATAGTTTCAGGTGGAATATATGCAACACAACACAAAAACAGTAAATTATTTTCACGATATACTGTAGCACACACGATTTCGAACGGATGATTGTCCAGGTTAGCATTTTCAGGCAGCGACACTCTATGCAGCTCGAGAGAACCACGTGGCGTAGCGGCTAGCATTACACCTCCCTGCTTACGTCCATCTGCACGATCACATCGAAGTATTGTATAGCCATTCGGCATAATCTCACCGTCATAAAACGATTCATTTAATCCAGTTTCCGTAATAGCTATTAAGTCAACCGAAGATCCTAATATATTTTTATAAAATGTTTTCAACTTCGTACGTAATCCTCTTACATTTTGATAGTATAGCTCCAGGGCACATTTAGCTCTGCTGTTGCGTTGTTGTTCTACGAGGGTTGCGAAACCACCGCCATTCACTAAAACATGCATTCACAGGCCACACTTCCGCATTAGAGATCTTCTCATACTGACTTTCCGGAACACCAATTTTAAAAGAAGAGTAATCACGCTCTATTCTGTGAATAATTTTCTCAACACTGATGTAACTCTGACTATCTTCACAAACACCTTTTACATGCTCAATCACCGCTTCTTTTGATGTGTTAGGATGCAACGACCAGACATGCAAATATTTTTTCCTTTCTATGGCCTTTAGGCTGCTAATCTGACTATTACCTCCTCTCATTACTGCTGCCCGGTTGGTTTTCATAACTTTCTTTCTATTTTTAACAGTTTCCCATTCGATCTGCGTAGCTTCCGTCTGTTCTTCAACCTGTATTTGACCAAGACTTTCGAATTGTGATGCTGAACTATTCATCTTTTCTTTCCTGTTGACGTCACTCTGACTGCTTAACTTCAAACCAGCCTGGGTTGTACTACCTTGAGTTGTACTGGCCTGAATTGTACTGGCCTGAGTTGTACTGGCCCGTACTGGGTTTGTATGATCATGAGATTCTTCATAAGATATTTCCACCTCACAATTTGACTGAGCCAAGTTTTGGTGATTTACTTCTATGGGCTGCTGAGTGAATCCTTGTCCTAACTCCTTAAACTTATTTTCTTCGTGTGACAATTTGGCAATAATGACTTTGTTTTCCTTACAGCAGGTATTTACAATTTCCTTTAAATTATTGATTTCCTTTTCTAGCTTATTCAACATTACTACTACTATTGACTGCATTGAATGTTCCACTATCACAGTAACTTCCTGTCTTATAATATCTTTAAAGTTCTCCTCCGTCAGTCCAATCCAACTACCTTTGCTTATAGTCTCTAAATCACTTTCCGTCTTATCTTCCTCCTTATCGCTGCTGAGTTGCCTCACTGTCAGTTGACGCTTATTTCTCACGGTGACACCATCCAGGGGCATGTTCAAGTTGTCAGCAACAGACTCCCCACCAAGAGCGGATTCCATCAATTGTCGGACAGGAGTATTTACATTATTAGACTTTGGTTGTTTGCAGCGACAATCAGGGCACTTCCATTGCGACTTGGTATCAGCAGTCATCAAGCTAAAGCGACTTTCGGGTATATTAGCACAAATCAAATCATAACGCAGCTTACAGATTGCACATGCCAGGAAATCTCTCTTTGGGAGTTCCTTTTTACATCCCGCGCAAGAACTCATACTTGCAAGCATACGTACAATCTATCTTTTTTTTAAATATTTATGATATCAAAATAATATAATATAATTGTTCCGATTTGTAGCATAGCAATCACTCTCAAACTTCATAAACACGTTTAGCAATGCCAAAAGAATTCGATCACCGCGAAGCCACTAATTGCACGCTATTACCGCGGTTACGCTGTTTGCATAACCGTGAAGATCGTTTGCACTATGCGCGCTGGGCTGCGCCGGTCATCGAGTCACAATGAAATTGCACTTTTTGCTTATTGTTTATATCACTATTATGAGTTTTTAATTGGTTACCACAATACACAAACACCAGATGAAAGTTATATGAATAACTATGAAAGTTAATAGCACATAATTGTACTTTAACTATTTTATTTAATATGAAAACTATGGAGACTATTTCGTTAGTTAGACATACCAAATCAACAAAATCGTGACACAAATATCGTATTTAATTTGAAAACTGAAATCACCTCAAAAACACTTGGTCTATGTTGGAATACGAACTCCGACAATTTTTTCTTTCGATGTGATTTTTCAAAACAATCTTCAAAGCCAACAAAACGCCACCTCCTATCGGAGATATCAAAATTGTTTGACCCGTTAGGGTGGTTAACCCCATTATCCACTAAACTAAAATTATTGTTCCAAAAACTATGGAAAAACAATTTACAATGGGACGATGAAGTGTCCGATGACATCTCTAACGAATGGTCCAAGATAAAGGCGGACATACACAACATACACAGCTGTAAAGTACCAAGATGGTTAAATAACAACACAGGCGACACCATCGAAATTCACGGATTTTGTGATGCATCCATGGAAGCATATGCGTGCATAGCGTATGCACGTATAAAACATAAATCGAGCATAATACTTATCGCCGCAAAATCGAAACTTGTACCACATAAAAAAGCCCTGACATTGCCGAAGCTCGAACTCAGCGGTGCATATTTACTTTCTAAACTAATAAACAAAATACAACAATCAATAACAAATAAACTAGAAATACATGGATGGACGGACTCTATGGTCACCCTCAATTGGATAAAAGGCGAGCCTGACCGTTGGAAGACTTTCGTCGCTAACAGAGTTAACAAAATAACAAAAATAATGCCTCCTGAATGCTGGCGTTATGTAAGATCAATGGACAACCCGGCGGACTGTGCTAGTCGCGGGATGCTAGCATCGCAGTTAGCTAAACATGCCTTGTGGTGGCAGGGCCCCCCTTGGCTACAAACATGGACTCCGAAGGATGAAACTGAACAACAAACATTTGAAACGAATCTAGAGGTCAAAACAATTAACAACCAACAAGTTAACATGGTGCAACATAGCCCGAATATCATCGACCAATTACTTGAAAAACATAACAATATAAATAAAATAAACCGTTTATTAGCATGGATACATCGAGCATTCATAAGTGCACGTTATCGTAAACAACTACCGAGCTATCTCACGTTACCAGAGTTGCGCAAAGCTAAAACAATTATTATAACACATGTGCAAAATAATGACTTTGGAACGGATATAGAACATTTGCGTAAAATTGGTAGAATAGTAATGAAAAGTCAATTATTAAATTTAGATCCCTTCATTGATCAAAACGGATTATTACGAGTGGGTGGACGATTGAAAAACGCAAACATGAGTCATGAAATGCGGCACCCGAAAATTATAAGCCATAAAAGTCGGTTGGCCGAACTTCTTATCGACGAAGCACATCAACTAACATTTCACGGCGGGCCACGTGTAACCCTGGCTAATCTTCGTCAACAGTACTGGATAACAAGTGGGAACAATGCTACTAAGAAACAGATACGAAAATGTGTAATCTGCCGAAAACAAGAAAAAAGTAAACAATACCAATTAATGGGCGATCTTCCTGAGGAGCGAAGCAACCCTGCTCCTCCATTCTACCACACCGGAATAGATTACACAGGATTTGTGGAAATTAAAATAAACAAACGTGGGCGTGGATTTAACACAACTAAAGGTTATGTGGCAGTCTTCATTTGTATGGTCACCAAAGCCGTACACTTGGAGCTGGTATCTGATCTAACAAGCTCTGCTTTCTTGGCTGCATTGAAGAGGATGGCAGCTAGGCGAGGAGCTCCACGTCACCTTTACAGCGACCAAGGAACTAACTTTGTTGGAGCCAGTAACATTTTAGAGAGAGAGTATCAACAATTACAACAAGTTTTTAACGACAGTCTCTTGGCAGAAGTGACTGAAATGAAGATAGAATGGCACTTTAACGCCCCATCTTGGCCTAGCGCGGGGGGCTTATGGGAAAGAGCAGTAAAAAGCCTCAAATTCCACCTCAAACGAGTTATTGGTGAACAGAGGCTCACATTTGAAGAGTACTCGACTTTTCTGGCTCAGATCGAGGCTTGTCTAAACACTAGACCACTTTGCCCAATAACAGAAAACATAGAAGACCTTGACTACCTAACACCGGCACACTTTTTAACTGGCCGGGCAGGATTAACAGTCATGGAAACAGAAAATGATGCAAGAACACGATGGAATTTGGTCCGGAAACTAACGGAAGACCTTTGGAAAAGGTGGAAAACAGAATACCTAAGCCAATTAACTGCGAGAAATAAATGGTTGAAACCACAACAAAATCTAAAAATAGGTGATTTGGTGGTCATTCAAGAAAACAACATTCCTGCCGGAAAATGGTCTATGGGAAGAGTAGTGGATCTCCATCCGGGCAGAGACGGCCTTGTCCGGGTGGTATCCCTAAAAACAAAAAACGGAATATTGAAGAGGCCTATTATTAAACTTTCTCTGTTGCCTATTAATAGGCCAGAAACAAATGAACAAGAAGAAAACAAAACAAGAAGACGTAGGACGCCTGTCAGATTAGGACAAATCAACTTCATCTCAATGGCTTTAACATTAACGTTATTTATGACAATAATAATCGACACTGCGTACGGAATGTACAACATTACAAAATTAAGGAATAATCAGTCCTTGTATTTTGATTCTGTGGCCAAAATGAATCTGATTCGTGACAAATGGACCTTAGTTGTCTATTATGATATGTCGCCCTACTGGGAAGGGACGACGGCGCTAGAAAAACTACTATCTCATTTAGATAAAACATGCACTACGATAGACAGCGGTGTGTGTAACATGATAGTGCCGCAACTCCAGCACGAGTTCACGGAACTGCGTTACTATAATATACTACTGATGACACAACAATTCATCTCACACTCCAGACAGCGTCGGGGCCTTATCAATGGTCTTGGCTATGCTGCAAATTTTCTCTTCGGCGTATTAGACAAGCGTTTCGCTGAACAGTACACTAAGGACATTGAACTTTTGAAACAAAATCAAAATCATTTGGCAAAATTATGGAAAAATCAAACGTCTGTCGTCGAGTCGGAATATAACATACTGAAAAGAACTGAAAGAATTATTCATAAACAACATAAGACTATAAATCAACATTTAGCAAAACTAGAGAAATTAACAAATGGAGTACAACAAGCTATGTCTAACATGAATGAAGTACAAGGCCAAATTATTACAGCGTTGACTGCGAACACCTTGTTACAAACATTGAGAAGAAACCAAGACACTTTATTAGACACTTTGACTGACATTCGCCATGGCCAGTTCAACATACACTTGTTAACGCCTCAGCAACTACAGCAAGAGCTCAACATTATTGCTGGCCAACTATCTGGTGATTTAACGCTGCCTGTCGATCAAACTGATGTAAAGAAACTGTACCACCTGTTACAAATAAAAGCAAGAACTACTGAAAAATACTTTATTTTTGAAATAACATTCCCACTTATAAGCAGAGATCGATACAAACTATACCGAGTGATACCCATTCCCAAACAATTTGGTAAAAACATGACTACCATTTTACCAAAATCGGAATATATTGGCGTAAATCTAAGAAAGGACTCGTATATTCCGATAAATATCAATGAATTATCAACATGTTTTACTCAAGAAGAGACTTATATGTGCCTGCTAAAGAAACCTGTTTACCATCTAGGCAGTGACAACAACAATTATTGCAATATTAATCACGCGACTAATCAATGTAAAATCGAACAAAACATATGCTCAAATAAGTGGATACCGTTGAACAATCCTTCTGAGTATTTATTTCACTGCTGCAACAACTATTCCATTAAAATAATTTGTGGAGAGCAAGTAACAGTCGAACAACTCAGTCAAGCAGGATTATTATATCTTGGACAGGGTTGTGTTATTAAAGGACAAGATTTTACCCTGCATGCAAACACAAAATTTGACAATAACATAACCGTGAAGTCGAATATCTACGTCCCTAAGATTGACCCATTAAACAACATTATCAATGTGAGCATACCGATACAGATGAACCACGAAAACCTAACATACGAGGACGAGTTAGATGACAACTTACGCAAAATCTACAAACAAATCAAGCAGATGCAAAATAGCGAAGTAGAAGATGAGATATTGACACCACATGATATCCATCACTACGTGATAAGCTACACCCTTGTGCTTGTGGCGGCTGTGGTAGCAGTCGTGTTCCTGTGGCGGTGGCGACGTCGTCGCATGCGACGCGTTCTCATCTCTCCGGACATCGAACTCCAAACTAATAACGACGCGAGTGTTAGTGCTTGTGCGCGACAACATAACAAGGCTGACCGACAGCCCAGTGTCCAAAGTGAAGTGCGAGTGGATGTCGTTAAAAAACTAAACAAAGCATGTTCACCAATATTGAACAAACATTAGAAACATTAAGATTTACTTTAATTCAGATTCTCAAATTAATATTATTGTTTTTTATTTTAATAATCACCTCTAACATTAGGCTAGTATCATATCATTTTATTACCTAACCTGACTGTACATCATCTCATCATCTCATCTTCATCTTAGCCGCCCCGGAATATGTTCGGTCCAAGTAACCGAACACTTGCGAGCGCGGCTCTTTACAACAATCGTAGGTACTAAGGAATAATTATATTTTCAACTTCATAACTTCAGTGCATTACTAGGCATCGAACAGACCGGGTGCTGCATTCATTTAACATAACATTTAAACATCCTAATTATTAAGAACATAACATTTAAACATCCTAATTATTAAGAACATACAGCTTGTCAGAACTCAAAATAAACATTTTCTCAATTAATCCAGTGCTTTAATATCATTAAAACCTTGCACCCCGCACATATTCATAATCAGCACCCCGGGAAACCTCGAAAACGACACCCATATTGATTTTATTTAAAAAGTGACGTCCGCCATCTTGGATCTCGAAATAGATGTTATATTCATAATCAGCACCCTGGGAAACCTCGAAAACGATACCCATATTGATTTTATTTAAAAAGTCACGTCCACCATCTTGGATCTCAAAATAGATGCTATATTCATAATCAGCACCCCGGAAACCTCGAAAACGATACCCATATTGATTTCATTTTAGAAGTCGCGTCCGCCTTCTTGAATCTCAAAATAAATCTTATATTCGTAATCAGGACCCCCGAGAACCTCGAGAACGATATCTGTATTAATTTTATTTAAATAGACGCGTCCGCCATCTTCGATGTCGAAGTAGATATTGTATTCGTCATGCTCCACCCAATGCGGGCCCGACACGCACCGGCTCTGTGTGGTTTGCGCTTTAGAGTTCCTAAGACTGTGGTACAACCATGGGCGTATTCAGAATTTTGTCATCATTCAACGTAAATAGGAATAATCTACTTTTTCTTTGATTTGAATGAATGAGTTTTTTTTTTTCAAAATATACGCTAAAAACGATAGACGACTTTGTGGGATTCCAGGGAATTATTTTTTCCCGATCTGTCATTCATAGTCATCTTTGGGATCCAATAAAAAAACCAAATACATTCGTGCATACAACGCATGGTCACCCTAGTGTGTCAGTGCATTGTAAATATGAAAACCATATGAAAACACTTTCCTGTGAAAAGATAAGCCACAGCCAGGATATGATTCTTTTTACAACCACGTACGCAACAAAAATTCACCATTTTATAATAAAATATACTGAAAATTCAAAAACATGAAAAATTACAATAAACCGCCATAATTGTTGTCAATATGACAAACCAGTGTTGACATTTAAAGGTTAAAGTTTACACCAATATTATTTTATAAATTCAATAAGAATACGTAACAAAATAGTACGATCTACTTTTATTAATGGCTTACATCACTTTTACTAATTTCAAATTATCGTGTTATAGAAGTGCGGTAATAACGAATTTTACAAAACAATAATTTTGATTTAAAAACTACTATAGAAATTTTTATTTTACGTTGGCAATTTTTTAGACAAGGACACACAAGTCGCTTCTCGGCTCTCCCTTTCTTTTGGTTTTCTGCTTACATCACTATTACATGAAAATAAACCTTAAACCATAGATTTAAGGTATAGTTTTGTATTGATAAAAATATGTAGTTTACTGTCCAGGAATGTATGTAATACATACATATATAATGTTCTTGGTAAAAAGTTATGCGTGGTCATACATAAAAAAAAAAAATACGCGTCGAATTGAGAACCTCCTCCTTTTTTTCGTCGGTTAAAAATGAAGTCTCCTAAGTAAAATTTCATAATTACAATATTTAAAGTAGTTTCCCTCCATGAAACATTGCGATGGCCCACGTTGTATCATGACCACAGACTAAGAAGTGTACTGCGTACTAAATTAGCAAAAGCTATTTAACAAAAAAAAAACACTGTCGAGCTTCACTTTATTCGCGTCACAGAGTAAACAACGAATGGAATGCTAATGTGCCCATTACTTCGTTTCTTTCAAGTAGGTACTTTTACGTTTATAGATATTTTGTACTTTTACGTTTATAGATATTTTGTACATTTTCACATAAATTATCTATGAAGGCTTGTTATTAGAAACCTTTTTAAAAATGTTTATACATATTACAACATTTTGGTAACAATAAAGGCGGGAAAATGCCTGTAAAATGGAGCAGTAGCTTGCTTGCTAGTTAACGACATATGCAAGTAAATGGCACACTGTGGAATACTGTGGATACATTTTGCAAGTAAACTTGCTTGTAATTTGCATGCTCACACGCCAGTAACTTGCAAGAAGTATACACGACCCAGTACCCCTCGCTACCGACGACGTCCTGTAAAACATATTTTCTAGTTTTTGCATCAATGGAAAGCATTCGAAGTGAATTAAATAGTTTTAATATTTTTAATTAGCAGTAGAATGTGTAGTTAAATTAATGAGATAAATTAATAACAAAATAAAAAAATGTTTGCATATGCGGCGTGCCGCCCATGTGTACCAATAGTAACAACTTGGCATGCCCGTAGCTGTCGCGTACGTCCACACGTGCTGGTTTTGCAGCTCCGCGCAGCCCCTCCCTTATGGTGCATGTCAGTCAATCAAATGTTGTGCAATTTACTTCTTTGTCTTGTACAGGCATGCCAGTTAACGTGTACACATCAAAGTAGCTGGCACGTGCAAGTTACAGGCATGTGTATCAGCACCATGAAGTTAGAGTAAATATTTCATGATCAGTGGGCCTAGTACGAGTTTCACACTTACGAATACTTTCATCGTTTTCGTCGACTTTCATTCATAAATCAGTAGCGCCCCTGGCGGATACGAGGAGGAACTACAGATTTATTAATGAAAGTTGACGAATACTTTGAAAGTATTCGTAAGTGTCAAACTCGTACTAGGCCCCCAGCACCTTTAGTATTATTTTAATTTGTACCTAACCAAATAACTTTCATTTCTTTTGTCATAAAAGAGATTATATTATGTGTATAGGTTCGGCAGGCGCTGGACAACCTGGGCTGTTTCGGCGACATCTGTGTGTACATCGACGTGTCGTCCGGAGCCGACGCCACGCCCGACGGCCTGGAGGTGACACACACACGAGCGCACGCCGCGCGGCGCGACAGTGTGCAGTAACGCGTGCATGTGTGTGTGCAGGTGACGTTCCAGGTGCGCGAGCTGGAGCGCGTGCGGGGCGCGGTGGCCGCCGCCGCTGCGGAGGACGAGGGCAGCCTCGTGCTCGGTACATGCCTACGTACTTGGAGATTCACATTCACATTAGGAAACGTCCCAGAGGGCACCTCATCATTCATCATCAGTTCATCAGGACATAGGCCTCCCCCAAGGCTGGTCGTGTTGGGATATGCCATAAGCCATAATCGCCACGCTTGGCAGGCGGGTTGGCGATCGCAGTTGGTTGGTTAAATACTCGGAGAACGCTGCTGCCCATCCTCTGGCGAATCCCTTAGTCGCCTTCTACGACACCCATGAGAAGATATAATATGGTGGTGCAATTATTTTTACACACATTTTACTCCTGTGCTCATTGTTTTTTTTTTACCTTGTAAATAAAAAAACACCTGCTGCGACTTTGAGGGGCTCGTGGCTAAGTAATAACCACGTGAATTGCAAGATCTGCGAGGTTAAACTGCGCTAGCCGCGGTCAGTTCGTGGATGGGTGACCACTTCGTTGCACATCGAGACCTCTGCGTGCCTCGGAGAGCACGTTAGGCTGTCGGTCCCGGTTGTCATACGAATATCCATGGCAGTCCTAACCTTAGGATGTCGGTATTACCCGCTGCATCTGCTTACACTGGAAGCTGATTTGGATAGGATAGTTTGAAAAATACTCAGTGGAAGAATGCGCTATGTTGACTTGGATTTTCTAGAGTGATAGGATGCGTAATGCTAGCCACGTCGTAGGTCATTAGTAGAGTCAGGCTGATGGTTGGTGGTGGGTCGCAGGCCTGAAGATGCCGAACCTGTTCGGGCGCGGCGAGCGCGCGGCGGCGGCCTACAGTGCGGGCCACCGCAGCAGCTCCAGCCTCCACGCCTCGGCCACCAAGCCGCTGCCGCTCCATCCGTTCTCTCCCGTGTGAGTACTGCACACAGCGCGGGCACCGCAGCAGCTCCAGCCTCCACGCCTCGGCCACCAAGCCGCTGCCGCTCCATCCGTTCTCTCCCGTGTGAGTACTGCACACAGCGCGGGCCACCGCAGCAGCTCCAGCCTCCACGCCTCGGCCACCAAGCCGCTGCCGCTCCATCCGTTCTCTCCCGTGTGAGTACTGCACACAGCGCGGGCACCGCAGCAGCTCCAGCCTCCACGCCTCGGCCACCAAGCCGCTGCCGCTCCATCCGTTCTCTCCCGTGTGAGTACTGCACACAGCGCGGGCCACCGCAGCAGCTCCAGCCTCCACGCCTCGGCCACCAAGCCGCTGCCGCTCCATCCGTTCTCTCCCGTGTGAGTACTGCACACAGCGCGGGCCACCGCAGCAGCTCCAGCCTCCACGCCTCGGCCACCAAGCCGCTGCCGCTCCATCCGTTCTCTCCCGTACGAGTACTGCACACACATGGACTCACAACTCAAGTTATAATAATATGTTTATCAGCTATGACCTGTGAGCTAGTTGCTTCATAATATTTAGCTACGAAATGCAATTTAAAATTCAGTTTATTTATTTATTTATTTATAATTAGGAAAACCAACAGCTATATAAAAATTAATAAACAGCTAGCATAGGTTACATTAAGCCAATTACAGGTTTCCTCGGATAGTAATAGGATAAATTAACACTGATTTTAACGATCACTAGCAAGCACAAACTACAATTGATTAGAGTTGAAAAATATTACATAAAATACTTGAATATTAATTATTCAGTCATTCTAAAGAAGTCAAGGTTTAGCACATTGCGTACCGTAGAGCTTTTTGAAGTAAATGGGTCAAATGAGAACTCTTTACAAAGTTCATTAAAGTCTTTACTCGCCCGCACGATATCTGAATTTTGCCTATAGTTCGTGTAACAAAAGGGCATGGAGGATGGATGGGGATAGGTGGATTGAACCTAATCATTTTTCGGGGAACATTAAATCGTAGCTTTTGTAGAAGATCTGGGCAATCAATTTCACTACGTAGTATTTTTAATAGAAATGTGCAATCAGCTAGTCGACGATGATTTACAAGTGGCTGTAAGTGAAATTTCCTGCAGAAATTTATGTAATTTTCAGAACGATATGGTATTCGTAGACGAAAACACAAAAAACGAATCTTTTTTGGATATTTTCAATACGATTGATGTATTTATAACACGGGTTCCAAATTTGTGATGCATATTCAAGGTGACTCCTTACAAATGAACAATACAAAATTTTAAGGGTTTTGGCTTTTTTAAAACATCCCGCAAGTCTCATTACAAAGCCCAGTGATTTTGAGGCTTTAGCTACTATTTGCTCAACGTGTACGTCAAATTCAAGTTTAGAGTCATGATAGACACCCAGGTCCCGTACTCCGTCACATCTTGATAATGATTGGCCCTTCAGTCCGTAACTAGTAGGTAATGGGAGGCGTTTCCGACTAAACGAAATAATTGAACATTTAGCAGGATTTAAATCCAATTTATTGATCTGACAGTATTCATCCAACCGACCCAGGTCAGAATGAAGGGTCATCATGTCCTCAACCGATGATATCGATGAGAATATCTTCATATCGTCAGCTAAACAAAGAAGTTTAGAGTTATGTATGCAAGATTCGATGTCATTCACAAAAACTTTTTACAAAAAATTGAACCGACGAAAACAGAAACTGAAAAGCGAAAAATAAATAATTATGAGTCGGCGCCAAACGAACTTTTAACAAGCAAAGTGCGTGCAAGTTGCAAGTGGCCGAGCGAAGAACGCATTTTTCGAAAGTTATTGTTTATCGTTGAAAATTTCACGTTGTATTTGATGTGACGTTGTTTTTATTATTTATTTAAAGTAATTTAATGATCTTCGTTGATTGGTTGTTTGGCGCCGACTCATAATTATTTATTTTTCGCTTTTCAGTTTCTGTTTTCGTCGGTTCAATTTTTTGTTAAAAAGTTTTATTTTTCATTTTTTTGTGGTTAAAATCTAACTACAGGTCTCCATTATGTCGTAGTGTCTAGAACTATATTTACGTGTGTCAAGTTTCAACAGAATCGGTTAACAGGTAAGAATTCAGTGGGTGGACAAACACTCATCCCCTGTTTTACTACCCTTAGGGGTCGATTTTGGTTTTGAAATTTAAATGGGACCAATTTCGAGATAAACCCTATCCATTTATATGACGTCACCATATTTGAGGTAGCTGGGCATAATATTAGACTTTGACCTCTGCTTCACAAAGCTCCAAAAACACCTAGGGTTCCTTTCAATAGAGGCTTCAGTAGCAGCTAGGTAATTAGTATAACAATCTAGCTCAAGTTTTTTCACCCTTTCCTTCTTTTCTTTTGTTGTACCTACAACAAAATTTAAAAGTGCAATGAAGGTACTGTTTCCGTTAAACTTGAGAGAATTAAAATGATTGCAATTGCGGGTGCATAAATTAACACATGAGCTACATAGCTAATGGAATAAACGTTTTAGAGTTTACTTATAAGTACTTTTCTTGTTTGTGCAGGCTATCAGCATCGGTGTACCAGCAGAACCAAGACTACCCGTGGTCGGGGTACCACTTGCTGGACCGCGGGATACTGTTCGACGTCGGCTTCAAGACCTCGCCTACGGTGAGTTTACAAACTACAACACAAAACACATTTTGTGCGTCACTTTTGAAGCAAATAAATATTTTTTTCTTTCTTTCTTTTTCTTTTTAAATCAAACATGTACAAAACCTGACCAAGAGTGAGAGCGGTAGTGGAACACAGACAACAGACTGTCTTCAGCTAAATGAGACTTTCTTAAATTATGATTATTTTTTATAGTATAGGTAGGATGGCGAAACGAGCTTTAGCTCGTCGCTTAACCCGCTAAGGCCCAGGGCCTAAAGGCCCACCTGGTGTTAAGCTATTACCTTTGCCCATCATAACTGCTACACCACCCAGGCTGTTGCCTAAATGGTACCGCAAGTAAAGTAGTAGTAAGTAAGTAGTAAGTAGTCGGTTCGTCAAACTGAGTCATGAAGATGAAAAGTCTCATGTGATTGTAATTTCACCGGCACCCGTACTTTTCACACCGAAACACAGCAATGGAAACATCACTATCTAGCGGCAGAAGAAGGCTTGGCCTTGGCCCAAAGTTTTCAACTGAGCTGTTCACAATGCGTAGTATCCCCAGGCCTGGCGATGACAACATACTCGACAAGGAACCCCGACAACCTGATGTAACTTTGATTTTATTTGTTTGTTGCAGACGAAGCACAACGTTCAGTGGGAGGGGCTGGTGCGAGAGATGTCAGTGCTCAACAAAACCAGCTTCAAAATTAGGGAAAGCAGCGGTTAGTACTTAGCTAATTAAACTGCTTGTAGTAGGATCTGGGCTATTGGTGAAACTGTTCCCGCACCGCATGAGGTCATCTAGTCTACGATAGCATGTAGTAACATGTAGCTCATTGATCGAGTCTTCTAAGTGCTTCATACTAGGTTGGGAAGGTTGAAACGTCGCTTCTGAAAGCCAAAGCTTCTAAGCACACAGTATTAGTTAGTTTCTCAATGGTCAGACAGACACCCACAACTGTCATAACTATGAAAGTTTTCATAGGCTGCTCTCCCTCTGGTTAATAGTCAAAAATCGATTAGGTCTTTCATCAGAAAAAACACAGCCACAGCCACAATCAGGATTGTTTAAACTGGCAAGCGGCGCAACAACTTCCCCAGCAATATGGTTGGTAACGAGTAGTGCATGCAGGTCCTCAGCTGAAGTCGGTCCTGCGGCACACGGTCAGCGCGGACCTCCGCGACCAGCCGATGTTCCCGACGCGCGGCGTGTGGCTGCAGCTCCGACACGAGCTGGCCGGGCTCGGCGGCAGTGTGGCCAACCTCAAGGCCGAGCTGCACCTGCAGGCCAACCACACGCTCTCAGAACACGCGGGCTTGGTGAGTTATCAGTACATGACTGCTACCGTGTGGGGGCAGAGCTACCAACATCAAGGCGAAACAGATGGTTAGATACATAATGGAGATGGCAGTTCATTGTTATTAGCACATAAGATGCAGCTGCCTGACCTTATTATTGTCAAAAACCCTTCAACCAGCCGGTGCTAGTATCCAGACAGCAGCTTCACACTCCCACTTTAAGAAGATATATTTGTCGAGTCATTGTATGTACAGGTGTTGCAGGCGACTGGCGCGCTGGGCGTTCTGCACGACGTGTACGGCACAGGGCTGCCCGACCACTTCTTCCTGGGAGGCCCCACCACGCTACGGGGGTTCCAACAGAGGGGGGTCGGCCCCCACAACGATGGACAAGCTATCGGTGGCAAGGTAGGTTTAAAGAATTTTATTTCTCATAACAAGGTGACCAAGAGATTTGAAAATAAACATAAGACTTTCAAACATCATCGTTTCTAAATGGTATAAAAAAAGCCACAATAAATTCCTCAACCAGCGCTGGACGAATCGTACGACCACAGTGTAGGAAGCAAATGGAGTGCTTACCAAAATCTGAAAAAAATGAAACACCACTCGACCAAAGTACAACCTACGTGCGGTTTCATGTGTAAATTCACCGGCACAGGTATTGGAACAGCGATGCTGCTCGTCAGAGCGACTACACGGGTACAGTGAAACTCCCCGTATGCGCAGGTGTTCTGGGCCACACTATACAGTCACCCCGAGTGCGCAGGTATACTGGGCCACACAGTAATCTCCCCGCAGGTGTAGTGGGCCACACTGTAGTCTCCTCGTGGGTGTACTGCGCCACACTGTAGTCTCCCCACAGGTGTAGTGGGCCTCACTATACAGTCTCCCCGCAGGTGTACTGCGCCACACTGTAGTCTCCCCGCAGGTGTAGTGGGCCTCACTATACAGTCTCTCCGCAGGTGTAGTGGGCCTCACTATACAGTCTCCCCGCAGGTGTAGTGGGCCTCACTATACAGTCTCCCCGCAGGTGTAGTGGGCCTCACTATACAGTCTCCCCGCAGGTGTAGTGGGCCTCACTATACAGTCTCCCCGCAGGTGTAGTGGGCCTCACTATACAGTCTCCCCGCAGGTGTAGTGGGCCTCACTATACAGTCTCCCCGCAGGTGTACTGGGCGGGTGGCGTGCACGTGTACGGCCCGCTGGGCCCACGCGCAGGGCTGGGCGCGCTGCTCCGCTCGCACGTGTTCCTGAGCGCCGGCTGCCTCGCCCTCCCAGGTCAGAACCTCACCCTACGATTAGGTACATAAACTATTCACTCGCTTACTTTTACACTCGGATTTTGCTAATTATCTTGGATTTTCTACTGACGCATCCTAATACCTACCTTCTGCACATTGTCAGTTCATTCTTTGGTGCCGTCCATAGCATAGGGCTTAGAGTTTATTTTTTATGCCTATCACAGTGGGCAGTGCTGCAGATAAATCTCACATAAAATGCTTTCGTTAAGCGCGTTGGCGACCGAGAAATCTTTCATCTTTCTTGGATACAGCAGTGTTCATTTAGTTCGTCAGCGACGGCGCCGACGACGGCGATGTGCGCGTAGAAGTGATAGTCATTCCTGTATATATATGCTCGCTAGCTGAGAGCCGCGAGCTGGTGTCGCGCGACAGTTCGGCACCGCGCGTTTGTGTGTGCGCATAGTAGTGCTACTCGTCGCTGTACATGTGTGGTCGCCAGGCGAGGCCGGCGGGCTGGTGTCGCGCGACACGCTGCGACAGCTGGGCGCGGCGCGCGTGTCGTGCGTGTAGTAGTGCTACTCGTCGCTGTACATGTGTGGTCGCCAGGCGAGGCCGGCGGGCTGGTGTCGCGCGACACGCTGCGACAGCAGGGCGCGGCGCGCGTGTCGTGCGTGTAGTAGTGCTACTCGTCGCTGTACATGTGTGGTCGCCAGGCGAGGCCGGCGGGCTGGTGTCGCGCGACACGCTGCGACAGCTGGGCGCGGCGCGCGTGTCGTGCGCGTAGTAGTGCTACTCGTCGCTGTACATGTGTGGTCGCCAGGCGAGGCTGGCGGGCTGGTGTCGCGCGACACGCTGCGACAGCTGGGCGCGGCGCGCGTGTCGTGCGTGTAGTAGTGCTACTCGTCGCTGTACATGTGTGGACGCCAGGCGAGGCTGGCGGGCTGGTGTCGCGCGACACGCTGCGACAGCTGGGCGCGGCGCGCGTGTCGTGCGTGTAGTAGTGCTACTCGTCGCTGTACATGTGTGGTCGCCAGGCGAGGCCGGCGGGCTGGTGTCGCGCGACACGCTGCGACAGCTGGGCGCGGCGCGCGTGTCGTGCGCGTAGTAGTGCTACTCGTCGCTGTACATGTGTGGTCGCCAGGCGAGGCTGGCGGGCTGGTGTCGCGCGACACGCTGCGACAGCTGGGCGCGGCGCGCGTGTCGTGCGTGTAGTAGTGCTACTCGTCGCTGTACATGTGTGGACGCCAGGCGAGGCTGGCGGGCTGGTGTCGCGCGACACGCTGCGACAGCTGGGCGCGGCGCGCGTGTCGTGCGTGTAGTAGTGCTACTCGTCGCTGTACATGTGTGGTCGCCAGGCGAGGCTGGCGGGCTGGTGTCGCGCGACACGCTGCGACAGCTGGGCGCGGTGCGCGTGTCGTGCGGCGCGGGGCTGTGCGTGCGGCTCGGGCGCGCGGCTCGCGTGGAGCTCAACTACGTGTTCCCGCTGCGCGCGCTGCCGCGGGACGTACCAGTCAGCGGCGTGCAGTTCGGAGTGGGCGCTAACTTCTTATAGCTGAGAACTGACTAGCGTATCAACAGGTGTCAGAGCCTCTGCATACGATGACTTTTTAAAGGTGACAATCGTGAATTTTCAACAATATCTTACGAACATCTTAGAATGAACACATCACTCTTCTTACACGGGGCAGTAGCGACATCTCGTGAAGGCACTGTGTACCAGTGGGATGCCTTAGGACGTTAACAAGTATGACAACCATTCTTCTAACATTCTTTAGCAGGGATGCCGGCGATCGCCCAGTTAGTTTGGCACTCCCACAAATCTAGTAAATTAGTTAATATTTTTTTTTTTTTTTTTGTAATGATCCACTATACTGGATAAAACACTTTTTTGTTAACAATATAGTAGTGGTTTCAAGGACATGACCAAGTGCTTATCCTTCTAGAAGTGGATACAACATGCAAGAGATAGATACACTCAAGAGATTACCCGAAATTAAATTACAATTATATGTTCAAGTTAAACCTCAGCGGTGACAGCTTTCTTTATAAAAATGACCGATGCGTTGAAAATATCAAATTTATTTTGGTTGCTGTTGTACAACGAGCACATACGGTACATGGGTGACTGTTGGCCGTAGTTGGTGCGAAAAAAAGGAAGATGAAACGTTTAGCTATTTATGACACGACTACCGGAGCGTGGTACCGAGAGTTGAAGTTTCTCAAGTATATCTGGACTGTCGATGACCCCCTTCAAAACTTTTGATAGAAGCACCATATCGGCTACATTGCGTCTGCAATCCAATGTTCTCATTTTGTAATGTGTCAGCCTGGAGGCATAGGAAGTCAGACTTTTGCAGAGATAATTTGCGTAAGTAAGGTGATATAGAAACCGTTTCTGGAGCCTTTCAATTCTGTTAACATGGACTGCATATGATGGGCTCCAAATAGGACTACAGTACTCCAGAAGACTTCGTACTGTAGTCCTATTTGGAGCCCATCATATGCAGTCCATGTTTAGATCCCAGAGAAGAAATGAGTATTAGCACTCCATTAGGTAATTACTCTGTGTAAATTCAGAGTTACCACTCGCGTAAAGGTTGGTCCAAGAACATTATATATGTATGTATTACATATGGGTTGGTCACCTTTTTTTTTTTTTTAATTCCTAAGTTACTTGCGTTTGGCCGCTACCTCAGCTCCCCCCCTGATGTTCTGCGATGTTGTCTGTTCTATTCTAAGGCCCGTATTACAGACGGTTCCTCAAGTACAGTTTAAACTCCAATCACCTGATCACTACTTAAGGATAGAATCGTTACTTGAGTATCCGTCTTATTCCAGAATGGTAATAATAAACTTTAATTCAACAACATAACACACGAAATTGACCTGAAATAGTATAGAAATTTCTACTCAAGCGTGGTCTCGACCACACTTGAGTGATTAGATTAAATCTCTGCTCAAATACCGAAACAGGTGACAGTATAAAAAAAAACTAAACTCAGCTGAACTGTGATCAATAAATCTCTGCTTGAGGAACGTTCTAAAATCAAAGCTCAACTCAAAACTAGTTTTAAACAGAGATCAACGCTTGAGTATCGTTCTGTAATACGGGCCTAAATGTTCTGATTGTCACGTGTTGTGTAATTCTATAATGTTTATTATACTCCTCAAAGATAATTATATTATAACCACTTGGATCTAGTCGTGTGACAGAAGCTACATTTCTGTTTTTTTCGTTTGGTTTCAGGAATGGCTCGTATCGTGACTGTTGGCTCGTGCAACATTACAGTGTAGATATACCTAATAAACTGATTAATGTGTAGCTGTTCTGCACTTCCCGCCATTGGGTATCTACCTCTATTTTATTGTGGTGTTTAATAATAAATACTTTTGGTTCATTGTAAAAATACATATTTAATAGACATGAAAACATTGGTAGTACCTTTCATTTAAACAAAAGTACTCTGTGGTAACTGGGTAAGGCCGTTAAAAAGGGATTATTTCACTTCAGCTTTTCGTCCGGTATTTATTTAATATGAAAACGATAAGTCACCTGTAAAATTATTATTTTCCTGCATTAAGGAAGTTCTTTTCTAGTTGTTGAAATGCCACAACATCTAAAAAACATTTTCTTTGTATTTTTTAAAATAAAATATTGTGGGAACATAACATTTTCTAGAACAAATAAAAGTGTCCCAAATTTACACCCTTGTACAAATATTATTGAATTTGGACATTTCGTTGTATTTCAATTGAAATTTATAGTTTATCTTAATGATTATCGCCTTTTCTAAAATATGACATATATTACGATCGTTTTGATAAATGAAATAATGATTATTTTGGGAAATTACATCGTGTCCGCATATTTAAAGCTTTTAAGTTACTCATTTTATGTTACCAAAATTTTCCCAAAAAAATATCAATAAAATTGTGCAGTACAATCTGCTTTGATACCTTGGCTATACTATTGTCTATGATATCTGTGCTACATAATTATCACTAGTCAAGTAGTCAGCCATTTTTGTGATTGTGCATTTTTAGGGTTCCGAAGTCCTACAAGGAGCCCTTATAGTTTCGTCATGTCCGTCCGTCTGTCCTAATCCTTTACAGCTTAATAACTTCTACAGTTATAAACATAAGTAAATGAAATTTTGTTAAAAAATACATATAGATATACATACATATAGATCTCAATTTTAAAAGAATAAAAGAATCGTTTTTCCGTATTTTAGGGGTGGCGTCCATACATGTGAAATGGAGAAAAAAAATTTTTTTTCGCTGCACCCCCTCGTGTGGGATATCATTGAATAGGTCTACTAAAATGAAGGTAATGTTTGATACACCACTTTTTTATCAGGTGTACCATCTGCGAAATATAGCCCGCCAAAGTGGCTTGCAATGTGTCCCCCCCCCCTGCCATTTCTAAACTATGCAATGTAGAAACTTATAATCTTCCACATTGATAGCCCTTTGTGAAAACTCTCTTTTAAAATTATTTCGAGTATAATGTGATTATAATTTTTTGAGTTATAGAGAGAAAACTGAAAAATACTTAAAGCGTCCTAGTTCAAAGGTCATTGACCTTAGAGAAAAATTATCATAGCAAATAATGCTCCTTTAGCTACTTTCTATTTGAAAAAATCACAAAAAGTAACTTTGAAATGACAAACGTCTTAAATTTGGCTTCTTAAATTTATCGCTAGATGGCGCTACTAACAACACGCTCTGAGTCGCGAATGCGAATGCTGCCGATTATTGCAAAAACTAAAATAGCCATGATTAATATTCGATTTGATTCGTTTGTAATTACACCTACTTAAGGAACCCTATAATACTGAGCATGGCCCGACATGCTCTTGGCCGGTTTTTTTGTTTGGTGAGGTGCAGATAGTCGTCGTCGAAAAAAATTGTATTGGTTAATTTAAATGAAAATATTAATATTTTACTTGTAAACACAAATTATATAGGTAATGTAATGTTTAAGGTATAGTTAGAAGCTGCGTACGTGCCTATATTTACGTCGTAATTCTGTAAAATTGAGAATGTTTGACGAGAGGTCAGGTTATGTGACGGTCTGAAGGGTGCGGGTGCCGGTGAAATTACAATCACATGAGACTCCATCTTCATGTCTCAGTTTGGCGAACCGACTTGCGGTACCATTTAGGCAACAGCCTAGGTGGTATTGAAGTTGTCATGGGCAAAGGTAACCGCTTAACATCAGGTGGGCCTTTAGCTCGTTTCGCCATTCTATACTATAAAAAAAAAAAAAAAAAAAAAAGACTTATGTTACCATTTTTAGGGTTCCGAAGTCCTACAAGGAACCCTTATAGTTTCGTCATGTCTGTCCGTCTGTCCTAATCCTTTACAGCTTAATAACTTCTACAGTTATAAACATAAGTAAATGAAATTTTGTTAAAAAATAGTTTACATATAGATCTCAATTTTAAAAGAATAAAAAAATAGTTTTTCCGTATTTTAGGGGTGGCGTCCATACATGTGAAATGGGGAAAAAAAATTTTTTTTCGCTGCACCCCCTCGTGTGGGATATCATTGAATAGGTCTACTAAAATGAAGGTAATGTTTGATACACCACTTTTTTATCAGGTGTACCATCTGCGAAATATAGCTCGCCAAAGTGGCTTGCAATGTGTCCTCCCCCCAGCCATTTCTAAACTATGCAACGTAGAAACTTATAATCTTCCACATTGATAGACCTTTGTAAAAACTCTCTTTTAAAATTATTTCGAGTATAATTTGATAATAAATTTTTGAGTTATAGAGAGAAAACTGAAAAATACTTAAAACGTCCTAGTTCAAAGGTCATTGACCTTAGAGAAAAATGATCTTAGCGAATAATGCTCCTTTAGCTACTTTATATTTAAAAAAATTACAAAAAGTAACTTTGTGTGTTTATACAAACATGCCCATACATACATCCATCTACCTAGGTATATCATCGTGGCGTGATCGCGCCGGCCGAGCCGCGCGCGCGCACTCTCATTAGCAATTGCGTCGTCGACGGTGACACCGATCACACCTTGTATTTATATTAATGTAATACAGTATCTGAAGAATTTGATTCGTTTCATTCAAGACTATTAACATTGTGTTATATTTAAATGACAAACTTTTTAAATTTGGCGGTGTACAGCGGCATCTAGCGGCTAGTAGCAACACTATCTAAATCGCTAATGCTGCCGTCTATTGCAAAAACTAAAATAGCCATGATTATTATTTGATTCGTTTGTAATTACACCTACTTAAGGAACCCTATAATACTGAGCATGGCCCGACATGCTCTTGGCCGGTTTTTTAAATTACGTAACATAAAAGTGGTAAAAGCTTGAAAATTTTGTTCTGAATATGCCTTTAAAAAACTTTCATGTTACTTTTAAGTTACCATCTACCTTTACTTTATAGTTACTTTTATGTAACATGAGGCCAATTTTACGGCCTTACCCAACTACTACCAACTCAGAACGGAGCTGGAACAATAGAGAGACAGTGCTGACCAAAGACTTTGTATACTGAGCTGACCGAAACCAGCAATGACAAGTAGTGAGTAGTGAGGTGCCCGGATGCATTAGTTTGTTTGCGAGTAGTTTTATGGCCTGGTGGCTTAGACCTAGCCAAGTCTTTAGTGTGCTCAGCCTGGTAAAGTGATGGAAACTTTACTAGGTTTCCGAGGGGATGATGAGAAAATACGTAAGTCACGTTTTTCAACTTTGTACCATTCCCCACACGAGCACTTAATTATTAATCCACCATTATTACACAGTAACACTCGAAGAAACACTTTAGGAAAATAATACGAAATCCACAACACGATCTTTCCGAATTTTCCCGCCAAGCTCCGGAAGCATTAGTGTTGCTCTGGACTACAGATAATAATAACTTACTAAATTCTTATACATACCTACCAACATCTCCCCTTCTTATCCGACTGCGGCGGAGCCCAAAAAGAGGGTAATGTTTTTGGTTGGTTGGTATGTTTGTATGTCTGCCTGAGTCTATTTTCCCTCCTAGAGAGTAAACATGTGAATTGATTTTTAACCGACGAAAAAAAGGAAGATCTTCTCAATTCAACGCGTATTGTTTTTTTTTTTATGTATGACCACGAATAACTTTTTACAGAGTAGTCCGACTTTGATGATTATTTTTTTAATGGATAGGGTATATCTCGAAGTTGGTCCCATTTAAATTTCAAAATCAAAATCGACCCCTAAGGTACGTAGTACTATTAGATATTCTGTGCCTAAGGGTAGGAAAAAAATACAAACAAATGAGTGAACCACTGAATTCTTACCTGTTAAACGATTCTGTTGAAACTTGACACACATAAATGTAGTTCTAGACACTACAACATAATGGAGACCTGGAGTTAGGTATAAGCCACAAAAAAATTAAAAATAAAACTTTTTAACAAAAAATTGAACCGACGAAAACAAACTGAAAAGCGAAAAATTAAATGAAGCTTTTTTAGTCGTTTCCTAACTAAACGAATGTAAATAACTAATTATGAGTCGGCGCCAAACAAACAATCAACAACGTGAAATTTTCAACGATAAACAA
Organism: Asteroscopus sphinx; assembly: GCA_949699075.1. Taxonomy (NCBI): domain Eukaryota; kingdom Metazoa; phylum Arthropoda; class Insecta; order Lepidoptera; family Noctuidae; genus Asteroscopus; species Asteroscopus sphinx. The sequence goes on along the minus strand of OX453032.1, from coordinate 14,944,316 downwards.
TAACTTTCCAAAAATGCGTTCTCCGCTCGACCACTTGCAACTTGCACACACTTTGCTTGTTTGTTTGGCGCCGACTCATAATTAGTTATTTACATTAGTTTTTTTATCGATAAGGGTGTGAGACAGGGATGTGTAGCGTCGCCGTGGCTGTTCAATCTATTCATGGACAGTTGTTTGAAAGATTTGAAAGAGAGTGAAAATGGTTTAGAAATGAATGGGTTACTTGTCAAATGTCTCCTCTATGCCGATGATCAAGTTATCCTTGCATCGTCGGAGGGGGAGTTACAGAAGATGGTAACAATTATGGATGGTGCTTTGAAGAGTAAAGGAATGAAAGTTAATGTTAGTAAGACAAAAGTTTTGGTTTTTGAAAAGGAAGAAGTTATGACAGAGTGCAATATTTTGATAGGTGACGAAAAGGTGGAACAAGTGAAAGATTTTGTATACCTGGGTTCCATGTTTACGAGAGATGGCAAGCATGTGAAGGACATTGAAAGGAGAGTGAGTGCTGGTAATCAGGTGAATGGGGCACTACACACCTTCATGTATGTACAGCCGCAAAGTGTCGGAAAAGGCACGGCTGGCTGTTCATGGGGGAGTGTTAGTGCCTACACTTATGTATGGTAGTGAAAGTTGGGTATGGCAGAAGAAACATGAAAGCAGAATAAATGCAGTAGAAATGAGAGCTTTGAGAAGTATGTGTGGTGTAACTTTGAGAGATAAAGTAAGGAATAACATGATAAGGGAGCGTTGTGGAGTGAAAGAAGATGTAGTGACAAAGATTGAGAAAGGTATGTTAAGATGGTTTGGACATATAGAGAGGATGGACGAGAGGAGATTGACGAAACAAGTATACGAAGCGAGTGTGGATGGAAGAGTTGGAAGGGGACGACCTCGGCGAACGTATCGCGATCAAATCGCGGATGTTCTCAAAAAATGCCAGGTTAAGAGTTCTCTAAACCGCCGAGCATGCATGACGAGGTTAATGGACGTAGATGAAGCGAAAGAGGTGTGTCAGGATCGTAGCAGGTGGAAATCCATAGTCTCTGCCTACCCCAATGGGAAACAGGCGTGATAATATGTATGTATGTAGTTTTTTTATTTTTCGCTTTTCAGTTTCTGATGCGTAGCATCTCTACTTGGTCTGTGAGTTTCTGTTTTCGTCGGTTCAATTTTTTGTTAAAAAGTGTTAAAACAAAAATTGTTCCTTAACCATGTGGACGTGGTATCTATATAGTGGTTATATTCTGTTTGCATGTGGGGTGTCAAAATAAAGGGCTCAAGACGATTTCAAAAACATAACTCACTGAAGGTTAGAAAATAACCAACTTGTATAAATTTAATAAAACTATTTTCTCTTATTTAAAAATGTGTTGTGAAATATTTTCATTCAATTAATCTCTCGATGTTTTCGAACGATTGTTTTTTAAGGTTCTGTACCCAAAGGGTGCCAAACCGGACCCTATTACTGTCACGGTCACGGTACGGTCTACGGTGCTGTAGCTTTTGCGAAACCCAGCTTGCTCCGGTGGCCGGAATTCGTCGAGTCTTCCGGCGAAACGATTCGTGATGACCCCCGAGAACAGCTTGTACACAGGACCCAGGAGTGAGATGGTTCTGATTTCAAATTCAAAGTTTTTATTTCAAATGCCGGTTACATACAGATGTGTCAACTAGATCAGCATTTCGATAATCTACCTACTCAAACAAATAATAATATAACACGGTAATATGGCTCTAGTTGTGTCTGGTATCTAGTCATTGTGCTTGCTTCGTTTTGGCCAACCATTTAAGTGTTCAGTGCCCACACCCCGGACCCCAAACCTGCCCAACTGGGACAAATAAAACTTCTTCACATTAACAAATATAACAATTGTTTATTAAATAACAAGTCTATATTCTACTATGTACAAACGTTAGTATCGGCTAGTGGGGGGCGGGGGGCGGTGGGGCTCACAGCAGCGGCTTGTTGAACACGTCGTGGTAGTGCAGCTTGGTGTGCAGCATGTCGTCCTCCGTGATGTTCGCGATGATGGGGGGCGGGATGAGCGCGCCCGCCACCGACCTGCACACACACATGGCGGGCGGTCAGCCTTGTGGACCAATTTGCCACGCCAAACAGTCTGTGGGGCAGCAATGCTCACCTGCCCACGGAGTTGAGGAAGTTGAAGGTGGAGCAGGCATGCTCGGTGGGCAGGATCTCGGCGGTGAGGGGGGGGGGGACACTCACCTGCCCTCGGAGTTGAGGAAGTTGAAGGTGGAGCAGGCATGCTCGGTGGGCAGGATCTCGGCGGTGAGGGGGGGGGGACACTCACCTGCCCTCGGAGTTGAGGAGGTTGAAGGTGGAGCAGGCATGCTCGGTGGGCAGGATCTCGGCGGTGAGGGGGGGGGGGGACACTCACCTGCCCTCGGAGTTGAGGAAGTTGAAGGTGGAGCAGGCATGCTCGGTGGGCAGGATCTCGGCGGTGAGGGGGGGGGGGACACTCACCTGCCCTCGGAGTTGAGGAGGTTGAAGGTGGAGCAGGCATGCTCGGTGGGCAGGATCTCGGCGGTGAGGGGGGGGGGACACTTACCTGCCCTCGGAGTTGAGGAAGTTGAAGGTGGAGCAGGCATGCTCGGTGGGCAGGATCTCGGCGGTGAGGGGGGGGGGACACTTACCTGCCCTCGGAGTTGAGGAAGTTGAAGGTGGAGCAGGCATGCTCGGTGGGCAGGATCTCGGCGGTGAGGGGGGGGGGACACTTACCTGCCCTCGGAGTTGAGGAAGTTGAAGGTGGAGCAGGCATGCTCGGTGGGCAGGATCTCGGCGGTGAGGGGGGGGGGACACTTACCTGCCCTCGGAGTTGAGGAAGTTGAAGGTGGAGCAGGCATGCTCGGTGGGCAGGATCTCGGCGGTGAGGGGGGGGGGACACTTACCTGCCCTCGGAGTTGAGGAAGTTGAAGGTGGAGCAGGCATGCTCGGTGGGCAGGATCTCGGCGGTGAGGCTGTGTGCGCGCGCCGCCAGGAACACGGCGTCCGCGATGCGCCGGTCCTTCGAGTCCAGACCTATCACCTGCGCGACAAGGATGGGCTTTGACAAATGGAACCTTGACTCCATTACACAAAGTTCAGATTCGATTTCAAGAGAAATTGTTTTAGTCGTTTAGGATGCCAGATATTGCCTTTAAAAGAAAAAAAACAAAATTGGACGAATTTAAAATCGAACCGATAAAGGACGGAGAAACGCCTTTGCTCTTATCATCCTACTAATATTATAAATGTGAAAGTTTTTTTAAGATTTGTTTGGATATTTAGACGTTTGGATGTTTGGCAAATAGATAGAACATAACCCGGATTAACATATAGGCTACTTTTCACCCCGGAAGATGAACAGTTCCCGAGGGATGCGCGATAAACGACATCCAGGCGGGCGAAGCCGCGAGCATAGGCTAGTTATTCATAAACAGCTGGGAATCTGGGATGGGTCCACACCTGGCGAACCAAAGCGATCCGTTCGCCGCCGAGGCAAAATCACGATCTAAAGCATGAGCATCCGAGACTCATTTTAGGAAACCCGCAATCCTGCCGCGCGCTCCACGTTTTATAGCTAGTTGATATTCAGTTGGTCCACACAGCCGTCCGCATCAACCCACCACAGAGTAGACACCGAACCACTGCGGCGCTTTGAGCATTGTAAACACCCGCGACAGATCGGCTGTGATGGTAGGCGTTCGGTCACGAATCAAACATGTGTGTTCTTGGTGCAAATACGAATAATAATGTGTCTTTTTAACCGACGAAAAAAAGGAGGAGGTTCTCAATTCGACGCGTATTTTTATTTATTTTTGAGTTTGACCGCGCATAACTTTTTACAGAGTAGTCCGATTTTGATGATTCTTTTTTTAATGGATAGGGTATATCTTGAAGTTGGTCCCATTTAAATTCCAAAATCAAAATCCACCCCTAAGGGTAGGAAAACAGGGGATGGACAGTGGAGTTAGATTTTAGCCACAACAAAATTAAAAATTAAACTTTTTAACAAAAAATTGAACCGACGAAAACAGAAACTGAAAAGCGAAAAATAAAATAAAGCTTTTAGTCTTTTCCTAACTAAACTAATGTAAATAACTAATTATGAGTCGGCGCCAGTTTCTGTTTTCGTCGGTTCAATTTATTGTTAAAAAGTTTTATGACGAGCTACATACATTTACAAAGAGGAGAGCCACATACTACAGCCCCAGAGGAACCTACAGGCCCAGGAGCGGCCGCTCCACGGAGCGTGCCGGATCGTCCGCTGTGGAGCCAGCTCAATGCTATTCAGCAATTATAATTATTTTGTTTATGGATTCCCATCTTTCTGATACATTACCAAATAAAACTTTTTAACAAAAAATTGAACCGACGAAAACAGAAACTGAAAAGCGAAAAATAAATAATTACGAGTCGGCGCTAAACGAACTTTTAACAAGCAAAGTGCGTGCAAGTTGCAAGTGGCCGAGCGGAGAACGCAATTTTGGAGAGTAATTGTTTATCGTTGAAAATTTCACGTTGTATTTGAAGTGACGTTGTTTTTATTATTTATTTAAAGTAATTTAATGATCTTCGTTGATTGGTTGTTTGGCGCCGACTCATAATTATTTATTTTTCGCTTTTCAGTTTCTGTTTTCGTCGGTTCAATTTTTTGTTAAAAAGTTTTATTTTTCATTTTTTTGTGGTTAAAATCTAACTCCAGGTCTCCATTATGTCGTAGTGTCTAGAACTATATTTATGTGTGTCAAGTTTCAACAGAATCGGTTAACAGGTAAGAATTCAGTGGGTGAACAAACACTCATCCCCTGTTTTACTACCCTTAGGGGTGGATTTTGATTTTGAAATTTAAATGGGACCAACTTCGAGATATATCCATTAAAAAAGGAATCATCAAAATCGGACCACTCTGTAAAAAGTTACGCGTGGTCATACATAAAAAAAATAAAAAATATATACGCGTCGAATTGAGAACCTCCTCCTTTTTTTCGTCGGTTAAAAAATGGGTCGCAGCTTTTTGTCTATTAAGAGGCTAAAAAATCAGACCTCTGCGGTCACTGTCGTTTCGTACAGAACTGAAAGAGAGGCAACGAGCCGAGGGACGTCGAATACGCCGCTCAACATGAATGAAAATTAACAAATTATTTTTTTAATAAAAATCTAAAAGCTTATTTGAAAAACAAAAACAACAAATGTTTAGATTATTGTCTTTCTCAAATGTTTTCTTAATTGTATTTATAATATTTAGTAAATAATAAAGATTGTTTGCTTTAAAGCATATTTTTAGAGGTTAGTTTACAATTCTTTTATATCGAGAAAACTTCAAGAAAACGTGTTTTGGGCACAATACAGTTTCAGAAAATACGATCAAGATTAACATATATTTTTTTCACTGCCACAAACTGAATAGATACAGCTAAAAATGTTTTTAAAAGAAGCCTATTTGTGGTATTTGGCTGTTGTCAGCGTCTTAATAAAAAGCATTAAACGTTCAGCCAACGTTTAATGACGCGACACGTGACATGTGTCTCATATGGATGAGTTTTGGCAGAGATAACTTGGCAGGTACAGTCGACCGCACGTCATTGCTAACAGTTTGACCTTGACATCGTCTTTATTTCACAAACAAACCACTGACAAACTGGTGACAAACCAGCCTCCCCACCAAAGTGACCTTGCTGGTTTCCAACCATGCACCAAATGCTGTTTAACGGCGGCTGTCAGGCACCAACACCCCACCACCTTGGTGGGGAGGCTGGTAGCCCACCGTGTAGCACACGCTTGAGGGCGGTTTTCGTAATACAAGTGTTACAATAGTACACATTTTATACTGCCCACCGATGTACCTGCGCAGATGAACAATTTAAATATGCGGGAAATTGGTTAACCAATCAAAAAACACGATCGCTGCGCGCCAAACGTCTCAACCGCTGCCACTACAGTATGCGTCATAGAATAAGACGTCACGGCAATCAATTTTAATACCTAATGGGCATTGCATGAGGTTGATTATATATTTTTTATGCTTCGGGTGTTTTCGTGTCTGCGCGAACGAAAATTGACGACGCGCTTTATCTTTTGTGTCATACTGTACCACTGACGTGCAGTTGATTGTACATGGATTGTGTATGGTTTAGAGTGGAAGGTAGTATGGGCACTCACCAGTAGATCGATCTTCGGCGTGAGCAGCTTGAAGAGTCGCAGCGACTGCTCCGTGATGGCGGCGCCCGTCGCCACCTGCCACGACATCACCGTCCTGACAAACAGATATCACTTATAACTCTGTAAACAAATCTTGGAAGTTGATTTTAACCTACTTCTAATTTTTATAATATAAGTTAGGGAAAGAGCTTAGGTCCACCTGATGTAAAGCGGTTACATCTGCAATACCACCTCGGCTGTTACCTAAATTATATTACAAGTCGCATTCGCCAAACTGAGACATGAAGATATAAAGTCACATGTGATTGTAATGTCCCCGGCACCCACAGCACCGAAACACAGCAATGCTAGCAGCACTGTTTGGCGGCAGAAGTAGGTCCGGTTATGTCAATAGGTTGTGAACAAGCCTCATCCTGTGTAGTGACAAAGCACTGTCCACACATGTCCGGGTCTGTCTGGGCTTCTGGGCCATGGTTCTTTGTATGTTTAGTGGCTGACGTCACGTGACAGATTCAATGTTATATATATGCAAATGACGGATGGCCCTGACCCGGACGTGTGTGGACAGTGCTACACTACATCTAATCTACATATTATTGAAATAACTGAAAACCTCTTAAAGGGTGATTGTACTCATCAATATCTACTAAGGACTAAAGCTGAATTTGTGAAAAAAACTCTGACACATAATAATATTAATATAAATCGTTTATTTCTCCTCACATAGTGCAACTATTGTACACATAAATATTGCATTTTTTCAAACATAGATTATGTGAGGAGCTGGTGTCTGAGATAGGTATAGCCCTGTACTACAGATAACCAGGTCCTCACCCCACGGTAAGTAACTATAAATAAATAAATATAAATAAATATTTTTGGGTTAACTATAGGTTAACAAATAGCCTCCTCCTTTTTGAAGTCGGTTAAAAATAGGAATAAGTTTCGATTCAGGTTGTAAAGTGAAGCTTATATAGGGAGAAATAGCGTGTCTATGTGTGTGTATGGGGGTGTTTGTGGGGGTGTGTTTGTGTGTGTATGGGGGTGTGCGTGTGTGGGGGTGTGTGGGTGTGTGTGTGGGGGGTGGGTGTGTGTGGGCGTGTGTGTGTGGGGGGTTTGTGTGTGTGTGGGGGTGTGTGTGGGGGGGGGTTGTGTGTGTGGGGGTGTGTGTGTGTGTGTGGGATTGACAACAGGGAACAGCTGTTATTTTTTTTCAATGACGCGTTTTATACACCAAGCATGGTTGGTAAGTTATCATCGCGTTTTATTCACCAAGCATGGTTGGTAAGTTATCATCGCGTTTTATTCACCAAGCATGGTTGGTAAGTTATCATCGCGTTTTATTCACCAAGCATGGTTGGTAAGTTATCATCGCGTTTTATTCACCAAGCATGGTTGGTAAGTTATCATCGCGTTTTATTCACCAAGCATGGTTGGTAAGTTATCATCGCGTTTTATTCACCAAGCATGGTTGGTAAGTTATCATCGCGTTTTATTCACCAAGCATGGTTGGTAAGTTATCATCGCGTTTTATTCACCAAGCATGGTTGGTAAGTTATCATCGCGTTTTATTCACCAAGCATGGTTGGTAAGTTATCATCGCGTTTTATTCACCAAGCATGGTTGGTAAGTTATCATCGCGTTTTATTCACCAAGCATGGTTGGTAAGTTATCATCGCGTTTTATTCACCAAGCATGGTTGGTAAGTTATCATCGCGTTTTATTCACCAAGCATGGTTGGTAAGTTATCATCGCGTTTTATTCACCAAGCATGGTTGGTAAGTTATCATCGCGTTTTATTCACCAAGCATGGTTGGTAAGTTATCATCGCGTTTTATTCACCAAGCATGGTTGGTAAGTTATCATCGCGTTTTATTCACCAAGCATGGTTGGTAAGTTATCATCGCGTTTTATTCACCAAGCATGGTTGGTAAGTTATCATCGCGTTTTATTCACCAAGCATGGTTGGTAAGTTATCATCGCGTTTTATTCACCAAGCATGGTTGGTAAGTTATCATCGCGTTTTATTCACCAAGCATGGTTGGTAAGTTATCATCGCGTTTTATTCACCAAGCATGGTTGGTAAGTTATTATTAAATTGCAATGGTCTTTAAGAAGGTTAATGTTTAATATTCAACTATTGATTTCTTAAAAGCTAAAATAATGATTATTTTGAAGAGTCCCACAAAACAAATTGTAAAGTAAATTCAAGCAGCAGCTTGTAACGCACCTGGGGAATATGGCCATGGGTCCGAGCACTGTGAGACCGTTGTTCAGCTTGAAGCCGTACTGCAACAAACAATCATGGCCAACACAAAATGTTGGCATCAGTATCAACATTGGTATAAGTTCTATTCTGAACTACAAACAGCAACAGATGTTATTCAATGAGGTTCTTAACTTCTTAGCTAATGTTTGCATCTTGAGAAATGTGCAAAACAAGATTTTTTTTAAACATTGCTCCTCATCGTTTCTCTCTTGGTTTGTGGTATTTGTAGGTGTCACAGACCAGTAAGCCTCGAGACGCCGTATAAACAAAGTTTTGCATGCGAACACAGTCGTAAAATGTTGGCGGGGTACAGGGGGCGGACGGCGCGTTATGATTGGTCGGCTCAAAAGTTCAATGGTATTATTGGTGCCGCTCGCTGACGGAGTGACGTTCCGATTTGCGGCGGGGCGTATGATATGCAGTGGTACTGCATATGCGTGGTGACCGGGGGTATCCGGCTAGTCGGCGTCTAGAGGCTTACTGGTCTGTGGTGGGTGTACAATGTCCTTATCCTCATACTGAGGCTATTGCATCCCCACTGGGCATGGAGCTCTTCTCATTATGAGAAGGATTCAAGTAATAGTCCACCTATAAGATATATGTTTGGTGAATGTTACCGTGGCATATGTGTCAATCATGAGCCCAGCGTCCTGTTCCTGGTTGATCACGCGCACAGTTGTCTTGCCGTCTCCCTCGTAGGCTGCCTTGCCTCGCACCGCACTGGTACAATACGAAATAACATATCATAATAATAAGCATTTACATACACTTTCAAAACATTAATAATAATCTAGTGCCACGGCTCGAAAAAGTTCGTAGCAACACATCTCTTATTTTATTCTTTATGCACAAAGGCGGTCTTAACGCCATAGGCGTTCTCTACCAGACAACCTTAGGGTAATGCAGAGACAAAGAATAAGGTAGATGCACCAGTAAAGTAGTAAAATATGTTTCGTACTATGGACTTATAATTACATAACATAACACAAACATAACATAACATCACGCCTGTATTTCCCCGAAGGGGTAGGCAGAGGTGTATCCACCCACATTTCGCCATTTTTTATAATTACATATAATAAAAATAGATAAATACCTATGTACATTAAACATATAATAAAATATACATATTATACATACCTAAATATATAACTATAGATTATACATCAAGATAAATCAAAGTCGAGCTGAATCTGCTAAATAGTTTTCACGGAAATATTCCCTTAACTTGATTTTAAAGGCGAGCCGACTGTTTTACATCCTGATTTCATGATGAAGCGCATTCCATAATAGGATAGATTGCTCGAAGAATGTAGAGTGAACGAAGTCAGAGTGGTGAGAAGGAAATATTTATTTATTATTTATTTATTTATTCGCCAATTTTATATATATTATTATATCTTTATTTGCATAAAATGTGATACATACAGTAGATGGTTACATTTATATTTATAGAACAGGTACATTTTGCCATAGTCAAATAGCATGCAAGCTGGAAAGTGGAGGAAGTTACTTATTAATATTAAGTAACTTCTTAAGAAGTTCTTCTTTTCTTTATAAGTAAATATAAAAATACAATAAAAATATTATGGTGTGTGTCAAAGTTACAAATCAAATACAAATGGCATAAAAATTTAGTATAAAAGTCACATTTTGCCCAAAAAAATAGAATACAATTAATGAATGTGCAGTAAAAGTAAATATTAAGGTGAATGTCAATGTCTGTTCGGTCCAAGTAACCGAACACTTGCGAGCGCGGCTCTTTACAAAAATAGAATACAATTAATGAATGTGCAGTAAAAGTAAATATTAAGGTGAATGTCAATGTCTGTTCGGTCCAAGTAACCGAACACTTGCGAGCGCGGCTCTTTACAAAAATAGAATACAATTAATGAATGTGCAGTAAAAGTAAATATTAAGGTGAATGTCAATGTCTGTTCGGTCCAAGTAACCGAACACTTGCGAGTGCGGCTCTTTACAAAAATAGAATACAATTAATGAATGTGCAGTAAAAGTAAATATTAAGGTGAATGTCAATGTCTGTTCGGTCCAAGTAACCGAACACTTGCGAGCGCGGCTCTTTACAAAAATAGAATACAATTAATGAATGTGCAGTAAAAGTAAATATTAAGGTGAATGTCAATGTCACAAATTTAATGTGAATAATATATTTAAAATATTAAGGTGAATGTCAATGTCACAAAGTTAATGTGAATAATATATTTAAAATCAGGAATCTATTGACATAATAACATTACCATTGCAAATAATAGTAAAACACAATTATCCACACATCAACATTTATAATGGATTTGCAAAGTGAAATTATTCTGAAGAGATTTTTTTTAGGAATTCGTTGATGGAATAAAAACTCTGTATGATATACAGCTAGTTGTCCGTGTGTGGGTGCTTGTGAAGGTGTGTGTGGATACACCACAATACAGCAGCGTAAAGTACAGAGCAATCCTAGTGCAGGAAAATGTATCATTGATTAATAACTAGACTGCCCGTGGCTTCCCCCACATCTAATTCACCTTATTACAGAAAGACTTATCGCACACCCTAGTTTTATTATTTTCCCGGGATAAAAAGTAGCCTTCATTGTTGATCCGGGTTATGGTCCATCTGTGTGCCAAATTTGATCCAAATCTGTTGAACTGTTGATTGAGTAACAAACATACAAACATCTTCACAAACTTTCACATTTATAATATTAGTAGGATGTAATTTAATGAAGGGGCTCGTAGCGATGCAACGACTGCGCGGATTGTACGATCTGCAAGGTTAAGCTGCACTTGCCGCGGTCAGTCTGTGGATGGGTGACCGTTTCGTTACACATCGAGACCCCTTCGTGCCTCGGAGAGCACGTTAAGCTGTCGGTCCCGGTTGTCATACGAATATCTATGGCAGTCGTTACGGGTAGTCAGAAGCCTGAAAGTCTGACAACTGGTCTAACCTCCGAATGTCAGTATTACCCAGTAACTGGGTTGCGGGGGTCTGATGGCAGTCGCTCCGTGTAAAATACTGATGTTCAGCCGCATCTGGCTAGACTGGAAGCCGACCCCAATATAATTGGGAAAAGGCTCGGAGGATGATGATGATGATGAGTAGGATGTAATGGTAAATGTTTCTATGACATTTTTCTGAGTCTATAATAGTTTGTTACGGTAGACCGTATTGTAAAGCACTGGATCGACTTCTTCTTAATAAAACTAGGCTCGGCTTTGGTAACCTGATGCACCTCTCCTAGTAAATGTCTCAGTAAATCATGGCGTTGTGAATGACTTACTGAAAGGATAATAGAGCTGTTATTGCTAAAGACGAAAGGGATACAGAAGAAAACAACCGAAGTTAGAGATGTTTTTAAAAAACTAACCTCAAAACTGGAGTGGCATTGTTTAGTATATTCACTCGTCTGATCGTATTCGAAATCATTTTGTATTAGTTAATACTGTTATTAGCTTATTTAAGCTTTAATATTTAATAAAATCGTAAATAAATCCTATGAGCAGTTTGTTTTCGTTCCATTACGTCACTTTGACAGGAGACCAGGAGTTGACACTATAAAAAATATTTTTTCCCACCAATTAAAGCCATGATGTCTTTTTCATGATATGTTTACACGGATAAATTACAATTTACAATGAAAAACTCACCTATAGGTTGGCAATCAACTTTCTATTATTTTTTGCCAGGATATTGGAATCCATTGGCACCGTGGACTGCACTTAGGTCCGTATTACAGACGTTCCTCAAATGCAGTTAAACTTTAATCACCTGATCACTAGGATGTGACTAGGATAGGATATTGGAATCCATTGGCACCATGGACTGCACTTAGGCCCGTATTACAGACGTTCCTCAAATGCAGTTAAACTTTAATCACCTGATCACTAGGATATGACTAGGATTCAATAGTTAGGTACCTCAATTTAAGTTTATTTTTAGAATTAAAAGTACACTCTGTGCGTCGTCCACCGGCATCGGGCGAAATAACTGAACATGGCCCAGTGCTTCATCGTTCTGGGTGTCAGTGCCATAATCTTTGACTATAGAACTATCCATTATCAATGGCCATAATGGACGCGGGACGCCCGAAGTCATTCGATAACTTTGTGAAAAATCGTGAATGATGGAGCGACATTCGCATTGATGACTTTCTACCGAAAGCGACATAACGAAAATGTAGGTGTATTCTGTGGAGAAACGCACCCCTTTTCAGGGCCAGCAGTGTTTTCACTTTCTTACCTTGGCTCAGAGCATTTAGTAGATCACCATAGTAGAGCACTGATTCCACTGACCTCCATTATGTCCATTATACTCAAGTACGCTGGACCGTCTACTTATGTCATTCAAATCTCGGACGAATAAAAAAGGCAGATGGAATCTCGCAAAACAACAAGTGAAGCATCCATAGCTCGCTTAAAAGTACGGGCATCACATCCATAGTATGCCAAAAAGCCGCGATTACGCAAAAAATCTAGTGTGACGGTAGCCATTGTTGTAGTGTCACAAATAAAATAACAATGTAAAGAAGCCATGGATTACTTCGATGAAGTTCTTGTTAGAAGCATGATTCTTGCTTCAACTTCAAACTGGACTCCATGGAATATTTATATATATGTATATTGCGGAGGTTTGTGAATCGGCAAATAATAGGTCCCTAACTCAATCATAATAAAACAAAATATATAGACTTGTGTGTGTTTATTTTCAATCTTAACTATGTAAAGCGTACACTTGTTACTACAATAATTACATTTTCAATCATTTCTGCTACTTTAAACGGCGAAATATGATCGCACGATTTTCTTGAACAATTACCTATTTACAAACAGGTAAATTAACAATAGTTAGGTAGGTAGTTACTTATGTATTTCCTATTTCCTAATCACCTAAATAAAACCAAAAGTTTCTCAACACAAATCCGCTACCCAATTAATAATGGTCGGTTCATTTCGATAGTCTAGTAATTAAATCATAAAAAATAAATTTAGCTGAGTATACACGGTGCTTGTCATAAATAATGAACGTTTAAAATAATAATGTGGGTACTTAACATTATTTACAGGACAGCCTAAACTAGCAAGTTCTAACTTACAGAAACGAAATTAATACGACAGATTCACAATCACAGGGGCGATGACGTCACTACACGTCACTGCACAGTACACTATTAGTGCATCCGTGGTATAATAAGATGTTTCACCAGGTACTCTCTTCCCGTGACAGCTAGGTCACGTGATTGCCTCCGTACTACGTCATCGGCTGCGGAGCCAATAGCGGGCTGTTAGCGTGACACTTGTCAGTTTGATGTGCTGTCACTTTGTGTAAGTAAATTACCCGAGCAAAATGCATTTTTTCATTTACTTGCTTCTATAAAAAATCACTTTTGAACTAGTAATTTTATACAGCTTCCTTTAATAATAATTAGATGAATAACACGAGATAACAAATAGGCTAGTTATGAATTTATTTTATATTCATTATGAACAAAAATCTCCTTAACTATATTGAAATATAAAAGTTCCTAGTTATAAGTAAAATTTGCATGCTGTTAGTGATGGCTAAATGGGCTTGAACATATTTTTATCATGTAACAACATTCGATGTACCCTATTTATTGCAAATAAAGATATTGTATTGTATTGTATTGAAGATATCAATAAATGGCAACACTGATCGTGACGTAGCTCAGTCAGAGGCATCGCGCTGTCATCGCGGGACGAGAATACCTGGTGAAACATCTTATTATACCATGAGTGCATCCATGTCAGCTGTTCAGTTGGCGGCTAGTTTCTCGATATCATTAATCTGTGGTTTCTCGCTCGCACTGACATCGCTTTCTTTTGAATGGTGCTTCAGTTCAAAATGTGCAAATTATGTCTAACTGAAGAAATAATGTCCTCCCGGCCGAAAGTCGGCTATGGCGGCCAATCTCAACGGAGACTACACATCTGCGCAACACATATTACAGTGCACAAGTTGTTGCGCAAACATAGGTGCACAGAAAAATCCCAGTAACACTTTTTGCCCGACCCGGGAATCGACCCCAGCACCTCTCGCTTAACAGTCGCGTTTGCGAGCACGAGAGCAACGAGGCGGTCGAACAACTAACCGAACAGCTATGATGGAACAAGTTTATCATTTTATCAATATTTGGTTTTGAAATAAACATAATGATGTCGATTCTCTTGCTCACAAACTATTTAAACTATCGCTCTCTTTTACTAACAGTAGATACAAGAAAGGGATGGCGACAATTTTAGTGCTGTCAAATTAGTCGCAATTAATATTTCCGTACAAGTGTAGTCGTGATCTCGGAAATGCCAACAAAAAAACAAAACCGGCCAAGAGCATGTCGGGCCATGCTCAGTATTATAGGGTTCCTTAAGTAGGTGTACAAACGAATCAAATCGAATATTAATCATGGCTATTTTAGTTTTTGCAATAATCGGCAGCATTCGCTACTCAGAGCGTGTTGTTAGTAGCGCCATCTAACGATAAATTTAAGAAGCCAAATTTAAGAAGTCTGATTGATGTCAAAGTTACTTTTTGTGATTTTTTCAAATAGAAAGTAGCTAAAGGAGCATTATTTGCCATGATAATTTTTCTCTAAGGTTAATGACCTTTGAACTAGGACGTTTTAAGTATTTTTCGGTTTTCTGTCTATAACTCAAAAAATTATAATCACATTATACTCGAAATAATTTTAAAAGAGAGTTTTCACAAAGGTCTATCAATGTGGAAGATTATAAGTTTCTACGTTGCATAGTTTAGAAATGGCAGGGGGGGGGACACATTGCAAGCCACTTTGGCGGGCTATATTTCGCAGATGGTAAACCTGATAAAAAAGTGGTGTATCAAACATTACCTTCATTTTAGTAGACCTATTCAATGATACCCCACACGATGGGGTGCAGCGAAAAAAAATATTTTTTCCCCATTTCACATGTATGGGCGCCACCCCTAAAGAACGTAAAAACTATATTTTTATTCTTTTAAAATTGAGATCTATATGCAGACTATTTTTTAACAAAATTTCATTTACTTATGTTTATAACTGTAGAAGTTATTAAGCTGTAAAGGATTAGGACAGACGGACAGACGGACAGACGGACAGACGGACAGACGGACGGACATGACGAAACTATAAGGGTTCCTTGTAGGACTTCGGAACCCTAAAAACATGTAAATTAATTTGACCAAGGAACTTATATACCTATCAAGCTGGAAAACGGACGGCTGACTAAAATTCGGCCCGATGATTGGGGAGCCCTTTGTCTCTTTTTATAGCGTGTCCATATATGCAGGAAAGGAACAGCGGGCTCTCGGTAATACTATTTCAGAAGACCGGGCTCGACCGGTATGTTCTCCCTGATTTTGATTAAAGATTTTGGACCTTATATGAACGGGATATTATTCATTTTTGAAGTTCTTAAATTTCTCCGTACGCATTCTATCTTGGGTAAAAATTCTTTTAATTTAACAGTTCTAAAATTATTACCATCTCTTCCTTGTCTTCATTATTAAAAAAAAGATATGAATAGTTTAAATAAAGTTAAGTTGGTGAACAAGAGTATCGACACTGTTGCCTTATCTAAATAGTCTACAGAGTATATAATAATTGTCAAGGTAGCGCCATCACTACTTTGAAAATGGAATCTATGGAAGCGACATTATTGTCTATGCAATTTTACAGATAAGATATTTAAAGTATTCTCTCTTTAACATACGTACAACTACGTGTGAAAGAAAGATACGACACTACTTTCATACGTCAGTTTTCCGTGACATGAATTACTGAGCGTGGCGATTATTTGAAAATCCGCCATTTTTTGTCTCGAGTTGTTGTGGTTAATAAAACCACAAAATCTACGAATTAAAACGTTTATTATCCATTTTAACACAGGAATCATCACAATTTTTCTGAAACAACTCTATTGATAAGTACTACAATTATATTTTTGTAAAAAACAAGACTACTAGGCGGCCATAATATGTCTCGGACATATCGAAAATCGACACGGTTTTTTTTCGTTTATGTCAAGTCCAATAGTTCCATAGTCAAAGCATCACTACCGCGATCCGCGATGACACCACCAAACTGCGAATTGAGCAGCCAACATATACTGGGTGTTCTGTTACTAGCTATCTTACTGCTTGCGCTAAAAGTGTTTAACTATGTTTTATTTGTACAATTTTAGAAAGAACGGTCCGTTTACACATCACAATATTTTAATTATCTCGCTGCTGAGTTGCGTTTCATTTGAGTTTGCGCTCAGTCATTCACTGTGAACGGGCTTGCAATTAAGACTTCTAACTTTAAAAGTAAACTTGTTACAAATAGCTCGCTAGTGACAAATGAACACAATAAATATGTAGAATACCTATCTACGATAGGAATGTACTAATGTTTACTTAATTATAATTAGTTAAAACTAACATTATCAGTTAATATTCACAGCTGTGGCAGGACAATTTTATTATCACATCTTTAATTCTAAAATATCAATTACCTATATTACATATTTACATTTTAGCCCTTGGCTACGTTCAGTTATGTCGCCCGACAACGGCGGACGACGCATTGAGCGTTCTTTGGGCGTTTTTTTGTACGATCGTATCGCTCTGAGGCTTACATTCAGGGTCCGTATTACAGAAGGTTCCTCAAGTACAGTTTAAACTTCAATCACCTGATCACTACTTAAGGATATAATTGTTACTTGAGTATCGGTCTTATTCCAATACGGTAATTATAAACTTTAATTCAACAACACACCACCAGAATCTCTACTCAAGCGTAGTCTGGACCACACTAGAGTGATAGCAGATCAAATCTCTGCTCAAATACCGAAACAAGTGACAGTATAAAATAAAGCTAAATTCAGCTGAACTGTGATCAATAAATCTCTGCTTGAGGAATGTTCTAAAATGAAATCTCAACTCAAAACTAGTTTTAAACAGTGATCAACGCTTGAGTATCGTTCTGTAATACGGGCCTAAGTGTGAACAAATGCTAACATTTGCTTCCATCTGTCAAAATACAGTGCTATTTGACAACTGCAAGCTTGAGTTCACGCTGAGCTTCGTCTCTGAATGTAAGCCTGAGTAGGAAACTGAACGACCAGAGTACGCTCCGTGCGTCGTCGGGCGATATAACTGAGCACACCCTTTGAGTGCTGTTCACAGTTTACTAACTAGTGCGGGTTTCACATATACCGATAATGCCATCGAATTCGATGACTTTACTTCATAAATCATCAGTGATAAAATACATACATTCGTTGAAAATGATCCAATTTCTTTGATCAGTCACATTGAACAAAGAAATTTGACGAGTGGCATACTACCCTAAGGTGTAGCGTCCACCGGGCAACAGTGACACATTTTATACATTTGTACAGAGAATGTACGAATAGAATGAGTACTGATTACAAAGGCAAACATGACTATACATAGATGCCTACTTAATTTTGATGACCGACAAACTATCGGAACATGAAAAATATTTTTTCACACGATTCGATTGCACGTGTCATTTCTAACAGGCACTCGTTAACTTTTCAAATCGATAGAGTTCTGTATGGCCCGTTTTTTTTCCAAATTCACCTAAAAGTGGCATCACTCAATTAGATATTATGAACGTGTTAGCTGCAACGTTACATTACACGTTGCGCGTCACGAGTGTTGCACTGTGGGCCCCTGTTGCTGCAACAGCGTCCAGTACAGGCCGCGCCGCCGCACCAGCTGCTCGTGCGAGCCGCTCTCCGCCACCACCCCTGTAACGTGACACACGCGTGTTACATAACTACATGTTTGTACGAATAAGAAAGAAAGAATCATTTGTTTGCGTAGAATACAGGTGGTACCAGATATAAAATTGGTTGTTTAGGAACAGTGCTATGTTCTGCTTTTATTAAGCATGCAAAAATCCAGTATAGCTGAACCCAATTGAATTATATTATTATTACAATACGAAGACTAGGACACTGTATTCACAGGATGGAGGGCGCCGGCCTCCTCCAGACACGTTGTAGTTACGCTACTGATTATTAACATAGAATGTTAATAATCAGTGGCGTAACTACAACGTGTTATTGAAATAACTGAAAACCTCTTAAGGGGTCATTGTACTCATCAGTATGAACAACTTTTACTATTGGACAACCCCTGAAATAACGAAAAAAAAACAGCTGATCCGTTTGTTCAGATGAATCTACAAATTTTAGGGAACAGAAGATTTTTTTTTTCACGATTTCGGGTTTGGTCCCACAGTACCTAAAAGTCGTTCATAATAATGATGAGTAGATGGACCTCTTCAAATATTTCGGATTAATAATGTAGAACCCATTGAGAATATAAATTCTCTAAGATAGGACCTTATAATTTCCTAAAGACTCTACTGTAAGTGTGTATGTCTTTAGCAGTGAATGTGATGATGACGTCAGTCAGCTCTAAATAAAACGTGGGTACCTCTCCATGTGATTGTCCAAGACTAAGTCCCGGGTTTGTGACATGATTGCAGCAATAGTAGAGGTCACGGGCCGGTCACGTGACCTGGCGGCTATATCAGTAATGTTGTTGTATACCTTGGTCGATGACGCAGATGACGTCAGCGTGGCGCACGGTGGCGAGCCTGTGCGCGATGATGATGGTGGTGCGGTCGGTCACGTGACCTGGCGGCTATATCAGTAATGTTGTTGTATACCTTGGTCGATGACGCAGATGACGTCAGCGTGGCGCACGGTGGCGAGCCTGTGCGCGATGATGATGGTGGTGCGGTCGGTCACGTGACCTGGCGGCTATATCAGTAATGTTGTTGTATACCTTGGTCGATGACGCAGATGACGTCAGCGTGGCGCACGGTGGCGAGCCTGTGCGCGATGATGATGGTGGTGCGGTCGGTCACGTGACCTGGCGGCTATATCAGTAATGTTGTTGTATACCTTGGTCGATGACGCAGATGACGTCAGCGTGGCGCACGGTGGCGAGCCTGTGCGCGATGATGATGGTGGTGCGGTCGGCTGCCGCAGCCTCCAGCGCCGCCGCTACCGTCTGGGGATGAATAAATAAATAATAAATATTTGGGACTCTTTTACATAGCACCATCCAGTCCCAAACGATACGATACGGTACGAACGTTGTTAAATAGTTGTGAGTAGGGGTTGCAGTAGAAGGTGGTTTGACCATAAAGGTATTATACTGCGTTAGTATAGAAATGTCTTTGGGTTTGACACTGTTTCAGATGTATTTTTGAAATGGTTCGAGATAATTATATTAGCACAGCAAAAGATCAGCGCAAAAATATTCACAAATTAGCGGCGGCTTTCGGAAAGGCGTATTCAGTGTTGCCACACTAACAATAAAGAACATTGCAAGAACAAACACTAAGGCCCGTATTACAGAACGTTCCTCAAGCGTTGATGATCACTGTTGTGATAAAATTTGTTTTGAATCGGGATTTAATTTTAGAACATTCCTCAAGCATAGATTCATTGATCACAGTTCAGCTGAGATTAGCTTTATTTTATATTGTCACCCGGTTCGGTGTAGTACAGATTTCTATTCTATTTCAGGTCAAATTCGTGTGTTATGTTGTTGAATTAAAGTTTATACCTAATTACCGTATTGGAATAAGACCGATACTCAAGTAACGATTCTATCCTTAAGTAGTGATCAGTTGATTGAAGTTTAAAGTTTAAACTGTACTTGAGGAACGTTCTGTAATACGGGCCTAAGAAGATAATAGAATAGAAATAATTTTTTGCATATGTTTTTAGGTAAAGTACTACATAAGATGGATTATTATTTTAGAGTTAAAAAAAAAAAAAAAAAAAAAAATTTTCATAAAATATCTTTACAGAAAAAAAGGTAACGTTGGTACCTGTACTAATGAAAAAACATTGTATCACAGGCACCAGCAAAAAGATGAAAGCAAGTAACGATTCTATCCTTAAGTAGTGATCAGGTGATTGGAGTTTAAACTGTACTTGAGGAACCTTCTGTAGACTGTAATATGGGCCTTAGTAAGAAACAGAAGTGGAGCTAACATTGACCCCGTGGTATACACCAATGTTAACAAAACAAGATTAGCTCGAACATGCAGATTGTAGTTCATAGTTGAGGGTTTCTGAAATCAATTTTTTTTATGTATAATTTGACTTATAACAGAAAGACATATCGGGCATCCTTCGGGCTGTTTATTTTACCGATTTTAATTCGGGTTATGGTTTATCGGTGTGCCAAGTTTCATTTAAATTAGTTCAGCGGTTTCAGCGTGATTGATTATCAAACCAACATAATTAAGTGTTGGGGTGTAAATCCAACAATAAATAATGTTTTTTATATTATTTATTTATTTATTTAATTATTTATGCACAACAACCCTCAAAGCCCACAAAGGCCATTGAGGTAATATGTACTACGTACTGGAGCAGACATCAGGAACGAAAAATTTTGCACAACTTGCTGGCCGCGGAGCACGCGCGGCGCGAGCGTGGCTAAGCGAGTGAGAGTGCAGGAGCTCTAAAACGTGCTACAAACATTTTGTTTGAGGTGTCTTCTCTAGTACGTAGTACATATTACCTCAGTAAAAATAAAAAATAATAATAAATAAAATGTTTATTTTCATAAAATATCTTTACAGAAAAAAAGGTAACGTTGGTACCTGTACTAATGAAAAAACATTGTATCACAGGCACCAGCGCCTTCCATTTAGTTACACAGTAAAATTATTACATAAGAATAATATGAATTAAAACTAAAATAATTAAATTAAATTGGGAGAAAATTAAATTAAATTAAAAATTATGTTTGTAAAACTAAATCTACATTACACAGTTGCTAAAGTAGGATGTGCGTGTATGTGGACGGTGTGTAGTTGTATGTGGACGGTGTGTAGTTGGATGTGTAGTGTAGTAGGTGTAAGTATGCGTTGTTTGTGTATATTTGCGTTGTTTGTGTAAGTCTTCTAATTGAGTAGGGGTTTGAGCAGATTTTCAGTTTCTTGGTAATTTAATGTTTGTATCCAGTTTTGTATTTCTTTTTTGCATTTATTTTTAGTGAGATTATAAATAAATACTATCCCGTTAACACGGTTGTATAGACGAGAACTATTAATATAAAAACTTCTACTAGCGAGAGCAGTCCTATGCGGCTTCATTCCACAAACTATGTCCTTCCTGCGCCTAGAGTCATTTGACTTGTAGGGAATAGTAGCATGCTTACGTATGATGGTCTGGAGCACATAGAGCTGTCTAACTGTAAGTACAGAACATTGTTGGTACAATGTTATAGTCGGGTATCTAATGGGTTTCTTAAGAAGAACCTTTAGAACAGCCCTCTGCGCTCTCTCTACTCGCAGCATGCTCACAGCAAACGTGCCACCCCAGGCTGCTATGCAGTACATCAGTATAGATTGTGCCAAAGAGAAATACACAAGTTTTAATGTATCCAGGTCAGCTGAGGATCTCAGTTTCCTAAATACATAGAGAAGTTTCCTAGAACGGGAAACTAAATTACCGATGTGCTTGTCCCAGCTAAGACGGGAGTCGATTTGCACTCCCAAATACCTGATATCAGTTGTACGTGTTAGAGGTAGACAAACACAATTAGAACTGGAATGACAACAAGAGTGAGCTTTTATTATGAGAGTGCTTGGTGGTTGGGACACAGAAGAACAAGAAAAAGTAATGTACTTAGTTTTATCCGTATTCAACGTGAGAAGGTTGGTATTCAGCCAGGATATAACCGTAGAAAGAGCCTTTTCAGTTGCATTATAGGCTAGCTGCCAGTCCCTTGCGTGTACAATCAATGCCGTGTCATCTGCATAAGTAATAATTTTGCAGTTATCTATTGGCAACTGACACAGATCATTGATGTACACCAGAAACAAGGTCGGGCCAAGCACACTGCCTTGTGGAACTCCATATGTTAGAAATTCCTCATTACTAATTAATCTACCCACCTTAACACACTGACTACGGCCAACAAGATAACTTCTAAAAATGTCCAGTACAGTACCTCTGACACCTATTCTTTCCAGCTTGTTCAAAAGGATGGGAATAGAAACTGTGTCGAAAGCTTTTGACAGGTCTAAAAATATAGCCATGCTTTTTAATTTGATATCTAAGGATTGAATTACATTTGTTGTCAGATCAATAACAGCGTCTTCGGTTGATTTTCCTTTAATAAATCCATACTGGTTTTCAGCAATAATATTAAATTTAGAGAGATAATTTGTTAACTGTTTATTAAGGATCTTTTCAAAAACTTTAGAAATTGTTGTGAGTACTGAAATTGGTCTGTAGTTCCCGACACAGTCTCCATCTCCACTCTTATAAACTGGGTGAACAATGGCCTTCTTAAATACACTTGGGAAGGGCAGTGACAAAGGCGGTCTTTTTATTTTTTTATATTAATGTTAGTACGAGCGTACATTATTATTATATTACCTGTAGGTCTACTCGCGTTTTACGAACGACAAACGAAGTACGAACTTTCGTTCCGACTGATACTTACATAATAAAGATAGGCACATAAAAAAGGCACAATTAAGATAGACTACGGTTCATAGTCGTATACAATTTACCGGAGATGAGAAAAACAAACGTCAAAACACGATCATCGCATCATCATCATCATCATTTCAGCCGAAAGACGTCCACTGCTGGACATAGGCCTCCCCCAAACATCGCCACAACGACCGGTCCTGTGCCTTCCGCATCCAGCGGATTCCCGCGACCTTCACGATCATCGCATGCGATGAGGGAACGACGGTTGACCGGAGTAGCAAATTGTGCGATGAATCGTACGATTTATCGAATATCGTCGAACGGGAGTAGACCCCCTGGTTTTATTTTTGATTAGTGACCAAGAATACCATTTGACATTTTTATTTTAACTACCTATAACATCATTACATTTCATTATTTAGTGACATTTCGAGTTGTTACCAAATTTTTTTTTTTTTTCAAACTCATTTAGATATTTTTTTATTAGTTATTTTTCGCTTTTCAGTTTCTGTTTTCGTCGGTTCAATTTTTTGTTAAAAAGTTTTATTGTACCTATGTTACACAAATGAATAAATGACTTATGACTTATTATGTTTTATAGGCACAGTTATTGCATTATATTCGTGTAGAATCTGGAGGTGGGCTGGTGCAGCTGCTACCGTACTCTGGGGTAGCATGTACTGTGAACTCACCTTCTCGCTGGCGGCGTCCAGCGCGGAGGTGGGCTCGTCCAGCAGCAGCAGCGCGGGGCGGCGCAGCAGGGCCCGGGCGATGCCCACGCGCTGCTTCTGTCCGCCCGACAGCGACGCGCCGCCCGACCCCAACACCGTCTCGTAGCCCTGGGTAACAACTCATCGTCAGCCTGAATTCAATTCAATTTTTTTTCAAGTGATGGCTCCATCGTTATTCGATGATTTTGCCAATGTCAAGGTAGGAAAAGACACAGTGATAAGTTCTTAGTTTCAAATGTTGATCGTCAGCCTGTATCTGTAGCGACATCTGTCGCGCTACATGCGAACTGACACTGACGTAGATGACGTCACAACTAGTCAAACGTAGTGATGCGACTCGAGTCCGATTTTACCATTCGAGTAATTTTATAATTTTACTAGAGTACTACTCGAGTGGTCGAGTCACTCGAGTGGTTCACGAGCCACTCGATCACTCGCCTCTATCGAGTCACCTGCCACAATCTTTGAATTAATTATTTCATATTTTGTCAACAAGTTGAGGCTTAAAACATAGTAGACATAAAATGGAAAAGCGTTCTTAAGAATAAAAACACATCGTTTCGCATGTCTCGGTGAGTGATTCGCGAGTGACTCGAGTCCAAGTGAACTCGAGTCGATATTTTTTTCACTCGAGTGCGTTTTTTTCGATGTCACTCGAATCACTCGAGTAAAAGTTGACTCGAGTCGCATCACTAAGTCAAAGTCAAAAGTTTTTATTTCGAATAAGCATTTACATGCACTTTCAAAACGTTAATTATGAATCTAGTTAACGACTCCAACAAGTAGGTCCTGTGGAGAAGAGCCGGCAAGAAACTCCATAGATATACTCTTTTCAAATAATAATAGTACAATGATTTGTTACATGATTAATTGGAAAGAATTGTGTGAGAATAATGTAGGTTAATGACTGAGACAAATTCACTGAAGTGAATTAATTAATGACTAATAATGATTTTAAGTTTTTTGTTTAAAAAATTGAAGTAAGTAAGTAGTTATAGTAGTAGCGGTGGGCATTGAACCACGAACGTATTTTTAAAACAGCTTTTTTATCAGAAACGAAAAACAGTTTTCTATTGCTAAAAAATACAAAAAAAAAAAAAATATGCCTTTTGAAAAACGAACAGATTACAAAAAACTTAGGCATTGACAAAGTCATTGTTTGAAAAAACCAACTCAATTTTATTTCAATATGACGTTGGAATTAAAATGAAAAAATATAAAATCAGCTGTCTTCAAACCTGCTGAAAAGAAACGGCTTTTTCAACCTGTTATTTATTTGAAAAAAATGGTTACATTACATTGACACGAACACCGTCAAGTACAACAAGTATAGGTAATAGGTTAATAATAAGAAAAATCTGTTTAGAACTTACGATACTACAAATGTATTTAAGTGTGCGTCAAGGCAACATACTGGGTCCACTTGTTAGAGCTATGTGGGAGATTGGACAAAGACATTTCTTTTAGTTCAAGTTGGCATACTCGCTAACTGGTTACTCGCATCAGGTCAGCGTGGACTAAGGCTTTAAACCTTTCTCGTTCTGAGAAAAGGCCCATGCCCAGTAATAGGATTGTAATGTCTTAACTATAATAAACTGTAGCATTCTCAGTCCATTCATAATATTATTATTTATTAAAATTTAATTTATACCAAACTACTACAATGAACTTTTTGTAAAGCAATACAACTTACCATCGGCAATCCCGCTACAAAGCTATGCACATTGGCCTGTTTCGCCGCTTCAATGATCTCCTCCATGGGCACCTCTCGCGAGTTGTCTCCGTAAGCGATGTTCTCCCGGATGGAGCGCGAGAACAGAGAGGTCTCCTGCTGCACCAGTCCCAGCTGCGAGCGGAGCTGAGCGAGCGTCAGGTCACGCTTTATGTCCTTGCTGTCTAGGTTCTGTGAATAAAGTGGAAGGAATTATTTGAATGTTACTTTGCTGTGGGATAGCTTATCTCATTTTGTCTGGTTGCAGATACGATTCCGTCTTCCTGCTATTCTAAAATACGAATTATAGATAGTTCCAAGACCATTGTCTGCAGAGTAGCTGTATACATAACACATACATAATCAGCCCATTACTGTCCCACTGCTGGCCACGGGCCTCTTCTCAGTACGAGAAGGCTACTACACACACCATTAAGAATTGTATGGAGCACTCTCAGGTGTGCAGGTTTACTCACGATGTTTTCCTTCACTGTTAAAGCAAGTGATAATCGAATATAAATCCGCACATGAATTCGAAGAGTCAGAGGTGCGGGCCAGGATCGAACTCACACCCTCCTGCATGCAAGGCAAGCGTTCAACCACTAGGCTATCACTTCTGAGTAGCTGTATGTTTGATTCTAATTAATAACTATCTAACCAAACGCCATCGGGATCAGCATGCTAATATGGTGGTACCCAGTACCAACCTCAGTTTTCTCTCGGGAGACCTTAACTAATCAATGAGTTCATTATTAGTCTTGAGACTACATCCATCACGTATTGTTCCACAAGTAAAGAATACTCACAAGTGTTCCACTGTCCGGGTCATAGCATCTCAACAACAAGTTTAGAAGTGTAGACTTCCCGCATCCGCTCGGTCCCACCAATGCAACAGTAGCTTTGCACGGCACCTTCAGGGTCAGGCCGCGCAGGACCGGCACGTTGGCTCGCGTTGGGTAGCTGAACTTGATGTTCGAGAAGTTCACTTCGCCCTCAGCCGACTGAAAGAAGGAAGCGGTGTTTTGTAGAGGCGGAATGAAACGTGGCTGTTAGTCAAGTCAAATATGTGAAACAATGGACCTGGAATTGAACCCTGCGAAACATCCATGAAGACCCCATATCCTAAATCCATGGTGTCTAAAATAATTCTATACATTGCTTTGACATTAGAAGTTAAAAGGTCGAGAACCTTTTCTCCGATTCCATAATAAGTAGTTTTCTGATGAGTGGTGTGATGAACAAAGTCGAAGTCGAAATATTTGACATTCCTTGAACGATTAAATTTATTGTTTTATCTTGTACGTCTGCAATTGAAGTAAAATGTTTGTACGCCGGAAACGGCAGAATATTATGCACATATTATATTTATAACACCATTGATACAATATTCTGACAAATAAATGAATTGAATTGAATTGAATTGAAGGCTTTGGTTAATTGTATAATATGGTCTGATTTTTTCTTGATTAGCGTTTGAATACATTCTTCGCAATAGGTACGCATATTTTAGCATCAATTAAAACTATCTCTAACCCATCTTTTCGTATTGCTTACCCATCCTCCTGCCCTTATCCCAATTTATTTGGGGTCGTCGCTGCTTTTATTTTTCTTTCATCTTCATCACATATCCATACCATGACAGTCTTTTTTTTCGTGGGGTAATCCTCATGGACGCACTCCGCCCGGGGTAGGCGGAGCCAGTGTCGGACAACTAAAACCACCACGGTGTTCCTTCAACTACCTTAGCCGGGGGCGTGGGAACCCGTGAGTATTCACACAACCAACTCCGACAAGTCCCGGCCCGCCATAAGTAGACGAGCCCCTTCTCCCCGTGCGGCCTAACGCTGCCGCACCCTTCCCAGTGGCGTACACGGAAGACTGCACGCCACCTCACCTCATGGGCCTTTACCAGCTACACCAGCTGCGCCAACTACTCCAACTGTGCCAGCTACATACCATGATAGTCTGTTGCTACTTAACTTCTCTATCACTGGCGCTACTTTCAGACTCCCTCTTACATACTCATTCTTTATCCTATCGGTTCTCGTTACACCATACACCACACATTCCTTTTAACATTCTGTTGCGTACCGTTCCAATTAACATGTTTTCTTCATCATAAAATATGTTAGATTTTCCTAGGGTAGCTTTTACCCCACAACACCTTATTTCATATCAATAATGTGTAAGGGAAGTTGGTTTGATTCGATTAAACCGCCCTTGCCGAGTCGGACATTTGCCGAGCAATTTGTTTGGCAGGCTGCTCAGTAGCGCTGCGCGCGTCTTTGTAAGGAACTATCGCACGGTCGCACGCGCTCACAAAACTTCTTCCAAATATATATGTGATTTCGGTGATTTTGTGCTACAATCCCTCACACGAAACGAACAGCACGATAACCAGCGCCTGTGGAACATTCGTGAAGAAATATTGAGCTGGATTCAGACCCTAGGGCCCACGACCAGGCCACTTTGCCGTCGGAGCGCGAAGCAGTATTTGGCGAGGTTTCTGGTGAGTTTATTTCGGATTCACGCCCTTCTTTCTCACACACATTCTCATTCATTATTCCTTACCCATTCCGGCATATCCTTGGCAGTGTTCTCGCTGAGGACAGCAGGCTCCCGGTGCAGCGCGTGCAGGATGCGGGCCCCGGAGCGGCGCGCCGCCCCGAAGCTGGGCGCGAAGGACAGCGCCGCCGCCAGCATCCACGCGCCGTAGATCAGCGCTTCCGACACCCTGCCGACCAACAACCACGTCAGCTTCACCAATACCAACGTCGCATGGCAAGAGAAACACCCCCAGTAGGTCTACTCGCGTTTTACGAACGACAAACGAAGTACGAACTTTCGTTCCGACTGATACATAATAAAGATAGGCACATAAAAAAGGCACAATTAAGATAGACTACGGTTCATAGTCGTATACAATTTACCGGAGATGAGAAAAACAAACGTCAAAACACGATCATCGCATGCGATAAAGGAACGATGGTTGACCGGAGTAGCAAATTGTGCGATGAATCGTACGATTTATCGAATATCGTCGAACGGGAGACCCCCAGTTTCCGAAAGGCTGATCAACACAAAAATTAACGAATCGACTGTCAAATCTCAGGTCAAGCGATGTGATTGGTTGTTTTGCCAGCCAATCACAGAAGCTGACATTAGATTTGACAACAGATCAAATGATCAGCCTTCCAGAAACTGGGAGATAACATAACATCACGCCTGTATTTCCTCGAAGGGGTAGGCAGAGGTGTAATAGTACACCCACATTTTGCCAGTTATGTTATAGTCCGGTATAATAGGGGGCGAGCCTATTGCCATTGACCAGGCACAAACCCAGACTCCGAGCTGCTACTAAGAAATTTCCTAATGAAAAAACCTAATAACACTTTGCCCGACCCGGGAATCGAACCCAGGACCTCACGCTCAGCGGTCGCGCTTGCAGCCACTAGACCAACGAGGCAGTCCGTAAAAGAGAGAAGAGAAAAGGTAAGGTAGAAGTCTTCCATGGTAAGAGAAGAGGTTCAAAAGGCCCCGTATCACCGCCGAGCGCACGTTCATCATCTTTATCATCATCATCACTTCAGCCGAAAGACGTCCACTACTGGACATAGGCCTCCCCCAAACATCGCCACAACGACTGCGCTTTCCGTATCCAGCGGAATCCCGCGACCTTCACCAGGTCGTCGGTCCACCTTGTGGGGGGCCTACCCACGCTGCGCCTTCCAGTACGCGGTCGCCACTCCAGAACTTTACTGCCCCATCGGCCATCCGTTCTGCGAGCAATGTGCCCCGCCCACTGCCACTTAAGTTTGGCAATTCTTCGGGCTATGTCGGTTACTTTCGTTCTCTTGCGAATCTCCTCATTTCTGATTCGATCACGCAGGGACACTCCGAACATAGCCCTCTTCATTGAGTGACTTTGAGCTTTCTTATCAGGCCCATTGTGAGCGACCACGTTTCAGTACCATAAGTAATTACTGGCAACACACACTGGTCAAAGACTTTCGTCTTGAGACACTGCGGTTTTTGGACGAGAAGATATTGATGCGAGCCAACGACAACACAGTTCAATAGACGCCTAGTGTTGAATGTAATGCGTACAATAAATTCTGCCACTAGCTGAGGCAAGGGTACTGAAATCCGATTGGCCCTACCAAGGCGGCTATTGGCTAATCATTAACGCGGCAGTTTTGACGGCTCCTGTAAGTGGTCGAAACTGATTTGAAGATTTCAAGTGGCGAATAGTGGTGACCTACATGAGTGAAATTTCATAGATGTGTTGCAGACATCGGTCGCCTGTTATGAGGCGTCTATGGGCTGTATGGTCGTTGATGCGAGCGCACGTTAGTACACAACATGTACTCACAGTATAGCGTACTCGTAGCGCAGCTCCCCCCACGCTATGAGGTAGCCGGCGTACGTGAGCGACACGGTGTAGCCCAGCGACGGCGCGCACACGCACAGCCCGTACATGTACTCACAGTATAGCGTACTCGTAGCGCAGCTCCCCCCACGCTATGAGGTAGCCGGCGTACGTGAGCGACACGGTGTAGCCCAGCGACGGCGCGCACACGCACAGCCCGTACATGTACTCACAGTATAGCGTACTCGTAGCGCAGCTCCCCCCACGCTATGAGGTAGCCGGCGTACGTGAGCGACACGGTGTAGCCCAGCGACGGCGCGCACACGCACAGCCCGTACATGTACTCACAGTATAGCGTACTCGTAGCGCAGCTCCCCCCACGCTATGAGGTAGCCGGCGTACGTGAGCGACACGGTGTAGCCCAGCGACGGCGCGCACACGCACAGCCCGTACATGTACTCACAGTATAGCGTACTCGTAGCGCAGCTCCCCCCACGCTATGAGGTAGCCGGCGTACGTGAGCGACACGGTGTAGCCCAGCGACGGCGCGCACACGCACAGCCCGTACATGTACTCACAGTATAGCGTACTCGTAGCGCAGCTCCCCCCACGCTATGAGGTAGCCGGCGTACGTGAGCGACACGGTGTAGCCCAGCGACGGCGCGCACACGCACAGCCCGTACATGTACTCACAGTATAGCGTACTCGTAGCGCAGCTCCCCCCACGCTATGAGGTAGCCGGCGTACGTGAGCGACACGGTGTAGCCCAGCGACGGCGCGCACACGCACAGCCCGTACATGTACTCACAGTATAGCGTACTCGTAGCGCAGCTCCCCCCACGCTATGAGGTAGCCGGCGTACGTGAGCGACACGGTGTAGCCCAGCGACGGCGCGCACACGCACAGCCCGTACATGTACTCACAGTATAGCGTACTCGTAGCGCAGCTCCCCCCACGCTATGAGGTAGCCGGCGTACGTGAGCGACACGGTGTAGCCCAGCGACGGCGCGCACACGCACAGCCCGTACATGTACTCACAGTATAGCGTACTCGTAGCGCAGCTCCCCCCACGCTATGAGGTAGCCGGCGTACGTGAGCGACACGGTGTAGCCCAGCGACGGCGCGCACACGCACAGCCCGTACATGTACTCACAGTATAGCGTACTCGTAGCGCAGCTCCCCCCACGCTATGAGGTAGCCGGCGTACGTGAGCGACACGGTGTAGCCCAGCGACGGCGCGCACACGCACAGCCCGTACATGTACTCACAGTATAGCGTACTCGTAGCGCAGCTCCCCCCACGCTATGAGGTAGCCGGCGTACGTGAGCGACACGGTGTAGCCCAGCGACGGCGCGCACACGCACAGCCCGTACATGTACTCACAGTATAGCGTACTCGTAGCGCAGCTCCCCCCACGCTATGAGGTAGCCGGCGTACGTGAGCGACACGGTGTAGCCCAGCGACGGCGCGCACACGCACAGCCCGTACATGTACTCACAGTATAGCGTACTCGTAGCGCAGCTCCCCCCACGCTATGAGGTAGCCGGCGTACGTGAGCGACACGGTGTAGCCCAGCGACGGCGCGCACACGCACAGCCCGTACATGTACTCACAGTATAGCGTACTCGTAGCGCAGCTCCCCCCACGCTATGAGGTAGCCGGCGTACGTGAGCGACACGGTGTAGCCCAGCGACGGCGCGCACACGCACAGCCCGTACATGTACTCACAGTATAGCGTACTCGTAGCGCAGCTCCCCCCACGCTATGAGGTAGCCGGCGTACGTGAGCGACACGGTGTAGCCCAGCGACGGCGCGCACACGCACAGCCCGTACATGTACTCACAGTATAGCGTACTCGTAGCGCAGCTCCCCCCACGCTATGAGGTAGCCGGCGTACGTGAGCGACACGGTGTAGCCCAGCGACGGCGCGCACACGCACAGCCCGTACATGTACTCACAGTATAGCGTACTCGTAGCGCAGCTCCCCCCACGCTATGAGGTAGCCGGCGTACGTGAGCGACACGGTGTAGCCCAGCGACGGCGCGCACACGCACAGCCCGTACATGTACTCACAGTATAGCGTACTCGTAGCGCAGCTCCCCCCACGCTATGAGGTAGCCGGCGTACGTGAGCGACACGGTGTAGCCCAGCGACGGCGCGCACACGCACAGCCCGTACATGTACTCACAGTATAGCGTACTCGTAGCGCAGCTCCCCCCACGCTATGAGGTAGCCGGCGTACGTGAGCGACACGGTGTAGCCCAGCGACGGCGCGCACACGCACAGCCCGTACATGTACTCACAGTATAGCGTACTCGTAGCGCAGCTCCCCCCACGCTATGAGGTAGCCGGCGTACGTGAGCGACACGGTGTAGCCCAGCGACGGCGCGCACACGCACAGCCCGTACATGTACTCACAGTATAGCGTACTCGTAGCGCAGCTCCCCCCACGCTATGAGGTAGCCGGCGTACGTGAGCGACACGGTGTAGCCCAGCGACGGCGCGCACACGCACAGCCCGTACATGTACTCACAGTATAGCGTACTCGTAGCGCAGCTCCCCCCACGCTATGAGGTAGCCGGCGTACGTGAGCGACACGGTGTAGCCCAGCGACGGCGCGCACACGCACAGCCCGTACATGTACTCACAGTATAGCGTACTCGTAGCGCAGCTCCCCCCACGCTATGAGGTAGCCGGCGTACGTGAGCGACACGGTGTAGCCCAGCGACGGCGCGCACACGCACAGCCCGTACACGGGCCCGCGCACGCGGCGGGACGGCGCCGCCTGTCTGTTCGCTTCTGAGAGGGACGTGGAGTAGCGGGACAGGATCGCTTCTTCTACACCTGTGGATGTAAACAACAAATTCACGTGTTAAGACGTTTTGGATTTAGAAAGAGTATTTCATGATAGAAATTGGCCGAATACAAAAAGTCAAGATTTAACGTCAATAATGATAGACAAAAGATTTAAAAGTGACCAATGTAGTGAGACCCAAGATAAAGACGCAGTGAATACAATACTTCAGGATGATAAAAAAAAAAGAATAAAATAATAAAATTTGTGTGAAACAGTTTAGGAAGTAGGTGCCTTTGATTCGGTTTGATTTAAGAAAAAACTGGCACCGACTTCCTAAACTTTTTCACACAAATTTTATTCTTTTATTCTTTTTGAAGTCGGTTTTTACTTTTTTTTTTAAGTTTATTTTATTTTTCTATTTTGAGTGGCATTAACAATAGAAAGACAAGCGATTGCTGCAATCCTGAATGATTTGCTGTCATCCATTGAAGAGTTCTCTTCTTTATCTCCAAAGACCTTCATGAGATCTTCACCAAATGATACTTTCTGAATGCAAATGTTTGACTTGTTGATGAATATACCGAAATCGTTATATGTATGCCTATAAATATTGAAGGAGTTCCCTCAATTCCACATGGATCCCATCATCAAAACTGGATTTAAAAACAGGATCAATCTGGAAGTATATTCTTTAAAATAAAATGAAAAAATTCGAAATCGGTTTTAAATGACGGAGTTCGGAGGTTACAAACATACAAAAAAAAAAACTGAGAACCTTCTCCTTTTTTGAAGTCAGTTAATAAAAATGGCTTAATAGATGAGCAGAATAAATTAGATGCTTAAAATGATTTATACAAAACTGAACATTAGGTCTGTTGATTTAAGTTGAGCGGCACTTACCGAGACTGTGCACGGTGCGCACGTTGAGCACGGCCTCCGTGGCGACGCGCGCCGCGAGCTCCAGCGCGCCGCGCTCGCGCCGCTCCGCGCGCTTGTTCACGGCGCCCTCCAGGTAGATGCCGCCTATCACCTGCACGTACGGACACACTCACCGAGACTGTGCACGGTGCGCACGTTGAGCACGGCCTCCGTGGCGACGCGCGCCGCGAGCTCCAGCGCGCCGCGCTCGCGCCGCTCCGCGCGCTTGTTCACAGCGCCCTCCAGGTAGATGCCGCCTATCACCTGCACGTACGGACACACTCACCGAGACTGTGCACGGTGCGCACGTTGAGCACGGCCTCCGTGGCGACGCGCGCCGCGAGCTCCAGCGCGCCGCGCTCGCGCCGCTCCGCGCGCTTGTTCACGGCGCCCTCCAGGTAGATGCCGCCTATCACCTGCACGTACGGACACACTCACCGAGACTGTGCACGGTGCGCACGTTGAGCACGGCCTCCGTGGCGACGCGCGCCGCGAGCTCCAGCGCGCCGCGCTCGCGCCGCTCCGCGCGCTTGTTCACAGCGCCCTCCAGGTAGATGCCGCCTATCACCTGCACGTACGGACACACTCACCGAGACTGTGCACGGTGCGCACGTTGAGCACGGCCTCCGTGGCGACGCGCGCCGCGAGCTCCAGCGCGCCGCGCTCGCGCCGCTCCGCGCGCTTGTTCACGGCGCCCTCCAGGTAGATGCCGCCTATCACCTGCACGTACGGACACACTCACCGAGACTGTGCACGGTGCGCACGTTGAGCACGGCCTCCGTGGCGACGCGCGCCGCGAGCTCCAGCGCGCCGCGCTCGCGCCGCTCCGCGCGCTTGTTCACAGCGCCCTCCAGGTAGATGCCGCCTATCACCTGCACGTACGGACACACTCACCGAGACTGTGCACGGTGCGCACGTTGAGCACGGCCTCCGTGGCGACGCGCGCCGCGAGCTCCAGCGCGCCGCGCTCGCGCCACTCCGCGCGCTTGTTCACGGCGCCCTCCAGGTAGATGCCGCCTATCACCTGCACGTACGGACACACTCACCGAGACTGTGCACGGTGCGCACGTTGAGCACGGCCTCCGTGGCGACGCGCGCCGCGAGCTCCAGCGCGCCGCGCTCGCGCCGCTCCGCGCGCTTGTTCACAGCGCCCTCCAGGTAGATGCCGCCTATCACCTGCACGTACGGACACACTCACCGAGACTGTGCACGGTGCGCACGTTGAGCACGGCCTCCGTGGCGACGCGCGCCGCGAGCTCCAGCGCGCCGCGCTCGCGCCGCTCCGCGCGCTTGTTCACGGCGCCCTCCAGGTAGATGCCGCCTATCACCTGCACGTACGGACACACTCACCGAGACTGTGCACGGTGCGCACGTTGAGCACGGCCTCCGTGGCGACGCGCGCCGCGAGCTCCAGCGCGCCGCGCTCGCGCCGCTCCGCGCGCTTGTTCACGGCGCCCTCCAGGTAGATGCCGCCTATCACCTGCACGTACGGACACACTCACCGAGACTGTGCACGGTGCGCACGTTGAGCACGGCCTCCGTGGCGACGCGCGCCGCGAGCTCCAGCGCGCCGCGCTCGCGCCGCTCCGCGCGCTTGTTCACGGCGCCCTCCAGGTAGATGCCGCCTATCACCTGCACGTACGGACACACTCACCGAGACTGTGCACGGTGCGCACGTTGAGCACGGCCTCCGTGGCGACGCGCGCCGCGAGCTCCAGCGCGCCGCGCTCGCGCCGCTCCGCGCGCTTGTTCACGGCGCCCTCCAGGTAGATGCCGCCTATCACCTGCACGTACGGACACACTCACCGAGACTGTGCACGGTGCGCACGTTGAGCACGGCCTCCGTGGCGACGCGCGCCGCAAGCTCCAGCGCGCCGCGCTCGCGCCGCTCCGCGCGCTTGTTCACGGCGCCCTCCAGGTAGATGCCGCCTATCACCTGCACGTACGGACACACTCACCGAGACTGTGCACGGTGCGCACGTTGAGCACGGCCTCCGTGGCGACGCGCGCCGCGAGCTCCAGCGCGCCGCGCTCGCGCCGCTCCGCGCGCTTGTTCACGGCGCCCTCCAGGTAGATGCCGCCTATCACCTGCACGTACGGACACACTCACCGAGACTGTGCACGGTGCGCACGTTGAGCACGGCCTCCGTGGCGACTCGCGCCGCTCCGCGCGCTTGTTCACGGCGCCCTCCAGGTAGATGCCGCCTATCACCTGCACGTACGGACACACTCACCGAGACTGTGCACGGTGCGCACGTTGAGCACGGCCTCCGTGGCGACGCGCGCCGCGAGCTCCAGCGCGCCGCGCTCGCGCCGCTCCGCGCGCTTGTTCACGGCGCCCTCCAGGTAGATGCCGCCTATCACCTGCACGTACGGACACACTCACCGAGACTGTGCACGGTGCGCACGTTGAGCACGGCCTCCGTGGCGACGCGCGCCGCGAGCTCCAGCGCGCCGCGCTCGCGCCGCTCCGCGCGCTTGTTCACGGCGCCCTCCAGGTAGATGCCGCCTATCACCTGCACGTACGGACACACTCACCGAGACTGTGCACGGTGCGCACGTTGAGCACGGCCTCCGTGGCGACGCGCGCCGCGAGCTCCAGCGCGCCGCGCTCGCGCCGCTCCGCGCGCTTGTTCACGGCGCCCTCCAGGTAGATGCCGCCTATCACCTGCACGTACGGACACACTCACCGAGACTGTGCACGGTGCGCACGTTGAGCACGGCCTCCGTGGCGACGCGCGCCGCGAGCTCCAGCGCGCCGCGCTCGCGCCGCTCCGCGCGCTTGTTCACGGCGCCCTCCAGGTAGATGCCGCCTATCACCTGCACGTACGGACACACTCATTGCTATCATATGCACACATTCTTGAATATCATTATTAAATATGTATCCTAGTAAAGAAACATCCAGAGCTTTTTGAAAAATATGATGCTACGTCTAGACGTAGACATAACTTTAAATTGCCCGCAATAAAATTAGAACTATTTAGGAAAAATGCATATTGTATGGCAATTAAGGTATACAACCATCTCCCTCAAACCATTAAAGAATTACCACTATCCCAATTTAGAAAAAAAAAAAAAAATTCTTAATGAGCAAGAACTATTATAGTGTTACAGAATATTTAGAAGATAAGATACATAGGTTTATAAAATAAAGGTTACACATAATTAATATGCATGCTCATAATTTTAATAATTTTGTTATGTTTAAGTCCAATTTGCACGCCCCGAGGGGCAGAATATGCTGAAACTAATCATAAGTCACCTACATCTGTAATAATACCATATTCTAGTAAATAAATAATTTGATTGATTGATATCATCTACCTACAAGCAGCGGTGGATCCAGGATTTTGGTTTGGGAGGGACTTGACCCAGCCGAGGGTAGGCTTTATCAAGATAAACACTAAACTACTACTGAACTGGATTAAGTAAGGACAAGTGTTGAAAACTGTCATGGTATGGACATGTGATGAGGAGGAATGAGGAGCATGTTACGAGAAAAGTTTTAAGTATGAATATTGATGGCTATAAGAAAAGAGGGAGACCGAAGAAAATATGGATGGGTTGTGTGAAAGATGATGAAAGAAAGTGAACACGGAGATGACGGCTGATAGAGATTTATGGAAGAAAAAAACATGCTGCACCGACCCCAAATAAATTGGGATAAGGGCAGGAGGATGATGATGATGAAGTGTTGAAAACTGTACTGTATGTAGTGTAGAAGTAAGAAAGTAGGATAATATCTAGTTTAGTTTCAGATTTGTTAGGGGTGAACCCAAATGATTTTGGGGGAGGGGCAGCTTAAGCCCCTTAGCTCTCCCCTGGGTCCGCTACTTTTTACAAATGTCTTCTTTGACAAAAGCTTGTGCATGTGTTCATGATTTCCAAACATCACAACAGCCCAATTCTTTGGGACACATAAAATGGCGCACTGTACGAATTAGAAAATTAGCTTTTTTCAGAATCCATTAATTTCAGTTACCTCACAAAACCTTTTTATTCCCCTAGAGTCCCCAAATGACCGTGAAATTCCTTTCAGAGTAAATTCATTAAAATAATAAAAGGAAAAGAGCCATAACTTACACAAGGTACGGACAGGAGGCTGACGAGCGTCATCTTCCACGAGTAGATCATCGATAAACCGACGCCTAGCACCATCGTACTGATGCCTTGAAGAACTGTGCCGAGTCGAGTACCTGTAGAATAGCGAAAAGAGATTAATGAATGGAGGGATGGAAAAAGGTGTTTATAGCTTATCCGAAATATTAATCAAAGATCTTTTAAGAATTTAACGATATCCAAAGTTCAATATGGTCCTAAAATGCTTCCTTGGAGAACTCCATCCGTAAAATTCATCTTCTCATGTTAAGGGAGACATAATTTGTATTTGTTCAACATTGGTATAAGTTAAAACTTTTAAAAGCTTTAGAACTACTCATTTGACCTCAAAAAATACAATTTGATGAACAGTAAACGTATGTAAACAGTATCGAAAGCCTTACATAGGTTATGTATGACACTCACCAGTGGCTCCTTGTACGGCGGCACAATCAGTAGCAAGTCGTGCACACAGCGCACCAACCGAGTTCTGAGACAAGTCGAACCAACCTTGCTCCTGTAGAAATAAAACAACTCATTAAATCCAAATAAGTTCCAATGAAAAAACCTTGTTGTATGTCTGAGTACTCAAGCTCTTACTACAGGAATTTTTGCAATTTGATGTGCCAAATTAGGATAGGTTGATTTGATTGAGTACAAACAACCGGACATCTTCACAAACTTTCACATTTATAATTTTAGGTTTTTGTTAAAGTTTATTTTGTTTCTTGGCCTCGATCATGAATGCGGTGACTGGCTCCACAAACCTGTTGAAGGTAATTCCTGAAGGTAACCTGGCGGAGCCTGTCGGTGAGGCGCGCGCCGGCCAGGTTGAAGAGCCACGCCTGCAGGAAGGTGACGGCGCCGCACACGGCCGCCACCGCCGCGAACAGGCTCGCGTACAGCTGCGACTGCGCCAGGATCGCCTCCTTGTCCGACAGTGCGAACATCTGCCCACAACAACAACATCATGTCAGATTAACTCCGGAATGAATGCTTCACTTGCTTCAGAGGAAAGTTGGAATAGATTGAAAGAAAGAAAGAAAGAAAAGAAAGAAAAATAGTTTATTGTCACAGTTAACGACGCGCAACATTTAAAACACAGTGATAAACACAAGCAGGCAACTTATAGGTGGGGTTACATAGAAAGTAAAACAAAAAAAACACATAGGTAAAAAATTAAGAAAGGACAGTCGATACAAAATATAAGAAAAGTATAGTTGACCGTATGACAGTGGCAACAACCGAGTCTGAAAAACCGCCCTTACTGCTTACGAAATAAAGGCGCCGCCAGAGCCAAACTGTTACCACTGACGTACGGTCGACCGCACCTAAAATTACATAATAAAATAAAATATCTTCGTTAGTTCTCAAGACAACCGGTCAATTGCACGCCGTAGTCGCGACAATGAGGTTCATTGGAGCTAACAAGTCTCAAATAAAAACACACAAACATCTACCATTACTCATTACCATAATTACTTGTAGCCATCATCATCATGGTAGACCGATGAATAGTTTAAGAGGATGACAGCAGTATCCTCCGTAGCGCATAATGATAACAATACACTGTGATCAATAGTCCGTGTGCCAAGAGGTGAGACCATTGCAGATGTCATTGGGGGATCCATACTTAGACCCGTATTACAGAACGATCCTCAAGCGTTGATCACTGTTTAAAACTAGTTTTGAGTTGAGCTTTGATTTTAGAACGTTCCTCAACAGAGATTTATTGATCACAGTTCAGCTGAGTTTAACTTTATTTTATACTGTCACCTGTTTCGGTATTTGAGCAAAAATTTGATCTGTAATCACTCTAGTGTGGTCCAGACTACGCTTGAGTAGAGATTTCTATTCTATTTCAGGTCTAATTCGTGTGTTATGTTGTTGAATTAAAGTTTATAATTACCGTATTGGAATAAGACCGATACTCAAGTAACGATTCTATCCTTAAGTAGTGATCAGTTGATTGAAGTTTAAACTGTACTGGAGGAACCTTCTGTAATACGGGCCCTAGCAGTGTACTTCATCAGCTGTATAAGGATACTCACTCCGTACAGCTTGGAGAACAGCAGAGCAAACACCGGCATCGTCGCTCCTATTAGTAAGGAGGCTATCGCCCCTCCTGTCAGCAGCGGCCACTCCTTCCCGTTCAGCCTCAGCAGCTCCCAGCTCGATACTGATGGCTCCTTCTCTTGTTCTGGCTCGTCCTCATCAACTTCCTGAAGAGATATAAGTATTAATTGCCTTTTCATTATGGATGTCGTCCAAATGGCATTTGGCTTTGGAAATTCTACATCGTATGTAGCCTTCAATAAAAGTTAATTCATTATCAAAGCAGGTGTACTCACGATGTGGTTTAACGCGTCTGCAGCACCGAACGGTACGTGAGCTGAAGATATGGTACTCATACGAGCACTACAGCGAACGAAGCGGTTCGTGGACTCTGCAAAAACACACAATATTGAAGTAAAAACCAGATATTTTTAAATGCATAAAAATAGGGATTGATCTCTTATAAGTTATAACTCTTTTATACTTCGACTAATATAAAGTAAACTTCACTTTATGCTAAAAGCTCAACATTGGAAATGACACATTTTGAGGTCACTGAACAAACGGACAAATGCTAACAAAACCAGAATTTGATAGATGATAACACTAGGAGATGGTGAAGGGCAGACCTAAGGGGGCTGTCTCCATTGTTGACGTACAATAAGCGCTGATTGGCTTTAGCGTGCGGTGAATAAATGCCATTTTGATTTTGGAACTAATGGTTACCTCTGGTGGACTGCCTGCTGACACCCCTCGTGAAATGCTGCACATCGTCTGCTTCCGTGACGTCATCGTCGTCTAATTCCGGTTCCGGTGACAGGGTGTTCGCAATACTCCTGAAATAATGAAGAATATTTTAAAACCTGCCTGAACTTTCTGGAAGAACCCTTGTTTAGATGGAGGCTGTAATCTAAAACCAAGTTTTCTGTGCTTTAGAGAAATGTTGAGAGGTTACAGAAATCTTGAAAGTATCCAAGTAAATAATTTCATTGCAGGAGTAAGATGGAAGTTGTGCTCTATAAATTAATTAACTTATTGGTCCTCTTTGGCTCAAATTCAAATCAATTATTCTGAAAATTGAATGTTCTACAGCATTTCCTGTATGACTACCTCTGCGAAGAAATACCGAAATAAATTCAGGGATCATCTCTTTTTAAGTCCAATAATCCGGTAATATCCAACAGGACAATAATAGAAATTGCTGGACATTTTTTATTTTTTAAATTATGCTACCGAGGTTTTTAAGC
Organism: Asteroscopus sphinx; assembly: GCA_949699075.1. Taxonomy (NCBI): domain Eukaryota; kingdom Metazoa; phylum Arthropoda; class Insecta; order Lepidoptera; family Noctuidae; genus Asteroscopus; species Asteroscopus sphinx. The sequence continues at coordinate 14,903,436 of OX453032.1, read as the reverse complement.
ACACACTTACATAAATTAGGTGTTTTTAGGTACAAAATATTTATCATTATAAAGGCTGAATGCACATTTTTTTTTTCAAATCTTTGAAAATAGAACAAGAAACGCGCGCGGACGTATTGAAGCGAATGAAAATTAGATACCGTTGAATTAATTTGTGTATTGTTTACTCGGTCGTCAATTGCTTCATTTCAGGCCTCGACAGTAATGTAGGTACTATTAAAAAATTAAAACTGTCCAGCTAATTCTATTATTGTCGTGTTGGATATTACTGGCCAGTTATTTCGTTGCGTACGGAAAAGAGCCGATTGATATACGTGGGACACTCAGAAAGTTTTGCGAAACTAAAAAAAATTGTTCTATACGTACATATATTTTTATCAAATCTTTTCAAAGTACTTTCCACCAGCCTCTATACAAAGATTCATGCGCCTAAACCAGTTTTCAAAACACTTTTTCCAGTCCGCCGCAGACACCTCGTTTACCTGCTCGAACGCAGCCAGCGCATCTTCCGGCGACGAAAATTGTATCCCTTTGAGCAGATTTTTTATTTTTGGGAATAAAAAGAAGTCACACGGTGCTAGATCAGGGCTGTAAGGAGGGTGACCCAGGAGTTTGACTGGCGTGCTGTCCAGGAAGTCCCTCGTTTTGAGTGCGGTGTGCGCAGGTGCATTGTCGTGGTGGAGCAGTAGCCCGCGGAGCCCTGTGTTTGGTCGCTTGTTGCTTATAACAGAGAAAACTTCTGGCAAACATTTGGTAGTATACCATTCGGCATTAATGCTTCTTTGATCCCGTAAGGGAATTGATACCAAGTGGCCAGTCAAATTAAAAAAGCTAGCGATCAAAATCTTACCCCCGCTTCTAGATCGCTTCACTTTGGTAGGCGTTGGCTCATTTTGAAACACCCAAACAGTCGACTGGCGCTTGGTTTCTGGGTCGTATTGATAAATCCAGGACTCATCACCTGTAACGATGTCGTAAACACGCCGAGACGAGCCTGCTTCAAATTTGTTAAGCATATCACGGCACCATTCCACCCGGGCCTGCTTCTGAGCATCGGTGAGGTTGTGCGGCACCCAGCGTGATACTATCCTCCTCACGCGAAGATGGCTGTGTAGAATCTCGTGAACGCTTCCCGATCCAATCTTCAATATGTGTTGAATCTCCTGATATGTAATTCGCCTATTGTCTTGGATTAAATTTTTCACTGCTAGCACGTTTTCTTCGGTAACAGCCGTCAAAGGGCGACCGCTTCTTTCGTCATCCCCCAAAGTTGGTCGACCGCGCTTGAATTCGTTATACCAACGATACACGGTTGCCTTGGAAGGGCCTTCATCCATGAATGCCATTTGAAGTCTATCGTACGATTCATCCGGTTTCAGGCGACACTTGAAATCGTATAAAATCATAGCTCTAAAATGTTCCCGGCGCAGATCCATATTTCAGTGAGACACAATACTTTGAATTAACTCGCAAAAAATGTGGAGGGAAATTTTGAAATTGGAACTTACTTATTTTTACTTATAAATAATCATATTTTCGAAAAACATTATAACTGGCCAGTCTCCCATATATAAAAACTTTTTTTCGCAATACTTTCTGAGGGGCCTGGTATTCTTTTTTTTGAATAATGAACCATTTTCCGAGCAAGTGGGAAAAAAATATCTGGTTCATCAAATTATTTCTGTATAGTAGAAGTTGTGTGCGGTACGAGCAGCGACGACACAGCCCCTAGACGCCACATAACAGGCGACCGATTTCTATCACACATAAGGGAAAAATCCTGTATGTAAGCCGCCACTCAAACAATTTGAATCAGTTACGACCACTTCTGTGAGCCGTTGACACTTCCGTGTTAGTGAACACAAAATTTACAAATAAATGTTATAATGACTTCTTGCACAGTACGATTGTGTTGTAAAAACAGCAAGACTTTGAGTGTCCAGAAAGACGGCATAACATTTCATCGTTAAGTTAATAATGTCATTATCCAATTAGATTTTTCAACTGATTTAATATTTAATGAGAGTTCATCTTACACTGGTTAATTCGTAACGGACACCAAAGGTGCAGACGGCACGTTGATGTCTTTCACAAAACATCTCTTTCTTACGCAAGCACTTAATACACTATCTCTTTCCCTCTATTTAATTGTCAATGTAACTAGTGATGTACTAAATCTGTTATCGATGAAACAAAGTTCTCCATACTATCAACGAAATTGAAAAATATAGGTAGTAGAATATTTTGCAATCTACAAAAAAAAAAAAAACTACGATTTCAAACATTCAATCTTTATATACCTATAACAGCCAGGGAGTCTACTCCCGTTCAACGATAAACGAACTTTTGTTCCGACCGATACGTACACGATAAATGATATATGTACCTTTTTTAGGGTTCCGTAGTCTTACAAGGAACCCTTACAGTTTCGTCATGTCCGTCCGTCTGTCCGTCTATCCATCTGTCCGTCTGTCCTAATCCTTTACAGCTTAATAACTTCTACAGTTATAAATATAAGTACATGTAATTTTGTTAAAAGATAGTTTAAATATAGATCTCAATTTTAAAAGAATAAAAAATGCGTGATTATGTATTTTAGGGGTTGCGCCCATACATGTGAAATGGGGATGAAAACATTTTTTTCGCTCCACCCCCTCGTGTGTGGTATCATTGAATAGGTCTACTAAAATGGAGGTAATGTTTCAAACAGCACTTTTTTATCAGGTGTACCATCTGCGAAATATAGCCAGCTAAAGTGGCTTGCAATGTGTCCCCCCCCCTGCCATTTCTAAACTATGCAACGTAGAAACTTATAGTCTTCTACATTGATAGACCTTTATAAAAACTCTCTTTTAAAATTATTTCGAGTATAATGTGATTATAAATTTTTGAGTTATAATTAGAAAACTGAAAAATACTTAAGACGTCCTAGTTCATAGGTCATTGACCTTGGAGAAAAATGATCTTAACAAAGAATGCTCCTTTAGTTAGTTCCTTTAGTTAGTCCTTTAGTTAGTTAGTGTTCCTTCGTGACACACATTCGAGGCTCTTAAGGTCATCAGAAAACCTCACGTTGGCGATACCATCGCATTCCACAAATTTCTTTGGTAATTCTTTTACAGTTCAGGCTGCTCGCCTGTGGAATGCTTTGCCAGTACAAGTGAGGCGTGCTCAATCTTTGCCTATATTTAAAAAACTGGTAAATGATCGCTACCTATCATGACTGTAATTTCCGGCAGGTACATTATGTAATATTTAGACATATTGTATTGTATTTATTATGTTTATTGTATCTTATATTTATGTAGTTTTGTTATAGATATATGTATAGTATATATGTTATGTAGTATATGTATTCTATTATGTTGTTACACTGCGTACTACCCCTCTCTTTACTTGCCCATATTGTCCATCCTAAGGTTGTCTGGAAGAAATCGCCTTGAGCGATAAGACCGCCCATTGTACATGTGTTCTATATAAGTCATATATGTTGCTATCTTCTTTTGTGTACAATAGTATTTGTATTGTATTGTTGAAAAAAAATGACTTTCCTTCGTACGTACGTATTTTTACATTTATTACGTATTACTAATTACTACATATTTAACTGTCGAAAACATTGAAAATTTAAAATTAACTAATAAAATTACAGTAAAAACTACAACAAAAGACCCTTCTTTTGTTGTACAAACAAAATTATAGATCTCAAACGATTTTAAACCTAATTGACTACTAAGTTAAGTTAGAAATCGTAAAAATAAAGAAAGTCGCTAGCTAGCTACCAATAGCCAATAGCTATTTTACTTGGTCAGCTCACGGCAGCGCGGCGGCTGCCCGCTACACGGTAAACTTGTTGGTTATTCGAAGCAGTAGCCAATAGCTAGCTATCGTGTTGACAGATATCGTAGCCATTGATCGAAGTAGCCATGGCTATTTGTTGAATAGCCGCTATTTAGCTAGTTATTAGAGTAGCTACCCACTTCTAAGCCTTACTCCTGACCCCGCCTGGATCGAGTGCTGTATCAATCGAATTTGAATTCGAGTTAGTGTCAAATCGTACTGCTTTTTTCTAGGAATTGAAATTAGCTCGATTTGGTTCAGAGCTTGAACCAGTCGGGAGTAAGGCCCACGATGTTAATTTACAACTTCCACACGGCCAGGGTCACAAGCACAGCTAGGAATGAATAATTTAGTAAAATAACAACTTTTGTGTCACATTCGATTTTATTTAAGATTTGCACGGATGTGTAATATTTCTCCATGAAGCTACTTGGTCTTTTACTTCTTTCGAAGGCCTCTTTGCGAAAAACTTCCTCAATTAAAATCAATCGCACTATTACATCCCTGAAAATGTTTGGTTTTGTTAAAACCTATTAAATATCACAATAATACTGTCAAACGCGGTTTGACACGTAAACACTGAAAAAATTACTCAGTACTATCAGATTTTCGCTTTCAATTACTACTAAAATAAAATAATAAAAAAGATTTCAATACCCAAAAGAGACCTCTTGAGCAGTCGCATAATTTGAGGTTACATTGACGACAATTGTCGTACAGTTTACTGTCTAATTCAACAATGTTTATATAAAAACAATCAGAAATATATCAAATAGGTTAGGTAAGGTTAGAACTGTGAGCGAGCGAAGTGAGTGGTGCCGCGGTAGCTGCCAGCGAGTACTAGAACCAAATTACAGTTATTAGTTGTTATATTCATTAGTCACAAAATTTGTTTTATTTGATTATATCGAATGGTATTTATAATGGCTTTATTATAAAAGCTCAAAGTTACAAATGCACTATTCGAAGGCTATACATAATAAAATTAATTTATTTAAAAAATGATTAGTGGTGATTAGATTTTTTTTTTTTGTCCTTTAAATTTAAGTTATTTTTGAGTAGGTTCTTTTCTTTTGAATAACGTTTTATTTACGTGCTAATTAGATGTTATAGTTTGCAATAATATTTGTTTTTGTTCCATGCTGTGTTCACTTTTAAATACAATACAATAATATTTATACCTAGACGTAGTACCTAGTATGTTAATGTAACATTTTGTGTGTAATATTGCTGGGTAAAATAAATAATATAATACTACTACTAAATTAATTATTTTATTATTTAATATTTAGTTACTATATAAACGGACAATTACCTCTTTTAAAATATCCGCTTTACAAAATAATAACTCCATATTCAACACCAAATAAATACATAAAGATATGTTTAAAGATATAATTATCTTAATTCTGAAAGTACAGAGCACCCGTCTTACTTTCAAAATTAAGATAATTTTGAAAGACTCCCTCCCTACATGTAATACTTACTATTATTATTAGTATATTAATTACTTTATTATTAAATAATATTAAAAGAAATAAGAAACTAAAATCCTTATAATTAATACTACGTATTCCATAAAAATAATATCGATAAAATAATATTTTATCGATATTATATCGTGTTGAATCTAAATCTGTCTCGTCTCTAACCCTACAAAGTTTGAAGTTTCTATGACATAATGACATTGTCAGGGCCAACCGGATCGCAGTACCCCGCTTCCTCATACCTCAGCTCGTGGCAGAATTGTTTGTACGCATTAAATTCAACAATATCCGTCTAGGGGCTGTGTCGTCGCTGGGTACGAGTGTCTCACTTGTTGGTCATGTCGTCGTGCTGCAGGCGCCAGTACAGGCCGCGCCGCTGCATGAGCTGGTCGTGCGTGCCCTGCTCCAGCGCGGCGCCCTGCTCCATGTACACGATGCGGGACGCGCCGACGATGGTGGCCAGCCGGTGCGACACCACCAGCGTCGTGCGGCCCGCACTGGCCGCGTCCAGTGCCGCCTGCACCTGTACACGAGCGATCCAGTGTGAAGGCCGACACAGAATTCTCTTGAGAAACCAGCGCCCACAGACCAGTAAGCCTCTAGACGACGCAGACAACAGCCAAATACCCCAAATAGGCTTCTTTTAAAAACATTTTTAGCTGTATCTATTCAGTTTGTGGCAATTAAAAAAATATATGTTAATCTTGGTCGTATTTTCTAAAACTGTATTGTGGCCAAAACACGTTTTCTTGAAGTTTTCTCGATGGAAAATAATTGTAAACTAACCTCTTAAAACATGCTTTAAATTAAACAACCTCTATTATTTACCAAATATTATAAATAAAATAAAAAAAAACATTTAAGAAAGACAATAATCTAAAACATTGTTGTTTCTGTTTTTCAAATAAGCTTTTAGTTTTTTATTTAAAAAAAATATTGTTAATTTTCGTTCAAGTTGAGCGGCGCACCCGACGTCTCTCCGCTCGTTGCCTCTCTTTCAGTTCTGTACAAAACGACAGTGACCGCAGAGGTCTTATTTTTAGGTGTTGTGAACGCAGGCGTAAAATGTTGGCGGGGACCGGGGGGCGGACGGCGCATTATGATTGGTCTGCTCAACCTGCTAACCCACCCAGCATGTTGATCAGTATCCGTGCCATATTTAAGGAGGTGACTATACCACTGAATACGAATCAATAAAAAAATCAATACCAATAAAAAAAGACCTATTTGTAAACAAACAAATTCCCTGCGTATGTCGCGTCCGACACAAAATAGATACGTGCGAAACCAACAAATTTGCAGGTGAGTATTTTCATCCTTTGACAATGCCGCCGATGTCTTATTTTCAGAGTCGTTCGGGATTTATTCTCAAACCCTCGCTATGTTTTTAAATGTAAATTTGAGTATTAAATAATCGTAGAATCGGTAAAGTATTTTTAGATGAATAAGCACATTATTTATCATTGGCTCTAGAAATATTGCACGGTTATTGACCAACAACTTGTATAATTAGAATGTACGATCTTCTGTATCACATTTTAGGTGAATGCTACAGGGTAGCCCGCGAAAATCAAAATTTCTTGCGTTTTTTGCAAATTGTAGTTGTATTTCGCTTTATGTATAAATCAAAATATGATTGGCGGTAGCAATAACAATATGTCTACTGAATAATACTCATAAAATATATTAACCTAGCTCTATAAGCTGTACAAGCTCTATTACATTAGTTTACGATCAACTTATTGATTATCGAGCTTCTAGAGCTTATGGTGCTAGGTTTATATTTTTTATAGACATATTGTTATTACTATTGCCAATCGTATTTTGATTGATTTAAAAATCAAAATAGAGCTACAATTTGCAAAAAACGCATAAATTTTAAATTTCGAGGGCTACCCTGTAGCATTCATCTTAACATCAGGTGGGTCTTTAGCTCGTTTCGTCATTCTACGTCATACTAAAAATATTAAAATTCGAAGTGAAACCACATAAATTCAAATTAATATGAAGCTCTTTAGTTTGTTTTGTTTTGACCAAAAAAAACAGAATTTGAATAGGTAGGAGATGCATTCCGGCTAGAGTAGCAGAACGGCATAGCGTTGGAGCGAAAAGTTAGTGTGTGTGTGTTAAATCCGTAACGAGATTATCCGAAGAAGAACCGGAGTGGCCGACATAGCTTGTAGGAACAGTAAGCTGAAGTGGCAGTGGGCTGGCCATGTCAGTCGAAGGACCGATGGCCGCTGGAGCAGACGAGTCCTTAAGTGGAGACGCAGCGTAGGGCGCCCCGCCGCCAGGTAGACCGACGAGCTGAAGAACGTGGCTGGGGGGGACTGGATGCGGAGGGCAGAGGAGCGAGTGTTGTGGCGCAACTTGGGGGAGGCATATGTCCAGCAGTGGAGTGCGATAGGCTGAGTAGATAGCGTTAGTGGGCGTGGCTCGCACCTGTCTCTCGGCGGCCGGGTCCAGCGCGGCGGTGGGCTCGTCCAGCAGCAGCAGCGCGGGCTTCCGCAGCAGCGCGCGCGCGATGGCGAGGCGCTGCTTCTGTCCGCCCGACAGCTGCGAGCCGCCCGCGCCCAGCAGCGTCTCGTAGCCCTGCCGGGGAACACGACACTATGTTATACAACGTGGATCTGAAACGCGTGCTCATATTATACAAAACGCGTGCTCATATTATACAAAACGCGTGCTCATATTATACAAAACGCGTGTTCATATTATACAAAACGCGTGCTCATATTATCGAAACGCGTGGTCATATTATACAATGTGTATCAGAATTGCGTGCTCATATTTTAAGAGCTTCATTCAGGGCATAGCATAGAACAACTTTTACTATGGCACCAACCATGAAATCGCGAAAAAAATATCAGCTGTTCCCCACTAAATCATCGACGACAAAATGTAAGGATCAGCTGATTTTTTTTCGCGATTTCGGTGTTGTCCCTTCGGTAAAAGTTGTTCTATACTATGCCCTGTATGAGCTCTTAAAATATGAGCACGCGTTTCCTGATACACGTTGTATACAATAACTACACATAGAAACTAAGTCCGCGCGCACAATTTGAAGCAAATGAAGCCAGAAATGGCTCCGTTCAGTACAGCTTACACGCGCCTATGTGTGTGTCGGCGAACAGTTTACGTGCCACTTGTTTTTTTTTGTACTTCAATTTTGAGCGGAAAATTGAATCAAACTATCACTCTGGTGATGGAAATTATTATGTAGGTATTTACGTAAGTAGATAAATAGAATATGTTCTATTGCATACCATGAAAATAATACTAAAAAGGAAAAACGTATAAATATGCACATTAACAATATACTGGGTGTAAGGGGAACGCTTCCGAAAACGAAGATAAGTGCTGGGGGTCTACTCCCGTTCGACGATATTCGATAAATCGTACGATTCATCGCACAATTTGCTACTCCGGTCAACCATCGTTCCCTTATCGTATGCGATGATCGTGTTTTGACGTTTGTTTTTCTCATCTCCGGTAAATTGTATACGACTATGAACCGTAGTCTATCTTAATTGTGTCTTTTTTATGTGCCTATCTTTATTATGTAAGTATCAGTCGGAACGAAAGTTCGTACTTCGTTTGTCGTTCGTAAAACACGAGTAGACCTACCGGTGATTACTGATACGAAACCACGAAAAAAAGATGCGATTCTTTTTTAAGATTTTTTCATATAGGTATATTTTTTTGTATTTTTCATACATAACCAGCTTTGGGCAGTTAAATAAAACTTATATAAAATGAAAAATGGAAAAAAATACATGAAAAAATCTATAAAAAAGAATAGCATTTTTTTTCGTGGTTTCGTATCAGTAATCACCAGTACTATCACCTATCTTCGTTTTCGGAAGCGTTTCCCTGACACCCTGTATAAGAATGCACAATTGCACTATGCCTGCTTGCATTTTGAGCCCTGCGCACTAAAATGCTGCTTTTACTATAGAAAAAACTTGGAAACGTTTGAGACTCAATACATTCGTAAATTTTAAGATTTTGTCGCTAATTCTGCTTTAAAAATTATACACAAAGCATAATTATAATGTGTTAGACAGTAGAAAATAAATATTTTGGACTAAACCATTTTTACATTTATTTCGTTTAAGCCCACCAAACTACGTAACAAGTTACTAAAAATATATGACAGTATTATTAATAAACATTTTAATTGACATTTTACACATCACCATCTAGTCCCAAACTAAGCAGAGCTTGTACACACGGCTACACATCAAGCTGTACAAAACCAGTATAGGCTGACCTCGCATTTTAAGGAAAACCTATACAATGCGAGGTCAGCTTATACTGCAAATGTACAGCTTGATGTGTAGCCGTGTGTACCATGGGTACTAGACAATGGATATAATACTTATTTTTTTTTTTTGTATATACGTACTTATTACATAAGAAACACCCAGACCAAAACAAACACTCATGTTCATCACACAAATATTTGTGTCCTGTGGGAATCGAACCGACCTCGTGATCAGCAGTTCGACACTCGAACCACTAGACCACAGACGTCGTCGATGATAATAATTAAATATGAGAGCTGGTCGCTGGTCAGCTCTGTACTCACATTGGCCAGCTTGCTGATGAACTGGTGCGCATGCGCAGTGGTAGCGGCGGCGATGACGTCATCGTCGCTCACGTCGTCCAGCCCGAAGGCGATGTTCTCGCGAATGGTGCCGGTGAACAGCACCGGCTCCTGGCCCACCACTCCTGTACGACAACAAATAACATGAGTTCTAATAAAACAAGTTTAACCGGATTATATCGCGTATCGGTGAAGTGGCAGTGGGCTGGATGGCCGCTGGAGCAGACGAGTCCTTGAGTGGAGACCGCGAATCGTCAAACGCAGCGTAGGGCGCCCCCCTACCAGGTGGACCGACGACGACGACCTAGAGAACGTGGCTGGGGGGGACTGGATGCGGAAGGCAGAGGACCGAGCGTTGTGGCGCAACTTGGGAGAGGCACATGTCCAGCAGTGGACTGCGATAGGCTGAGTTGATATCGCGTATATTTTTTAAATTGGTTTCCTGACGTTTCGAAAGCTTTGCAGCGTTCGTGGTCGCAGGAAGACTAAGATGACAAGCGTCTTTACACATATTTCAAAAAAATATATTAATCTACCGTACAATATTATTAATTAAAATCGTTTCGATGCACGCAGTAATCACTCACAATATCATTATCTTTTACAGTGTTGCGTGCTGTTTGGGACTTGATTATTTTTAGAACTTGGTTTTAAACAGGTGGCAGCTGCCAACCATCTTCTCTATTAAAATTAGGATGTTTTTTAATTTCAATAGCCTCACGGAGCATTCTAGGTAGGTACATATCGATTTTCCTTCGCCAGAACTTGTGGTTTATCAAATCGAAGAAAATGGTTGGGTTTGTCTAGGGCATGTTCACACACTGCAGACTTTGTGGAGCGTCTGTTCTTGACGTTAGCTATATGTTCTTTAATTCTAGTGGCTATACTATTCGATTGATTTCCATTATTTTCACTTCTTGTCTTCATCATAACATGTTGATGTCACGTTTGGTTCAGTGGCGGCAATTGGCTGCTGCGCTACTGGTAGCAGGTTTGATTCTCGCACAGAACAATTACCTGTATGAGCTACAGACAGCTGTTCCGAGTCTAGACACTTGTGCATGTGAAAGTGTTTGTATTCTATAAGCACTCCTTTTTTTTATAACATAGGAGGACAAACGAGCATGCGGGTCACCTGATGGTAAGACTCTCCGCCGCCCATGGACATCCACAACACCAGGGGAGTCGCCGATACGTCGTCGACCTTTTAAAAAGACGTATGCTCTTTTCTTGAAGGCTCCCATGTCGAATTTGTTCGGGAAAACCGCTGACGGAAGTTGGTTCCACAGTTTTGCTGTACGAGGCAAAAAGTGGCGTGTGAAACGTACTGTAGTTGACTACCAACCATCAAGATGGTGAGGATGGAATTTAGATTTCTAGCGGGTGGTACGATGGACAGAAGATATCCCAATGTGGAGAAATGTTTAAATATACAAATAAAAAGAACAGATGTCGTTGAATATCAGTATTTTTCACGACATAGCAGCCATTTGATCATCATTATTATCTTCAATATATGGTACTCCATTGTTAGACAAAAGCCTCTCCAATAGCATGTCGCTGACCTCGATTCTCTGATGACCACCACCCAATTACTGGTAGGTCAACTTACCAATACTAGTTCTAAAGTGATGCAGATCCAGCGCTTTGAGCGGGTGTCCGTCCACCGTGATGTGGCCGCTGTCGGGCTCGTACAGGCGCTGCAGCAGCTGCAGGAGCGTGGACTTACCAATATTAGTTCTGAAGTGATGCAGATCCAGCGCTTTGAGCGGGTGTCCGTCCACCGTGATGTGGCCGCTGTCGGGCTCGTACAGGCGCTGCAGCAGCTGCAGGAGCGTGGACTTACCAATATTAGTTCTGAAGTGATGCAGATCCAGCGCTTTGAGCGGGTGTCCGTCCACCGTGATGTGGCCGCTGTCGGGCTCGTACAGGCGCTGCAGCAGCTGCAGGAGCGTGGACTTACCAATATTAGTTCTGAAGTGATGCAGATCCAGCGCTTTGAGCGGGTGTCCGTCCACCGTGATGTGGCCGCTGTCGGGCTCGTACAGGCGCTGCAGCAGCTGCAGGAGCGTGGACTTACCAATATTAGTTCTGAAGTGATGCAGATCCAGCGCTTTGAGCGGGTGTCCGTCCACCGTGATGTGGCCGCTGTCGGGCTCGTACAGGCGCTGCAGCAGCTGCAGGAGCGTGGACTTACCAATATTAGTTCTGAAGTGATGCAGATCCAGCGCTTTGAGCGGGTGTCCGTCCACCGTGATGTGGCCGCTGTCGGGCTCGTACAGGCGCTGCAGCAGCTGCAGGAGCGTGGACTTGCCGCAGCCGGAGCCGCCCACCAGCGCCACGGTCTCCCCGGCGCGCACTCGCAGGGAGAGGCCGCGGAGGACCTGACAATTACAACAAATCTTTTATATTTTTTCCGAGACGCATGTATTTTCCGATGGATTAACCAAACGTATCCATCCACATATTTCGTTGATGACGGTGTTAAACGAAATGTACGGTGTATAACTACTCGGCATTTTCAAAAATAAAAATCCTATAAAACCAGCTGACCCAGAAATCAAATGTAACGCACTCCAGCCACAGATTACTTATAAGTTACTAGTTACTACGTAATCCAGCCGCGGTTGTGAGCACTAGATATGACACATTGACATGGACCAAGACAATCCAACAAATTGTTATATAATAACCACAGGAGGAAAGTAACGACAACGAATGATAGAGTGGAGATGGAGATGAAAAAGAAAAGGATAGAGCTAAAGACGCAGAGAAAGAGAGATCAAGATGAATACGGAAATAGATAAAGAAACAGAAGACGATAAAAGAAGAGACAGAAATGTAAACATGACCAACCTTAACATCAGGCCTTGAAGGATAGTTAAAGTAGAGGTTCTCGAAGGTGATATCTCCGGTGAACGCAGTCGGCTTCACGCCGTGTCTATGCAGCGCGTTGATTTGTGAGTCGCGCTCCAGCAGGCGGAACAGCGAGCGAGCTGCACCACGCGCCGCGCTGAACATCTCCAGGTGCGGGTGGCACATGGCCACGTCTTGCGCCGCGATGCACGACAGGAACAGCACCTGGACACAGACACACGGCTATTGTTGCTGCTAGATCAAATTGTGCGTGTACTGTCGCACCTCTGCTGGAAGACATTTCTTTTAGAGATAAAGAGTTTTTGTAAGTATATTTCTTTTTGTGTGTGTACATAAATAAGTTCCGTGTGGTTCCGAACGTAAAGAATTGCACCATCCTATATCTTCTCATGGGTGTCGTAAAAGCGACTAAGGGATTCACCAGAGGATGGGCAGCAGCGTTCTCCGAGTATTTAACCAACCAACTGCGATCGCCAACCCACCTGCCAAGCGTGGTGATTATGGCATATCCCACCATTTGGGGGAGGCCTATGTCCAGAAGTGGACGTCTTTCGGCTGAAATGATGACATAAATAAATAAATTGGTTTGACGGTCTCAACCTGACCTAAGCTGTCTGCCTTCCATGCAAACGGCCGCGGGTCAAATATTTTGATGGTCTAGTCATATTTTTGATCCTGGTTTAAGTGTTTGTGTATTTGCATCTTACCTGTATAAGTATTACATTATTATTTAAGGGGCTCGTGGCTAAGTAGCAAGCGTATGGATTGTACGATGTGCAAGGTTAAGCTGCACTAGCCGCGGTCTGTCTGTGGATGGGTGACCGTTTCGTTACACATCGAGACCCCTTCGTGCCTCGGAGAGCACGTAAAGCCGTCGGTCCTGCGCCTCCGGTCCGGTCATGTCGAATTGCCTTCCCATCGGATTATGAGAGTGAGGGATAGAGAGTGCACCTGTGTTTGCGCACACACTTGTGCACTTTAATATGTCCCGTGCAAATGGCTAGTCTCCATTGAGATTGGCCGCCGTGACCGAAATTCGGCCGGGAGGACATTATTATTATTATTATTATTACATAGAAGAGATTATAGCGCAGGACTTTCAAAAAAATTTGACGCTTTAACAATATTGTTTAAGATAGATTAGATTACGAATGGATTTTTAAACAAACTATCTACACGGTACAAAGATCTTACCAGTATAGTTCCCGGCACGAGACGTGAGCAAAAATTGTACCTGCGTGGTAGTCTCTGTCGTCACCGTATTGTAGTATTCCATTTTCTACGTATATTCAATTATGCATTATCAAATAATTAAGCTAATGCAAGTGCCCGTTTCTGATCTGTTGTACTGTGAACAGAGATTCGACCACTTAAGCAGTGGAATCTGTGCTCACGACTCGTGCCGGCAACTGTAACGCTGTTACAAAACCCATGAGTTACACAAAAATAGCTGGTCCTTCCGTAAAATGTAATGGGATGAGGAATACGTACAGTAACCATGACCCCGGGGTGGTACTGCTGCTGCTCCACGGGCAGCTCCATGTCGCGCACGCACAGCACGGCGCCGTACGCGAACACCACGGCGTTGAGTGCGTAGGTCAGCAGCCAGCCCGCGCCCGCCCCCGCGCCCGACCACACCCCGCGGGCGCGCGCGTGGCGGCCCGCGCCCCCCAGCGAACACGCGTACCTGTAGGCAACACATACAGATTTTAATACTGGGTGTAAGGGGAACGCTTCCGAAAACGAAATTAGGTGCTGTAGGTCTACTCGCGTTTTACGAACGACAAACGAAGTACGAACTTTCGTTCTGACTGATACTTGCATAATAAAGATTAAGACAGGTACATAAAAAAGGCACAATTAAGATAGACTACGGTTCATAGTCGTATACAATTTACCGGAGATGAGAAAAACAAACGTCAAAACACGATCATCGCATGCGATAAGGGAACGATGGTTGACCGGAGTAGCAAATTGTGCGATGAGTCGTACGATTTATCGAATATCGTCGAACGGGAGTAGACCCCCTGGTGATTACTGATACGAAACCACGAAAAAAAATGCAATTCTTTTTTTAGATTTTTTTCATATATAATTTTTTTTTGCCTGTTTCATACATAACCAGCTTTGGGCAGTTAAATAAAACTCATAAAACATTATAAAAAATGCAAAATAAAATCTAAAAAAAGAATCGCATTTTTTTTTTCATGGTTTCGTATCAGTATTCACCAGCACTATCACCTATCTTCGTTTTCGGAAGCGTTTCCCTGACACCCTGTATAGTTTGTAGCGTTTGTGGAAGCTTGTGGGCTCGTAGCGAAGGAACAACCACGTTGATTGTACGATCTACGAGGTTAAGTTGCGCTTGCCGCGGTCAGTCTGTGGATGGGTGACCGTTTCGTTACACATCAAGTCCCCTCCGGGCCTCGGAGAGCACGTTAAGCTGTCGGTCCCGGTTTGTTATACGAATATCTGTGGCAGTCGCTAAGGGTAGTCAGACTAGTCAGAAACATGAAAGTCTGACAAACTGGTCTAATCTCCGAATGTCAGTATTACCCAATAACTGGGTTTCGGGGTTCTGATGGCAGTCGCTCCGTGTAAAATACTGATGTTTAGCAGCATCTGGTTAGACTGGAAGCCCACCCCAACATAATTGGGAAAAGGCGAGGAGGATGAGAATTTATAGTTTGTGGCACATGATAAGCAGCATCTTGGAGAAATTAAATGAGATAGCTTGACAACGTTCAATTGATTGATGGAAGTAAGGACTTTATTGACACAAAAAGAAGAAAAAGACATTTTGAGAAGATTCCTACCGATTCTCAAGACAATACTCATAGTAGCAAGATACTTAAATGACAACTAACTGGAAATAATACCCAGCCATGGAATAAATTCAAGCTGAAGATAATTCTGTCGTCTTAGGGTCGGTCTTTCAATAGCCAGTTTACGTTTAACTAAGGAATAAGTTTGACATTTTGACAGTTGTAGTATAGAAAACCGTTATACCATGGTATAATAAGATGTTTCACCAGGTAGTCTCTTCCCGTGACAGCTAGGTCACGTGATTGCCTCCGTACTACGTCATCGGCCGTGGAGCCAATAGCGGGCTGTTAGCGTGACACTTGTCAGTTTGATGTGCTGCCACTTTGTGAAAATTAATTACCCGAGCAAAATACATTTTTAGATTTACTTGCTTCTATAAGGAATCACTTTTGATCTAGTAATTTTATACAGTTTCCTTTAATAACTAATTAGATGAATAACACGAAATATCAAATATTTAGGCTAGTTAGGAATTTATTTTATATTCATTATGAACAAAAATCTCCTTAAGTATATTGAAGATATCAATCAATGGCATCATTGATCGTGACTTAGCTTGGAGGCATCGCGCTGTCATTGCGGGAAGAGAATATCTGGTGAAACATCTTATTATACCATGCGTTATACAAAGTCTTTGAGAAAACCTGTCAAAATGTCACATTTATTCCTCAGTTATAAGTTATCAGACTATTGAAATACCGGCCCTTAGTCCAGTTGGTATTGATGCTTACCTCTGTACTTCGAGCTCCTCGCCAGCGTATGCTCTGACCGTACGTATAGCAGACAGCGCCTCTTCAACCACACGACCCGCCGCGCCGTATGCCGTCACCTCTTTAGATGAACACTTGGTTTGATACTGCAAATAAGTCGGGATATTAGTATTTTACTGTTTATGTAAATAAATTGATTCGTCTTTCTTTTTGCTACTACCACTGTGTCTGGTAATTTATTATTATTAGCTGGCCTGGGGAACTATCTTGAATGATTTCTCGGTTTCTCGTAATTTGGGAACAGTACTAATTGACTGTAGGAACGTAAGTCTGAGTGAGCGAGAGAGTGATGGAAGAAAGGGATAGAGATAGATGGCGGTTGGGTTAGTGTGTTAGGGGAACGGTCGCTAATAAAAAATAAAAAGACAATTTAAAAGATTTCACGAGTTTTATTTAGCACACCATTAAAATAATCCCACATGACTATCATGAATTTTATTGGACCTTTCTTTCCATTCACTCATTTCTCTAGAAAAATTGCCTTAACCTTTGGTGGAGTATCTTTCTTTCTTTCTTTTTTGTATAGTTCAATACGAGTATCTTTCTATCTTGTAATAGTCACGCGTTTTTCTCACTTACCTTAGCCACAAACCCAGCTACGAATATAGAGATGGGCACAACAGCCAGGCCAGCCAGCGTGAGTTCCCAGCCGTACTGCATAGCCAGAGCTGCCGCGAATATGACCGTGCCGGCCAGGTTGGCAGTCATCGCCACGTGCTCGCCCACACCACCGCGGAATTTCTCCATATCCCTGGAAAAAGGAAATAGCAAAATGAATAAGAGATATTTTTACGTAAGTCTTATACAACGTGTTGATCTGTATTCGTGCCATATTTAAGACGCTGACAACACCTAAAAAATCAGACTTCTGCGGTCACTGTCGTTTTGTACAGAAAAGAAAGAGAGGCAACGAGCGGAGGGATGTCGGGTGCATTGCTCAAATTGAATGAAAATTAACAATATATTTTTTTAATAAAAAATTAAAAGCTTATTTGAAAAACAGAAACAATAGTGTTTTAGATTATTGTCTTTCTTAAATGTTTTCTTAATTTCATTTATAATATTTGGTAAATAATAGAGATTGTTTGCTTTAAAGCATGTTTTAAGAGGTTAGTTTACAATTCTTTTCTATCGAGAAAACATCAAGAAAACGTGTTTTGGGCACAATACAGTTTTAGATAATACGATTAAGATTAACATATATTTTTTTCACTGCCTCAAACTGAATAGATACAGCTAAAAATGTTTTTAAAAGAAGCCAATTTGGGGGTGTTTGGCTGTTGTCAGCGTCTTAAGGAGGTGACTATACCACTGATACTGAACACAAATCAATAAAAAAACCAAAACCATTTTTTTAATATTTTTTTTAATACCTATTTGTTAACAAACAAATTCCCCCCGTATCGCGTGCGACACAAAAACGATGCGTGCGACACCACCAAAACAATTTGCAGGTACTTCACCCTTTGACAATGCCGCCGATGACTTATTTTCCGAGTCATTCGGGATTTATTCTCGAACCCTCGCTATCTTCCTAAGTGAAAATGTAGGTAGTAAGTAATCGTAGAATTTTTTAAGTATTTTTAGGTGACTAAGCACATTATTTATCATCAGATTTAGAAATATGGCACGATTACCGATCAACATCTTGTATTATAGAATCATCCATTTGAAATTGATAATAATTATTATTATAAGCCTGAAGTGTCCTACTGCAGGGCAAAGGCCTCCCTACTCTCCTTCCACTTCTCCCTGTCTGTTGCTAGAAGAGTCCAGTCCTTTTGGAAGGAGTCCAGCTCATTCCGCCATCTTCGTCTGGGCCTGCCGCGTTGACGTCTGCCATGTAAGGGGACCCATTGAGTGGTCAGTTTGGCCCAGTGGTCGTCTGACATGCGGCAGATATGTCCAGCCCAGTTCCACTTTAGAGTGGGATCCTTCCAGGTAACGTCAGCTATTTTTGTTCTGGAACGGATGGTTGTGTTCCTTATCCAATAATGATTGCGTAAATATTATTTGCGATTAATCATTACGAAGATGTAATGTTTTGTATTTAATGTAAAGCACCGTCCATCGTGCTGACAATAGGCAAAGTATTATTGTAGTCCTAATTTTTTTTAACCTTTACTCACTTTTTAAAGTTAAATATTACAGCAGTTAGCAATTAAGGACATACTCAGTGATTGTAGACGCAAAGTTCATGGTGGTGTTGGTGTCAAAGAACGCGACCTCCTGGCTGATCACCGAGCGCAGTAAGCGAAGACGTAGCCGTGTTATCTGCAATCAAATAACACATTGTAGAAAGAAAAACTTTTGTTTGGCTCAGAACAGTGACAGGACAGCACAACAATAACATTAGTAAAAATTCTAAATATAAAATAAATAAATAAATAAATATTTGGAACATTATTACACAGAACCATCAACAACATAAGAAAAACATGAAGTAAAATGTATCAGATAGTTTGAGTGATAACAAACCCAGATGGAAATGAATAACGGACAATAGACCCTAGTAGAACATCCATTTTATTAAATAATCTTGTAGATTTCGTTCCGTTGTCACTCACGTTAAGAACTATTAAGATTGAGAGGAATTAAGTGTTGAATTGCGACAGACATAAGGATGTAAAATGCCTGACTCCTTCATGGTAAATACAATCGAAAGCCTTAGACAGACCACTAGTTATGAAAATATTCGTAATCTCTATTAGTAGATATAGTAGACGATTTCTATTGTCTGTTCTGGTGTCGGTAACAACATAACATAACATCACGCCTGTATTTCCCCGAAGGGGTAGGCAGAGGTGTATAGTACACCCACATTTCGCCAGTTATGTTATAGTCCCATGTAATAGGGGGCGAGCCTATTGTCTATTGTCTGGTGTCGGTGTCTATAATATTTAACCTTTACAAGAAAGACAGTTTTTTTTTATTTGCGTCTACAGCGTGTATCAACTCAGAAATGCGTGCTCATATTTTAAGAGTTCATTCAGGGCATAGCATAGAATAACTTTTATTACGGGACCGACCCTGAAATCGCGAAAAAAATATCTGCTGTTCCCTACTAAATCATCGATGTCACTCGACAAAATATAAGGATCAGCTGATTTTTCTTTCGCGAATTCAGGGTTGGTCCTACAGTAAAAGTTGTGCGACAGCATCCCCTGAATAAGCTCTTTGAATATGACCACGCATTTCTGATACACGTTGTATAATAGAACCTAACCTGATATACACGCTCAAATTTAAATCGCTTATTTTCCGAAAAGGGGTCATTGTACTCATCATTACGAACAACTTTTACTAACGGGACCAACGCAGAAATCGCGAAAAAAAATTCAGGTGGTCCCTACATTTTATCGATTTAAGTGAACACAAATGTAGTTGTTCGTAATGATGAGTACAATGACCCCTTTTCGGAAAATAAGCGATTCAAATTTCAGCATGTATAGAACTAGTAATACTTTAAAAAGAACAAAACAAACATACAAAAACATAAACATAACATCACGCCTGTATTTCCCCGAAGGGGTAGACAGAGATGTATAGTACACCCACATTTCGCCAGTTATGTTACAGTCCCATGTAATAGGGGGCGAGCCTAAAAAAATACAAAAAAACAATTCTTAAAATGAACAATTATTTGAAAATAACTTGATCCTTCACATCTTAAGGAATACAAACCATTCTAGCAGCCGCCCACTGCAGCATCGCGACCGCTACAGCTGCGGCTACGAAGTGCAGCACGATGATGGCCGCACTCGCCGCCGCGAACGCTTTGCTGTCCTCTATGAGCGCTTCCATGTGTAGCGTGCGGTTGCCTGCTGGCCTGAGACCCGGGGACATGGGAATATTGAGCACGGATTATACAGATTGTGGACATTTATTAGGAGCAGTAATACTGCTCCTAATATGATACATACATATATGATACAGGGATATGGTTCTTGATATGGAAACACAACTACAAGTGAAAGTGTTTTATGCGATTTTATTAAGAGGATGGGCAGTAGCATTCCTTTGTGTTGTCATCCTTCTTCCTTTATTCCAATGCTTGGAGACGACATCATCTCTTTTGAATACGCTTCATCATCCTCCTGCCCTTATCCCAATTTATTCGTGGTCGGCGCAACATGTCTTTTTCTTCCATACATCTCTATCAGCTGTCATCTCCGTGTTCACTTTCTTTTTATCCACATCATCTTTCACATAATCCATCCATCTTTTCTTTGGTCTACCTCTTTTAGCCATCCACATTCATACACAAAACTTTTTTCGTAACATGTTCCTCATTTCTCCGCATCACATGTCCATACTATGACAATCTACTGCTTCTCAACTTTTCCGTCACTGGCGCTACTTTCAAACTCTCTCTCACATACTCATTTCTTATCCTATCCATTCTCGTTACACCACATATTCCTCTTAACATTCTCATCTCAGCTGCATGTAATTGCCTTTCATTCCTCCCTATCGTAGCCCAACATTCCGATCCATACAAGACAGCAGGACTAATCATGGTCTTGTATATTTTCCCCTTTAGTTTAGGGGGAATTCGGGGGTCACAGATAGTTCCCGTGACCTGCCGCCATTTCATCCATCCTGTGTTAATTCTGTGCTTGACGGTTCGGTCTATATCGCCATCGCTTTGCAAAAGTGAACCGAGGTACCGAAAGTCGGAACAGACAGGCATGGGAACGCCATCTAGCGCAATAGCAACAAAATTGGAGAGACCGCCGAAATCACAGAACATATGTTCCGTTTTAGTTCTGCTGATCTTCAAGCCAACATTCTCCAGACTTTGTTGCCATTTTGCCAATCTGTTATTCAATTCAATTCAATTTTTTTTCCAATATTTTTTACTGTTTTGACAATTTGAAACGAATTTTTGTCTGAGTGGGTCATGATTCGGATTGGTCGAGTGTACGTTAGCTACTCACAGCTGCCGGCCGCCGCCGAACAGGCGCAGTACGTGCGCGTCGGGCGCGGTGAGCGCGGCGGTGTGGCGCTTCACGAACAGCGCCGTGAGCTCGCCGTACACCACGATGCCGCCGATGGTGCCCAGCGAGCTCAGCATCGCCAGCATCGTGCCCAGGAACGTGACGAGCCGCTCGGTGACGGTCGCGTAGCGCCACTGGAGAAGGAGAAAGATGTTTCTGTTATTATTTTGATATTACTCATCGTATTGCCCTATTGTTCTACAAAATGTTTTATGGCAATATTGGATAGCAGTAACTTGTACGATCTGCAAGGTTAAGCTGCACTTGCCGCGGTCAGTCTGTGGATGGGTAACCGTTTGGTGACACCACGAGACCCCTCCGTGCCTTGGAGAGCACGTTAAGCCATCGGTCCCGGTTGTCATACGAATATCTATGGCAGTCGTTACGGGTAGTCAGAAGCCTGTAAGTCTGACAACTGGTCTAACCTCCGAATGTCAGTATTACCCAGTAACTGGGTTGCGGGGGGTTGGTCTGATGGCAGTCGCTCCGTGTAAAATACGTATGTTCAGCCGTATCTGGCTAGACTGGAAGCTGACCCCAATATAATTGGGAAAAGGCTCGGAGGATGATTGGATAGCAGTAACTATTAAACAGCTTTCCCATTGATTATTTAGGCAACGGCAATAGGAATTGCAAGGCTGACAATAATAGTAACAATTCAATGATGTATACTATTGCATTCGTCATTGCATTGCTCATGTCGTTGTAGATCGCCATGGAAATAGGCAAAATGTTAACGTAGCATAGAATAATGGTTCTGAGTATTCAAGTATCCAGTGGTGATGGCTTGCAAGTCTTGCAACTCAGATTATTACAAGGTATATAATATTTATTTGAAAGTAAACACAGAGATGACGGCTGATAGAGATTTATGGAAGAAAAAAACATGCTGCGCCGACCCCAAATAAATTGGGATAAGGGCAGGAGGATGATGATGATATAATATTTATTTAATTCTTTATGCACAACAGGGTACAAAGGCGGTCTTAACGCCATAGGCGTTCTCTACCAGACAACCTTAGGGTAATGCAGAGACAAAGAATAAGGTAGATGCACCAGTAAAGTAGTAAAATATGTTTCGTACTACGGACTTATAATTACATATAATAAAAATAGATAAATACCTAAGTACATTATACATAGAATAAAATATACATATTAATATTATACATACCTACATAATTACATATATAACTATAAATATATAACATCAAGATAATTCAAAGTCGAGCTGAATCTGCTAAATTGTTTTCACGGAAATATTTCCTTAACTTAATTTTAAAGGCGAGCCGACTGTTAGCCATCCTGATTTCATGAGGAAGCGCAATAATAACCTTAGATAATAACTATCTTATCTCAATTCAACCTTAAATAAACTTTATGCACATATTTAACAATTCCTTCCCTGTAATTAAAATAATAATGAAATTAGCAACGAGACAATACAATCTTAGACTTAAAACGTCAATAATAAATAACAAAATGGACTCGTATCTTCCTTTCATTAAAATAAAGTAACATTTCATGTTTCAACAATTAAATATTGCTAACAGCATCAAATTGAATACCGGTTGTAATTATTTGATGATTAATATACTAATGTTATAGTGGTCGATAAGATGTGCATTGTTGAAGTAATTACTATTTTATTTGTTTAATAAGGAAGTCTGTGCAGATTTTAGCACTTCTGATAGATTAGTCTGGCATGGTCACAGTATAATTATTTTATGGCAGTATCTCAACTAGACCGTTCTTCACGAGCGACAACATTACCGGAGTCAGAGGTCCCGAGTGCTGATTCCGAGTTTGTAACTTACGCATACGTTATCGAAAGCGATATTGAATACGTCAACTTTCATTCATAAATCAGTAGTTCCTCCCCTCCGCGTTTCCGCCAGGGGCGCCACTGATTACGAATGAAAGTCTACGCAATCGATTGCGTATACGTAAGTTTCAAACTTGCACTAGGCACTCCGTATTAGTTACTACGTAAACTCGTACTGAGTATTGTACTGTGGCATGGTGGACAAACGTCATGTGTTTTAACTACTAGTCTGTGTCTAAGCTAGGTGCCAATTATAAACCATGACTAGTTTGTTTGAAAAGTGTAGAGGGACGCAACTGTAGTTACATGTCGTACTAACGTAAGTAGAGTTTAATCTCAGACCAAGTAAAATATATAGTTGGTCTATGCGTTTAATAAGAAGCATCTGAAATACCGCAGTATACGCTGTGTTTATTATGTTATGCATTGAGTTGCATTGGGGTTTACTGTACAAAATAATTTTAAAGTTGTTGAATCCTTGTTTAGTTTAAGGTAGTTTTATATCCATCCAATATTATTCTTCTACCCTCACTTCTGGTGAAGTGCCGGTGACGCTCTCGCCACCGCCACGCCGCCATTTTAACATGACGAGTTGACGTTCAACTCGACTTCGACGAAGCTGTGTCGCGGAGCCGTGCTCGCCTTTGACAGCCTACTTTTTCTTCAATGTGCCTTCTGATCGTATCAGAGCGAACTTACAATAACTCTCGTGTGAGACAAAATTTGTGTCCTTAAAAGACTTCTAGAAGATCAGTGGCCTGACTCACAAACTTTCCGTTTCCGAAGTGAAATTTGACTTACAAATGAAACAAAACGACCATATCCTACGACCATGAAAGCAAAGCATTTGAAACGTTAGGAAAACTAATTATAATAATAACACACGATGTAATCCGGTTAATTCCGGTTGTGGCGAATAAATTATTTGATTGATTGATTGATTGATAAACCTGTTTTATGAAGAAACAAAACGATTTGAGAACCGAACGGATTCGGAAACGCAACGCGAAAATTACGGACACTCTTTCGAGAGTAATTTGTTGTCGCAAAGCACTCTATGCAAAGAGATTTCTAGTAAATATTTAATGTCTTTGACTCTATGTAAAATTAAAGAACCATGAACAACGTTTCCGAATCCGTAGGCCAACAGTAACTATCCAATTTATTTGATGATCAGTGTTTTTTTACGTACAACATTTGATGAAAATCATTCATCAAATAGTATTCAAGGTGGTATGCCACTTGTCAAAAGAAATTTGACAAGTGGCATACCACCCTTAAGGTGGTTTCACACCGGCGAGGCGTGGCGTGGATGGGCCGAGCGAGAATTGAAATATTTGTTGGTACAACATTTTTATTTCTGCATGAGTAGAGTATTAGTTACATTGCAAAACGGATGCAAAAATCTCGCTTGGCCACGCTCGGCCGCGCTCTGCCTCGCGATGTACATCTTTCGGTGTGAAAGGGTCAGCGAGATTTCAATTCACGCCCATCCCATCCAATCCTCGCCTCGCCAGTTTGAAACCACCTTTATTCACTAACATACTCCCAACTCAATGAAGCAGTTATGTAACGAGTCACACAATTTGCGCGTTGAGTGGCAACCATGCGGCAACATGCAATCATATCAACGACAATACTATAACCTCTCTCACAGCACCGTGAGCCGTGACGTAACGTCACATTGTCACACTTGGCGTCCTTGTCACATGTCACGGCCGCGAGACATCGCGTGCCAACGCTCATGGGTCAATAACAGTGCGTGAGAGCCGGCAAACCACGCGTACCGTGCGGGGTTCCGACGGCAGTGGTTCCGTGTATGTACAACACTGATGTTCAGCCGCATCGGGTGAGACTGGAAGCCAACAGGACAAGTAGGGACAAGTTTAAGATAATAAATAATGAACGACAACAAAACAGAACGAGAAGTTTCAGAACGAGAATAAAAACAGAAAGCTGCTGAAACTACTAATAATTCTCGTTCGATCCATAGTCCAGACCCATGATGGTTCTATTAGACCGCGTTCAGGTAAAAAGATGGCAGCCGGCGCTACAGTGGGAGAGATCCATATGAAACCCACGCAGGGTGAGATCCTCACGGAACCTACGGAGGGAGAGATCTACCTACCAAAAAACTGAAGAACTTTTCCTCGTTTAGTAGACTGTATTTGTTGACATCGTGCTTGTGTTCGCAGTCGGATCACTAATCACTGTACAATCAATTTAAAGTCGGTTTAGTGGTTTTAACCATTAAACGTGTTTGATAATTTCATATACTGATCGCCAACCCGGCCTGCCAAGCGTGGCGATTATGGCATATCCCCCCAAACTGCTTGGGGGCCGCCGAGGGATGCGCGGTAAGTCTTTCTGTGATAAGCCCGACTACACGCGGACGGAGCCGCGGCACAAGTCTAGTAAAATAATAATACAGTATTTCATAATAAATATAATATGTGCAGAATATTAACGTGTGAGTATTCGAGCGTGAGAACGCGGCGCTGTTATAGTTTTATTGTATCGTTTCATCGTGATATGAATAATAAGGGCAAGCCCTTGCATTACAGATCCTTAAGAAGTTTTTTAAACCAATTTTATGTTATACTAGATTCTTACCACGGAAATAAAACATAGCCTATCCTACTTTTGGATAAAGTACAATGATATTTCAAAGTACATAACTGGCGAAATGTGGGTGTACCTACACATGATTGACTAACTGTAAATCACAGACTATAATGTAGAACAAAAAACCGATGATGTACCGTAATAACCACAGATCATGTATTGTTTATGTCCAGTGTTGTCAGTTGTCAATTTAATTTTAACTATACTAATTTGTCATGGAATGGTAAAGTATTATGTATAAGTATTGTAGTGTGTGCGTTAAATGGAGCGCAAGAATAAAATCTTTTTCTTTCTTTCTTTCTTTCTACACCTCTGCCTACCCATTCGGGGAAATACAGGCGTGATGTTATATTGTTATGTTATATTTCAAAGTACAGTCGACAGCATGACTGTGGTAACGCTTGAATTAGAAAACCTCCCTTACTGCTTACGAAATAAAGACGCTGTCAGTGTCTGTTACCACTGACGTGTGGTCGACCGTACATTGATTGAATTGATTAAGTAGCTTTCTTATGATGAAAGAATTATTAAAGTCGGCTCAGTAGTTTCAGAGTTTATCGATTACAAACAAACAACAAATAAAAAGAAAGAAAGAAAAAATATTAATTGCTACAACAAGACGACATGCGGTAGGTGAACATAAAAACCTTCCTTAATCTTTCCTCTTTATAATACCTACTTATTAAGTTATTATTATTCATACATAAAAATAAATAAAAATTTATATAATTTAGTTATAAGTACTTTTGTATCTCATTATAAGCGAACTGTTTTGTAAGTTCTTATGAGAAATAAAATTCTTTAAACCTAATATAGATTTGGTAATACAAGTTGTTTACTTAAAATCCTCCTGAAAAAAAAACCTGTCAATAGACAATACCTAGACAAAACAACATTTAAATAAAAAGTAGACAGCGAGAGCATCAGATTGTAACTTGAGGTGAGAGCAAAAATGGAACGCAGCCCGGAAATGCATTGCATTTTATATGGAGTTTATAAATATACATAATCTGTACAGAATCAATCTTAGTATGTCACATTGTTTTATTAGTTATACGTGAGAGATGGGAACAGGAAAACAAACCCGCGCAACTGTATCTACATCAGGTTTTACCTGGTACCTAGTGCAGCATGGGGGGGGGAGCTACCAGCGCGCGTGCAGCTATGCACAGCTATTAGTTGGAGTGTATTGTACTTTTTTTTATAGTATAGGATGGCGAAACCAGCTAAAGCTGATGTTAAGCGGTTACCTTTGCCCATAACAACTGCAATACCACCTAGGCTGTTGCCTCAATGGTACCGCAAGTCAGTTCGCCAAACTGAGACATGAAGATGGAAAGTGTCATGTGATTGTAATGTCACCGGCACCCGTACCCTTCAGACCGAAACACAGCAATGCAAGCATCACTGTTTGGCGGAGAAGTAGGTACGGTGGTAGTACTTCCCCGGACGAGCTCTTTCACAAAGGAGCTCTTCTGCTACTAACACTTACGCCAGGTAATCTTATTGTCCTTTGTGACTCAAATGGAGAGTGTACAGGTGTACAGTCCAGCCGGCATATCGATGCTAACCTCCAGTGTAAGCTGAGCCTGTCTTGTATGTTACTTACATAATAAACGAGTTCCGCTTATAATGGTTATGTTACCTGGTAACCGTATATTCCAAAAGAAGTAATTTGTGAGTCAAACTGTTTTGCGGAAAATGTAAAGTTAATTATTTATCTTCGAATTCATGTCATGTCATGTCGGCCGATCAGAAATTGATTATCAAGGAAAATCGTGAGGAAACGAGAGAACTGCATACAGTTCTCGATGCTGTGTGTAGTGCGATAACCCGCAGTAGACACGCGTTGCGGAGAAAATCATAGGAACAAACAACATATAACCACACCTAATTTCCCATTAGGGTAGGCGTCGGAAAACGCTCTAGATTAACTTTTTTTATTGTTTTCTGGTGGAAATCCCCATGGATAGGTACCCTCCGTCTGCGGATGGTGGAGGGGTATGTCGGACTCTTACCGACTGAAACCACACGGTGGCTATCCTCTGCACAAAATAGAGAAGCTGCAGGAACTCCTGTCACGCCAGTGCTCCTCCAGTGCTACGCCTTTGGCAAAACCCGGGGAAACAACAAGGTTTCCCCAACCAGCACGCGACCACCACGTGCTGCTGTCCTTCCCAGGGTTGCTTAATGGATGCCTCGAGTCCCCCTACTCTTGGTACCCACGGTCCCGAAGGTTCCCCAAGATAAACCTTGGTGTCTAGTCGTGTTTGCCGACTGTCAAACGAAGTAAGAACTTTTGTTCCGACTTATACCTTCACAATTAAGATAGGGACATAAAAAGGCACAATAAAGATAAACTAAGGTTCATAGTTCATAGTACCTAGTATGAAATTGACCGGAGATCAGAGAAACAAACGACAAAACACGATCAAGCTCTGCTTAGTTTGGGACCAAAAATATTTATTATTTATTTATTTACGATCATCGCATGCGATCAGGGAACGATGGTTGACCGGAGTAGCAAATTGTGCGATGAATGCTACGATTAACTGAATATCGGCAAACGCGAGTAGACCCCGTGGCCTTTTTTGAGAACGTCGTCCGGGGAAGTACTACCACCGTATCTAATTCTCCGCCAAATTGTGATGCTTGCATTGCTGTGTTTCGGTCTGAAGGGTACGGGTGCCGGTGAAATTACAATCACATGAGACTTTCCATCTTCATGTCTCAGTTTGGCGAACCGACTTGCGATGCAATTTAGGCAACTGCCTAGGTGGTATTGCAGTTGTTATGGGCAAAGGTAACCGCTTAACATCAGGTGGGCCTTTAGCTCGTTTCGCCATCCTATACTATAAAAAAAAAAAAAAAAAAAAACGTCATTTCCGAGTTAAGCTCGCCGATGTACATAATATTTCTTACTGTAATATAAATGTATATACATACACACATGTGTACAATAAAGAATAACAATAAGAACGTCCGCGATTTGGTTGCGATAAACTATAGTAGACATATAACAAAAAATCTACCTTTCCCTCTTTGATAAGGAAAGTGAATTTTAAACCGTTCAATGAATCCATGTCAGCACGCGCTCGGTTATTCACAGAGTATGCTCACATTTCCTTCCTCACCGGGGGACACTCCGTGACGACATCAAAGACGTACATTGTACAACAGTTACTCACTGTTCAAAGATTTCCCTTTCATGACGTAAAGACGTAAACGCAGATACGTTTTTTCAAGACATCAACGCAAGCGGGCCAAAATCTAAAGACACAACGTGTGAACATAAATTATGTGAACAAAAAAAACTCTGGTGCAAGGCTCAATGATCCGAATCCTGCTCGTGACCGAATTTTTCTTTCCACAATTTATATTTTACGATTTTTTTCGACATTATGTAGATTAATATAATCCAAAACATAGCTTAACTTAACTTAGCTTTGAATGTTATTTGTTTTTGTCTGAAGCGTGCCAATTACCCACCCGCAGTTTGGGATCACAACTCCTTCCATGCAATCTCATCCTTCTGCCCTTATCCCAGTTCATTCTTCCATACATCAGCCGTCATCTCCGTGTTCACTGTCTTTCTATTCATGTCATCTTTCACACACACAATTCATCCATGTTTTCCTTTGTCTGCCTCTTCTCTTACAGCCACACATTCACACTTATACTTTCCTCGTATAGTGCAGACCACGCTCCTCACTCCTGCACATCACAACACATTACATGTAATCTCTAACATTAAATCTGGTTTCGATTCAGGATTCTGTTGATTATTTATTAATTTCAGCCGTAACACTTCAACATATCTCAATCTAAATAAAAATATTATGTATCTACTTGTAGAAAGATGGCAAGGCGAAGATAGCAGAAATGGCAGACAGAACATGGATAAGGAAACTGAGGAAAGCCGAAGACAGAAAAGTCTGGAAATTATTGGAGGATGCCTGTACCCGACACCCTTCGAGGGGTCCTTAGTTGGTACTAATGACTAGGCTTTGCTCGCGAATAAAGGTTTTCTTTATGTGTGATGGTGTGATGCAAGCATCTGGATATTGTTTCGGCCACATCTTTAATCTTTGGACATAATTTAACGTCATCTTACATTAGTATGTGTGTCTGTGTGTCATGTTTTCTCACGAAGTAAGTTAGTTTTCCTTGTCCGTCATCTAGCTGAGAGTGGTTTTTTCGTAAACAATACTTGATACCATAGAATTACTAATCCAAGACTTGATACGTTACGTTCTGAGTAACAACTACTTCCCCACTCCCACGACCGTTCACTGTAACGGGTTGTTAGGTTACAAGGTCTTGTTTACACGTCTACAATCCACTGAAAAACACATACAATTACAATATTAAACCCGCGGGTACTATGAAAAATAAAATAGAAATGATTATTTCAGTGATGATGCTGATAGTCAACTTTGATGACATCACCCAACATGTTTAAAATTATTTCGAGTAGGTTCCTCAATATTTGTCGTAGCGTGCTGTCTCTGCTATGGGTCAGTGGCCCTCGTGCCATTGGTTCGTCATCCCTGACCTATCACGGAGCTTCACGTTATGTTTGACAGCTGATTAAACGATCAGCCTGACGATAACTGGGCTCTATTCAGCCAGTCACCATGACACTATGCTAAAATAAAAGCAGGGGCGAGTCCATTTGTATTATACATGCTGAAATTATATCGCTTAATTCCCGAAAAGGGGTCATTGTACTCATCATGAAAAAAAAATCAGACATACATTTTATCGATTTAAGTGAACACAAATGTAGGGATCAACTGACTTTTTTTTCGCGATTTCAGGTTTGGTCCCATAGTAAAAGTTGTTCATAATGATGAGTACAATGACCCCTTTTCGGAAAATAAGCGATATAAATTTCAGCATGTATGTGATAGATATTAGATTGACCCATTGCAGGTTTTTACATTTTATATACGTAGCGATGCAACGACTGCGCGGATTGTACGATCTGCAAGGTTAAGCTGCACTTGCCGCGGTCAGTCTGTGGATGGGTGACCGTTTCGTTACATATCGAGACCCCTCCGTGCCTCGGAGAGCACGTTAAGCTGTCGGTCCCGGTTGTCATACGAATATCTATGGCAGTCGTTACGGGTAGTCAGAAGCCTGAAAGTCTGACAACTGGTCTAACCTCCGAATGTCAGTATTACCCAGTAACTGTGTTGCGGGGGTCTGATGGCAGTCGCTCCGTGTAAAATACTGATGTTCAGCCGCATCTGGCTAGACTGGAAGCCGACCCCAATATAATTGGGAAAAGGCTCGGAGGATGATGATGATATAAGTGTAAGTGTAGCCCATCTTTTTATTTCATCTCACATTAAATCAATTTTACAATATTTCAAGTATAATAATGCTATGGTTAAAGCTCGCAAAAAATATTTGTTGCTACACATATTAACTGTTTTGTTTTTTCTGAGAATGTACTACGGGGAGATATTTTGAAATCGAAATTGTTTGTTTATCGACATACGTGTTAACTTTCTGTGCCACGGCTGCCTGGTTCAATCCTCGCAAGGAATATTTTATGGCCTACGATCGATCGCAATAATTGTTCCAGTATTCGGTGTTTGTGAATTGCCAAACTTAAGTGGCAGTGGGCGGGGCACATTGCTCGCAGAACGGATGGCCGATGGGGCAGTATAGTTCTGGAGTGGCGACCGCGTACTGGAAGGCGCAGCGTGGGTAGGCCCCCCACAAGGTGGACCGACGACCTGGTGAAGGTCGCGGGAATCCGCTGGATGCGGAAGGCACAGGACCGGTCGTTGTGGCGATGCTTGGGGGAGGCCTATGTCCAGCAGTGGACGTCTTTCGGCTGAAATGATGATGATGATGATGATTCGGTGTTTGTGAGATTTGTATCTGTAAAAGCGAAGACATTAAATTCTCTTTGTGTAAAAGGCACGCCGCACGATACAGGAGAAAACGTGACGCAATATTGAACTATACATACTTACGGGACTTTTCGCGGTCAATAAATTCAAAACAAAAAAAAAGTCCCGTAAATATAATTCAATATGAGTGAAATTCGAGAAAGTTCAAAACTTCTATGTTTTTTTTATAACAGTAGAAAGAAAAGCAAGCCAATTCCACTTACGGCCAAAATTAATACCTATCCAATCTATCCATGATTTGCCCTACTAGTGAAAATTTATTTGACATAATATTCACTATACTATATATTTTTTTTACTTCATGTTTTACTTATGTCTATTTTAGTACTTTATTTAATGTTATTTGTTGTGCTGTCACTGTGTGTGCTAAATAAAATCTTTCTTTCTTTCTTTCTTTTTTCTTTCTTTATATTTTGTATGGAGCTTATGTCAAATTTCTATCTATAGTAGGGCAAATCGTGGATAGATTGGATATTAATTTTGGCCGTAAAGTACTATTAGATATTCTGTGGCCGTAAGGTAGGTGACCAACCATAACCAATTCTAATAAAATTATGTTCAGCCTATCAAGTTTTGATTTATTTGAATCTGGACCTTATTTTTAACAATAAATACACAAAAACCTTCAAATAATATATAATTATTGTAAGCCAAAAAGTTCGTTTTGTTATATACAAAAGACTTTGGACAAACAAATTGAAACAAATTCTATCAATGGATCGTAAACTTAAATAATAAGTTTATGCGATGGATACATTGTACGTACATAACTCAAACCATGTACACTTGTACAGGGTCTGTGATCACACCATACCATCAGGAAACAAATGTTAAAAAAAAAACTGTTTTGTCAAATATGTCGATTACCCATTGTCCAGTATAGCTATTGGTATTCTATGTATGCATTGGCGCGGACGGTGCGGCTAGGGTTGCCAACCGTACTATATAATACAGTACTTTACTGTAAATAAAACCACGTTTAGAGTATCACGTTTTCTGATTGCACACAAAAAATCAATCAAATGCAGTCAATAGTTTAGCCGCAGGAAATTATTTCAATTTTATTAATTTTGAATATAAGAGCATTTTTCTAGGCAAAGATCGATAGGTCAAAGACCTGTGTGAATCCATTTGATTTTAAACTCTCTTTCTGTGTTACTTATTATTTCGTTAATTCAATATTTATTTTGTTAAATAACTTACTTTTTTTTTCGATAAACAACTTATTTATGCTTTAAAGTGCTTCTATAGACTAGTCTTCTTCTTCTTCGTGTCGACATGAGCTACGTAATAATAATAGCTCATGTCGTGGGGAAAAGATTAGCCAGTCAACAGGTTGATAGCGGGGCTGACTGCCCAGGGTGCGCCGGACGATCAATTAAATATCGTCACTCGTGGAGGTTCTTTTATGGCCAAAATTAATATCCAATCTATCCACAATTTATACAAAATATGCTTCATACAAAATATGTATGTATGTATGTCCAGTAGGGCAAATCGTGGATAGATTGGATATTAATTTTGGCCGTTAATGCACCCCAGACTATAGACTATAGACTAGTAATAACCGTGTTTTCATTTAATGTCGTATTGTCATCTCCACTGTCAAACTGCTGAAGAAATAATTAGTACGCAAAAATACTATATTTCGGTCGAAGGTACAATGTGTTTCGGATTTTCCTACAGGTTAGTTGTTAGGTTTCATTTATTTATTTATTTATAATTTATGTACACACAATAAAATATGAAAGGAGACAGCATTAAAATTATTTAGTACAAAGGTACTGCTTATTTCAAAGTTTTTTTTTTTTTTTTTTTTTTTTTCATCTACATTCTACGTAATTGTCACTTCATGCAGCTTCAGGTTTCAATAGACATCTTTGTATTGTCTTTGAGAACCCCAGGTGCATTTATTATCCTGTCTTACTTGTATTATTTACCAAATTTTTAAAAAACTGCCACACCACATAGAAAAATTTGTAACTGCAATTTATTTATAAGCATTTTAACTTGTATTTTGAAAAACACCCATAGTAATAATAATAACGTAAAGAGAAAAAGTTAAAAAACCTAAAACGCACTGATAATGGATATCACGTTTTCGCAAAAAACAGGAAAAGTATTGCTCTCACTGCTTCTTGTGCTTTCTCCTTTTACTTCTTTATTATTATCTGTATCATCAATACTAATAGCTCATGCCGAGGAAAAAAATTTGCCAGTCAACAGGCTGCAGGCAGCAGGGCTGTCTTTTTCCTAAAAATACTATATTTTCTTTCAGTATACTATACTTTTCATATCTTGGTCTGAAAAATACTGTTTTCCCGAAAAACAGTTGGCAGCCCTAGGTGTGGCGGAACGTATGCTATGTTTATGATAATGCATGGTTTGTGCGATCACACAAAAAACACTGGTCCAGTCACTGAACTACCTGCAAGGACGTATGTGACCAGAGTATATGATCGCGCTGCCCGACGGATACCCCCGGGTTTCGTACTCCAAGAAAAAACCTACAAATAATATTATAAATGCGAAAGTATGGATGTGTGTTCGTTTGTCCTTCAATCAAGCTGAAATGGCTGAACGGATTCGGACGTTTGGCACAGAGATAGACTATAACCCGGATTAACATAATATAGGCCTCAGATATAGGCCACCTTTTATCCCCGAAAGATAAACAGTTTCCGAGGGATGCGTCTTTTTGTGATAAATCAAATTACCTACAAGCGGGCGAAGTCATAGGTTCATAATAATATTCAATTTGTATTATATATTCTCGCATTGCTATTGACTGCCGCCTTGAAGTAGCAAAGTGGGATAAATCAACTCAAGAGGGAATCAAGAAGTCCTACAATTATTGAAAACGGGTACCTACTTATAAAAGGTCAACTCTATTTGCATTACTGTAAGTTTTTTAAATATAATTAATTTGTTGCAATCATATTATCTGCGCTTAATGTAGACACAGATAATATAATACTATAGATCAGATATAGCATGCGGTGCTCTTCTTTAAGTAATGGAGGTTTGAAATGTGTTAATATTTGATATAATTTATCAGTGTACTTATTGTTGACGAGCCAAATAAATAAATAAATCCATTTTCAAGTATGGTTCTTATTTTAGCCATTAATTACATTAGCACTTCATTCTGAATTAATTGTGCGTATCTCCAGCATGTTATTAAACTAAGTTGTTAACACAACAGTGTCATTAGTAGAATTAATTATCCTAATTATAATTATTCATAGCGTTAATGGTCTGTAGCAGTATTTGTATATACTTATAATATTTTTTTATGTCAAAGCAGATCCAAACGAACGACTTCATTCAATTGTATTATTTACTTAAAATATCTATTATGATTTACAGATGAGAAAAGAGGCAGACCGAAGAAATGTGAAAGATGATATGAATAGAAAGAAAGTGAACACGGAGATGACGGCTGATAGAGATGTATGGAAGAAAAAGACTTGCTGCGCCGACCACGAATAAATTGGGATAAGGGCAGGAGGAGGATGATTTACAGATGGACGTAAGACCCAGTAGGTATACGCCTTTATTCTTCCTATTTACATATTAAGTGTATTTTAATGCCGGAAGCTCCAACAAGACGCCTATTGCTGTAGGATAATTTATTTATTTCTGGTTATACCTAATTATATTTCTGTTATATTTATTTTATATTATTTTAATGAAAAACACAATATTATTATGACACAGCAGCAAAGAGACATGTGATTATTCGCTACTATTTATAAATAGGTATATAATTATTCAGTTATTCAGAGTAACGCGCGCCTTGTGTGTGATATCCATAGACATATATTACTGGTGGCATCAATAAAAACACTACGCCTGACGTTCGCGCATCATACCATGATATTACCATACTGTGGTATTGTCATAGTATTCGCAGTCGCCACTTATACCCAAACATAAATACTGGCTTCCTGCGCAGTTTTTGTTAGTGACGTCATAATGGCTGGCTGTGGCAGTTGATATGATCTTTAGTAGTTGATGGTAATCTACAGTTACAACCATAGACTTCATAAACAAGGGAGATACGCCTTCAATGCATACTTGTGCGTGTTTAGGTGTCGCTGCTTTTCTCCCACGTATTTTACAAACGGGAACAAATAAGTTCGGCGCACGCATGCATTTTTTCTCCGCACACCAAGAAACACGCAGCAACACTAATCATCATCATCATCATCATCATTTCAGCCGAAAGACGGCCACTGCTGGACATAGGCCTCCCCCAAGCATCGCCACAGCGACCGGTCCTACGCCTTCCGCATCCAGCGGATTCCCGCGACCTTCACCAGGTCGTCGGTCCACCTTGTGGGGGGCCTACCCACGCTGCGCCTTCCAGTACGCGGTCGCTACTCCAGAACTTTACTGCCCCATCGGCCATCCGTTCTGCGAGCAATATGCTCCGCCCACTGCCACTTAAGTTTGGCAATTATTCTGGCTATGCCGGTTACTTTCGTTCTCCTGCGAATCTCCTCATTTCAATAAGTTTATTTGCAACACTAATAAACTTACTAATTTGTACACGTTACACATGCGTAAAATGGGCATGCCTTAGAAAGGGGCATGCAGTGTTTCAATCTCTGGAGGTTCCGTCGACGATGTGGTCATTTTGCGCATGTCGAAGCATCAATTTTTGCCCTACTTGGAAAATCTCCCTTCTTTTATTTATCTATGGTAACAACTAAAGGTTTTATGGGTTTAATAGTGAACCAACATAAATAATACTAAAAACTACATACTGTTATGGAATCCGTTTTATATAAAAAACAGTACCTAACCTATTTAATTTTTCTCGCATACCATTAATAAAAGTACAAGATGCAAAGGACAATGCCTTCTAATGTATAGCGCTTAGTCTATACATCAAAGTCGATGTCACACAACCAGACCCAGTGTAGTCGAAGGAGAATAAAATGAATTGTTTTTTAGGTGGTAGGTACAGTCACGATCCTTCCCGGTGATACATTTTGTCGACAAAGTCCCTTGAACGAATCCTGCTACGTTACACGTACCTACGGCTGCCGTCGAACACTGAGCGCAAGCGATTTGAACCTTATTTATTTATTTATTTATATATGCTTTATTGTACACCATAAAAAACAAACCTTAGTGGTGGTTCACCGGAAAGTTTGCTTATAGTACTCACCTACGGGTGCCTTATGCTCGGGAAGAAGAGATATCTTAACGTACAGTACCTACGCGCAATCTATCTTCGTTGGAGTAAATATGTCACAAAACCGTCGCAGTAAGAAAATAAATATAGGAAGGATGGTGCTATGCGTCTTGTATATTGCAATTCCTATCTTAAAACGAACCGATGATAGTTCTAGCACTGTTCACTCGTGCCTTTGCGTATTATTACCTATTTTATGCCTTTGGTTAAACATTTGGAACCACAGACGCACGCATCTTTTTCATTGGTATGTGTGGAGGAACGAGGTATCATGTTCCTCCAACACAAAGGGAGGATCCTCCGACCAGACTAGTTCTGCGCCTGGCGGGCTACTGCCCAATTGTTGATGTTGGGCACTTGTATATGTGTTAACTTGCGTGTAAACTCTGCTTGCGCGATGTAGGATAGTTCTACACCGTCACCGGATAGATGTCGCTACAGTATGTATGAATTAATGAATTGCCACGAGCGTCATTCAAACAACTGTAGACGCATAATATTAGAATAATACCGTAATATTAATATAGCGAGCAATACTAATCGCCTTATCAGTCATTACGAATACGTTGTTAATTATAATAATGAGCGATACGGAAATATGTGAGGCAAAGGGAATCCAATACAGTATAATGCGAGTATTATACAATGTTGTTTATAAGAATCTGCAGTTATGCGAAACCGCTAAAATGATGAAAACTTGTTTGCAGATGCTAACAGGAGTAACAGATCAGCTGTAGTGCTAGCTCAACATGGAATATTCAGACTGTTTCAGCAAAAACATTGAGTTCATATTTATGTATACCTACACTATCTAAATAACACTCACTCATTATATTAAGCAGTACTTACTTGGTTTGAGTTTCTCGGTAGTGGGATTTCATTATGTCACTCTTAAGGTTTTTGCTGAAAATCAGCGCTGCTGGCACTAGGTCCGTCCTAAGCCATAGCATTATGCTGAGCAATGACCTACATTTTTGCGCACATGCGACGCACAAGGGTCACAGCAGTATTTATAACACAGAGTACATTATTTATAATAATACCGGTTCGGTTGTGACCACGTTATGACAATAGTTCAACGCACAGATTTAATATTAGTAGCTAGCTAGTTCAACGTTTGAGTGGTAGACTCATGCAAGGAGATAACTGCCGCTTGTGCCGCCTGTGTCGCTTGCTGACCACCGGCGGCGGTGTGTAGGTACCTTTACAACCCCAAAAACTACAGGAAAGTCTTCAACAAACTTTATTCCTTTGATAAGGAAGTCATCTTCTCGTCCTATACCATAGATAAGCTTGTCCGGTTTTTACAGGAAGACAAATATTTTTTTTCTGAATTCTAAAGCTGTTTCATTATATTTAATAACTTGTAACAATAAATAATAATTAACCCTGAATGTTTTCCTGGCTATTAAAGATGCACCGTGCACGTGATGTTGATTATTTTGAACTATTGCATAACAAAATGAAATCCTTTATAGCAACTTCCTTACAAAGAAAATATCATTTCAACTAATTTGAATATCGAACGAAGGTAGCCATATTGTTCTGAATCACGACATCTAAACAATTAACAATAGAAGGCTTTTTTTTTCTTTTTTCGAATGGACTCTTGCAGAATTGGTACCCAAAATGGATACCCTAACTGCTTACGGGGTGGCGGAGAATCCCGTTAACCTAACTTATAAACTAATTTCTCGAAAGTGGCGGACTTTCGGTATATCGGGTGGGTAACAATGTCTGTGGTAACAATAGAAGGCGGGACTCTCTAGTATATATAGTAATCTATGGGCGGGACCTTCAAGTAATTAACCTTATTAATTGGTTTACAAGCGCTTGTATTATGAAAGTTCTTGTTAGGCGCGTAATTGATGATAAACTTGGCGAATGAGTCGTGTTCTAGTGTTAAGGCTTGCCTTTCATCTTCCGTACGCAAATGATTAAATAAGAACTGTGTTTCCAGGATATGCTTTGTTCTGCTCAAGTGCTCAAAGACATTTAATTAAGTTCTGCTAGATATATGTATCTATCTACAACCGACCTCAACTTTAAATGGTGTTCAACCAACGTAACCTGGAGCCACAGACTTATTATATTACGAATCATTGCCTGGAGCAGAAACCAAAACAACACGGAAGCTGCCTATACCTAGTTATAATAGTGGTTTTTATTCTATTTATATTTTTTTCTTTTTTTAAATGCCGAGTGCTAATTGGAATATTATAAAAAAATACGTAAGCGCACTTACGGCTTTCTTACTAAGAAAATGACAAAAAATACTAAATCATCCTTTGTCAATAAAAATCTTAAGAACCTATTTTACAAAAAAAGCGCTGTTTTTTAAATAAAAGTGCATTGAATCAATCATTCAACATTCACACTCCCGCATGCATGAGTCAAATTCGTCCGAACAACTACACATGCGTAGCATCTCTAGTACACACGGCTACACATCAAGCTGTACTTTTCCAGTATAAGCTGACCTCGCATTGTATAGGTTTTCCTTACAACGCGAGGTCAGCCTTTACTGGTTTTGTACAGCTTAATGTGTAGCCGTGTGTACGTCTGTGAACTACACGGTAAATGATTGTTTGTGAGTGAGGGTATATAAATGTGAGTGTTTATGTTTGTGTGTGTGTGTGCAGGGATTCCCAACACTATGATAATTTTAGTAATAATTTATTTATTTATTCTGTGGTCGAGAATGATAGGAATTCTGATGAAACACTCAATAAAATCAGTGATAAATATTGCTGAATGTAGGGGGATTCACAAGAACCTGCCTAGGTAAAGTCCATCCGCTGAAAAAGTGGCGCCTTATGATTCCGCGGACACTTTTAGTGATGAAGGATAGTGTATAATTTCATGTTAATTTAAAGATATTGCCAATTCATTTTTTCTGCCACAAATTGCGATTTAAAAGTTTACGGTATTTTTTTTTTCTTTTTTTAGGAATATCAGTAAAAACGCTTGTCATCGTAGTCTTCCTGCGACCACGAACGCTGCAAAGCTTTCGAAACGTCACGAAAACCAATTTTAATAATATACGCGATGTAATCCGGTTAAACTTGTTTTATTATAATGTGTAGTGAACGCGATAACCTAAGAAATTATTGTTTCACCATTACTTTATAAAGCTACTTTAATTTTTCTTCAGTACGCGGGCAAAGCCGCGGACATAGTCTAGTAAGGTATAATTTAGATTTATAGTATATTCCACATAAATAGATAGAATGGAAAAGTCGGCGGGGCGCGCGTGGCAGCAATCTTCACCATAGTGCAGGGCATTTCAAAGCCTTTCTCAGTACGCCCTATGACTTGTTCCTGTAAATGCTGTAACAAAAACCCGCAAAAATGCCGTATTGTGCTGTTTTTAACTGCAGAAACAAAAGCTGTAAAGTATACATACATACATTTGATTAAAGTATTTGTGACACCACAGAAATAGGTAGATAGAATGCACAGAGTACATTGTAATATACTGAAATAGGGACCAATCTTCAACCACAAAACAGGTAACCGCTTACTAGCGCCATCTGATACTTTCAATGAGAAACTATCACCTAATCTAAAAATAAAGATTGCAAGAAGAGAAACGCTTTGTGAGGATCGAACGCACGTCATGCTTATATAAATCACACCACAGGATCGTACTGCTACTAATACTAATTACTTACCTGCGAATTTTAGCTCTATAATCAACCAGTCAAAATCAATAAAAGAAGAATACTTTATTATTCAAAAAACAACAAAAATGGCTCTGAAATAGATACTTATTTAATAATGTAATATTTGGTGAAAAATCAGTGCAATTATCTCGTAAAATGAAATCTTAATCTCTTTGGAGCAATTATCCAATATGGGATCATGTAGCGACATCTATCGAATATTGAATAAACTATTACAAGATCTCGTTTCTTAAATTTGTAAAACCTGCCATCTATTACTTTTAGTCCGTAACAGTAACAAATATAATGCTACTAAATTAAAAACCACTATCTTACCTGTTATCTACAAGCATTCGAAGTACTACGTTTTTTTGCAGCGTTGTAAAAGCTGTTGTACCCGATTATTTGTTCTAAGATTGAGCACCCTGATAGAATGGTTGTAATCACAATTTTACTTGCGATTCATGCGTGGCAACTTTCCGAACAAACTACGCCTTACATTTTGACGTCATAATTTTAAAAATAAATTTTAATCAAATGTACTTTACAGCTTTTGTTTCTGCTGTTAGAAACACGATAAGGCATTTTTGCGGGTTTTTGTCACAGTATTTATAGAAACAAGTCATAAGGCGTGCTGAGAAAGGCTTTGAAATATCCTGCACTATGGTGGATGATGCTGCCACGCGCGCCCTGCCCACATGGCCATTCTATCTATTTCTGTGTGTGGTGTATTCCACGGATCGCTCTCCGCTCGCTCGCTGAACGTCGCGGAATCCTGCCAAGTGCATATAATATGCAAGTACGCTTACGTATTATAAACATGTGACTCTGTACTTAAACACATAGCTATGTAATTAATAATCGTAAGAACATAAGTGGTTGAACGCGTGCCTTCCATGCACGAGGGTCTGAAGTTCGAACCTCTGACTTTTCAAATTCATGTGCGAATCAGAATTTGTTTATCACTTGCTTCAATGGTGAAGGAAAACCGTTGAACTATTGACCGATTAGCTACAGGCTACAGCTTAGGTCAATCAAATAATAATTATAAACCTGCCTGCCTACAGCTAGCGACGAACTGATCACCGATGAGGCTCGTGGCTAGATGAGATACATGACGAAATGTTGAATGGAGGGATGCCTGTTAAGAATGCCTAAAATACCAGATTTTTTTGAAAAAGGCCTAAAGTTAAATACCGGTTAAACGAAGTAATGAAAAAGAACTTACACGAGATTACAAAGGAACGCGTGCGAAATGAAAAAATGCCCGTGTCAGATCAATGCAGCCGCACGCAATGCCTGTCAAATCCGGTGAATATCTGTCAAATGCGGCAAATGCCTGTCAAATGCGACGAATGCCTGTCCAATGTTGCCTAAGAATGTGGCAAATGCCTGTCAAATGCGGCAAATGCCTGTCAAATGCGGCAAATGCCTGTCAAATGCAGCAAATACCTGTCAAATGGTAGCCTTATGTACACAGGAAATGCCAGAATATTACGGATTCTAACTCTTTCGTAACAACTACATAATATTGTACCGTACCCAATGATATTACATAAGTAAAAATCATTGACCGTACCTTATTCTAACAAATAAATGATCTGTCTGTCTGACTGTCACCTATGTCTTCCTTTGTCGAACGATCAATAGCTATGAATGGCAATAATACGCAATAATATTCACAGACAATGGGAAACACGAAAATCAGACCGGTTACACCAGTTGTGAGACTTTCGCGCTTCCAAACATAATATGTAATACCTATGTATAATCACTATAATACGCGCGCTTCTAAATGGCATGTGAAACTTTGACTAAGATTCCATTATCAAAGATGTGAAACCGGTGCGAGCGTCACATCCGTGATCTGTCACAAAACGAAACAAAGTGGACCACACATAAAAAATCTAATTAACTTTTGACGGTTTCCGTATTCTATTAATTTAGCTATAAACAACAATCCAAGTTTGATTCAGACGACGATCGACCAAATCTTGACCAAAAACACAGAATGGCTTTTGAATTTGAAATGTTGAACGAATGAATGCATGGGTTTTTGCTAACTTTATCGTGTAGATATCAACCATAGATAATATAATACTATTGAACAAATTTTATGTAGGAATTTAACCAGCGCCACGTGTGCGTATAAAATAATAAAATGAATAAAGATTTTTTTTATTTCATTTATATGGTGTACAGTAAACACAAATAGCACTAAAAGTAATTATATAATTTCTCCGGTGGGTATGAAGTGTTTGTTTGAATTCTGGTACCCAATGTAAGATTTAATTTGTGTTATGGGTACCAGTACCAGCGCTCTCATTAATTGAATCCACAGGGAAAATACAAAATACAAATCATTGTTGATTGGGAGTTAGGTAGGTACATTGATTGCATTGTTTGAAGACAAAGGTCTTCAACCAGTGCGTCCTGCCAGTCATGACTTACGGCGCCGAGACGTGGACACTGACAGTTGGGCTAGTTCACAAATTTAAAGTCGCTCAGCGAGCTATGGAGCGAGCTATGCTTGGAGTTTCTTTGAAGGATAAAATCCGTAACGAGATTATCCGGAGAAGAACCGGAGTGACCGACATAGCTTGTAGGATCAGTAAGCTGAAGTGGCAGTGGGCTGGCCATGTCTGTCGAAGGACCGATGGTCGTTGGAGCAGACGAGTCCTTGAGTGGAGACCGCGAATCGGCAAACGCAGCGTAGGGCGCCCCCCGCCAGGTGGACCGACGACCTAAAGAACGTGGCTGGGGGGGACTGGATGCGGAAGGCAGAGGACCGAGCGTTGTGGCGCAACTTGGGAGAGGCCTATGTCCAGCAGTGGACTGCGATAGGCTGAGTTGATTGATTGATTGCATCAGGAGGTGGTTACAGGATATTTGGTTTGGAACTAAAGTTTTGTTAGGCACATTTCGTATCGCGCTAATCATATAAGGGAAACGTTTTAGCTTTTCTTCGGAAGATACGTTCGTGAACGATCGATCGAACTTGAAATCCTTGAAATTTTGGTAGCGCGCTACAGGTCCCATACAAAATTTGTCGATAGCTACAAATAACGTTAACGACACGATATTGCAAAATCTAATACTAGGGGCTCTGTTGGATTGATTTGCACAGATAAATATGAAATAGTCCAATAGGAGTGCGTTATGTCTAGATGAAAATTGGCGAAATTTATTTCAAACAAATCTATTCTCAAATATCCGAAATGAAAGTTGATCGGGTAGCGAAACGAAACAAGTTGAGAACCGAACGGATTCGGAAACGCTGTTCATAGTTCTTTATAATTTTCACATCGAGTGCTTTCCGACAACAAGTGACTCTCGGAAGAGTTTCAGTAAATTGAAGTTTTCGACTGTCAAAAGTTTCGATTTGCGAATAGCGTTTAGAAAACGCATTCAGTTACTTTCCTCTCGAATTACAATAAAATAAAGTTTAACCGGATTTGAAATACATTCTAATGGTTGCGGATAAGGGTGCAGCTCTCTTTTTCCAAACATCTTCGATAA
Organism: Asteroscopus sphinx; assembly: GCA_949699075.1. Classification (NCBI taxonomy): domain Eukaryota; kingdom Metazoa; phylum Arthropoda; class Insecta; order Lepidoptera; family Noctuidae; genus Asteroscopus; species Asteroscopus sphinx. The sequence continues at coordinate 14,859,260 of OX453032.1, read as the reverse complement.
GCAGTTGTCGACGGATTCGGTTTGTTATCTCTTTTTCCCTCGTTGTTTAAATCGTAGACGAAACGAGATAACAAACCTAATTGTTCAACAACTGTTTATTGAAGATGTATTGAATCGGGGAGCAGGAGTGATTTAAGTTCTCTGTAGGGTTTAATATTTGACATTTTGAACAAAACATTTTTTTTTCATGTGTTTTAACGAGTAAGCACACAGCAAGACCCCAATTAGCCGTAACAGTTGTGAAATTCTCAACGTATCGTTCGAAGACGAAGAAGCCGTACATCTCCACACATACGTGAGACAGTAAACTGGTTGCGCGAGCGCCTTGAACTTGGCCGAGCGCGGCCGAGGACGCCCGAGCGCGCCCGACCGCCGATGAAAGGTTGTTGGAGACCAATCAAGCATTTCACAGAATGCGAAACTATACTAAAAAATAATAAAGAAAAAATCTATATAGGTAGGTACGTCTAACGGCTTATAATTCTCGCAGATTTTTAATAATTGCCGGAAATCGCATGCATTGCGAAAACGGGTTTTGCATCCTTTTGGGACAATGGGACAGATACCTGGGTAGCGAGAACATAATTATTGAACAATGTTTACGGGACGCACAATTAAATAAAAACAAAACAAGCATTTTGACTAACCTCGACGTTAGTTCGAGACACTAGAACTGTGCCCTAAGTATGAGTTTAACACTTATGAAAACTTTCATCGAATTCGATGAATTTCATTTCATTCACAATTCAAGGTGCCTAGTGCGAGTTTGACACATATCGTTGTACTTCCACCGAATCCGTCAACTGTAATTCATAAATCAATGTTAGTTCCTAGTCGTACTCGCCAGAGGAGCTACAAATTATGAATGAAAGTCATCAAATTCGATTGTAGTATCGGTAAGCGTCAGACTCGCACTAGGCACCCAGTAGTTCCTTAGCTATCGTGTCCACTGGAGACGATACTATATATCTATCGTAGACAGAGAATAAAGGTAGACATGCTCTTAATTGCGAAAGTTAGATGACACATATGTCAAAATGTATGAGTGTGAGCAGGATATAGCATTTTTTTTCTGTCTCTATCTGCGTATCGGTTTTTGTTGTTTGCCATCACTAGTCATTGATGGCAAACAAGTTGTGGTGTCAAAATATTTTCGTTGATAAAAACTGTAAAACGCCTATTTTGTGTGATTTGTGACTTTATTGATATTCCAAAAGGTTATATTTAGTGTGTAGTGATGGTGAATTGCTGTATATATGGCTGTAAAAGCCGTAGTGAACGAAATCTACCAAACATAACCTTACGAGAAACAAAACACGAGATCACACGATACACGATCATCGCATGCGATAAGGGAACGATGGTTGGCCGGAGTAGCAAATTGTGCGATGAATCGTACGATTTATCGAATACCGTCAAACGTGACTAGACCAGCAGGGTAATTGTGTAAAAACTGCATCGTTATCAAGAAAATGACAATTTTGACGTTTGAATCCGGAAAAATGATACAATACGAATTGCGTAACTACAAAGCTCTTGATTACGATGTCGAAGACATTCATCATGATATTGAATGCTTGATAAAGCTTAAAAAGCAAAAATATACATAACGAAACGTGATCTAACATACATGACGTCATTTACATCGCAATGAATTTCCCTCCTGACGTCATTTACTTCATAATGAAGTCCCTCTATGTCGTTACACAATTCCAATGTTTGATTGCGCTGTTATCAACATCGTCTTCAACTTTATATCAAAATGAAACTGTCAAATGAGTTACGCAATTGCCCTGCTGTTAGTGTCAAACTCGTACGGTGGTATGGCCACGTTACGTACATACACAGATAGGTATATTCGTAGCTATTACTCCTGTTACACGATAACTTTACACACATACACTTAATAAACCAGTTATGACTCATTTTGAATTAACCACCTGCTAATACAGATAACGGCTATTATTATTTGAATACATAAAATAGCCTAAGGACGAGTTTTTACTTGTTGACATTTCGCAGTTTTGTATCATCGATCGTAGGAGATCGTAGCGTGTCGAATTCGAACGGCGGATTATTTATCATGGAAACACATCAAATCGTCTTAAAACTGTTGGCATTGAGGTTATGTAACTTTTTGCATAGTACAAACTAAGCAAATAATTTATCAAATCGAAGAGGTTAAAAAACCGTTGTTCAGTTTTGTGATGAATGCTACTAACACTTATATTAATAACTCAATACTTATCTTAATAATTATAATGCACGAGTGTAAGCCAACTGGCAGTTTTTTTGGATAATAAAATATGTATGTGTACCTACCTACATTAGAACTAAGATCTTCTGTACCAAAATCACAGCAATAAAGATTCTATTCTATTATATTCTATTGAACATGAAAACCGCAAAATTCTATAAAAAAGACTCATAGTCTAGCATTTATAATCAAAGACCTGACCACAATGATGTAAAACAAAATATTAGTTTAAAATTCGCTCATCTCTATCAATAGCTTACTTCCGAATCTGCGACCATCTTTATGCAACGTACTAAAATTAAGATATCTCCAAAACCACTACACTAATTCTGATGAAACTAATCTTAAATAATAGCTTATTTACTAGCCTAATAACACGCAAAGTTTCATTTAAATCGGATTAGCGGTTTTTGTAAAATGAGCCAAAATGTAGAGCAACGTAAGTAGAGATTCTCAAGGTCAATACGGTATAAGGCCTCAAATTGTGATCTTTTTGACCTCAAGTCACGTTGACATAAGACGGATATATTGGGTTTAAGTTTAAGTAAAAATGGTCGCGCTGGTATTGTTTGTTTATAAACGTTTGCAAAAATGATAAACGTGTATCTTGTTCTTAGTCATGTCGTAAAACCTTCCATGCTCTTACAGCTACATACTGGGTGTCAGGGAAACGCTTCCGAAAACGAAGATAGGTGATAGATAGTGCTGGTGATTACTGATACGAAACCACAAAAAAAAATGCGATTCTAATTTTTTTTTTTTTGCATTTTTCCAGCCAGCTTTGGGCAATTAAATAAAACAGATTTGCAAAAAAACCCCATTTATTTACTTAAATTTTCAAATTCGCAATGTAATTCAAATAAAATATCAGCTGGCGCTAGGGGTGAACGACATCCACTCGCATACGCAGTCCGTGTCGTAGCGAGCGTAGGTAGGTTAGGTACGCGCGGCATTGATTCCGAGTTTTGTAAGCTTTACATTGCGGGTTTGCAAAATACCAAATCACTAAAACAATGAGTATAAGGCTAATGGTTATTGGTATTCGATTGTGTTTAGTTAGTATAATAATAGCCTTTCAGTTTCGGGAGCGTTTCCCTGACACCCAGTATTATAGTATTGCCACAAATAATACAATAGTATTGCCGATGGGGTAGTTAGTGCCCATATTTGGCAGTGGACGTTCAAACACTGATAATATTATTCTTGTTTTTATATAACGTTACTTTTTTTTACGCAATATGAGAAACAAGTTTGTTCAGAATCACGAGGAGAATTGATTGGATAGTTTTTTTTTCTAGATCACAAAATTAGATGCTTTTATAGTCACCAAGTCTTCCAGTTGGTAGCGGAATAATACTTAAAAAAAAAAATTGACCCGACGAAAACAGAAACTGAAAAGCGAAAAATAAAATGAAGCATGAAAGTTTGGAAAGTTATTGTTTATCGTTGAAAATTTCATGTTGTATTTGATGTTATATTGTTTTTATTAGTAGTAAGTAATTTAATGATCTTCGCTGATTGTTTGTTTGGCGCCGACTCATAATTAGTTATTTACATTAGTTTAATTAGAAGAATAGTTATTAAGACTAAAAAGCACCATTTTATTTTTCGCTTTTCAGTTTGTTTTCGTCGGTTAATATTTTTAACCGACGAAAAAAAGGAGGAGGTTCTCAATTCGACGCGTATATATTTTTTTTTTTTTTATGTATGACCACGCATAACTTTTTACAGAGTGGTCCGATTTTGATGATTCTTTTTTTAATGGATAGGGTATATCTCGAAGTTGGTCCCATTTAAATTTCAAACTCAAAATCCACCCCTAAGGGTAGTAAAACAGGGGATGAGTGTTTGTTCACCCACTGAATTCTTACCTGTTAACTGATTCTGTTGAAACTTGACACACATAAATATAGTTCTAGACACTACGACATAATGGAGACCTGGAGCTAGATTTTAACCACAAAAAAATGTAAAATAAAACTTTTTAACAAAAAAATTAACCGACGAAAACAGAAACTGAAAAGCGAAAAATAACTAATTATAAGTCGGCGCCAAACAACCAATCACGAAGATCATTAAATTACTTTAAATAAATAATAAAAACAACGTCATATCAAATACAACGTGAAATTTTCAACGATAAACAATTACTTTCCAAAAATGCGTTCTCCGCTCGGCCACTTGCAACTTGCACGCACTTTGCTTGTTAAAAGTTCGTTTGGCACCGACTCATAATTAGTTATTTTTCGCTTTTCAGTTTCTGTTTTCGTCGGTTCAATTTTTTGTTAAAAAGTTATATTGTTAAAAAGTTTTATTAAAAAAAATTGTTGCTAAACTCTAACTTCAGGTCTCCATTATGTTGTAGTGTCTAGAACATAGAATTACAATCTAATGTCTAGAACTACATTTATGTGTGCCAAGTTTCAACAGAATCGGTTAACATAGGTAAGAATTCAGTGGGTGAACAAACACTCATGTTTCCCTACCCTTAGGGGTGGATTTTGATTTTCAAATTTAAATGGGACAAACTTCAAGATATAGGTACCCTATCCATTAAAAAAAGAATCAACAACATCGGACTCCTCCGTAAAAAGATATGCGTAGTCATACATAAAAAAAAAAAAAAAAAATTACAAAAACAAAAAACCCGACTGCGTGTTAAAATAACAGAAAAAATATAAACAAGACTTATCAACACGCAGTCGGAGGCTACGTATGTTTTTGGTCATGAATTACATAATAGTTCATAGGTAGCCTCCGCCTGCGTGTTGATAAGTCTTGTTTATATCTTTTCTGTTATTTTTACACGCAGTCGGGTTTTTTGTTTTTGTTAATTATTTTTTTAGTTTTGTCATGTTTTATTTATTATACTACTAATGTTTTTTTTGAAAAGTCAAATTCATTTTTAACGTTGAATATTTTGTTGTTTTTTAGCATTTTTCATTCCTAATTACATTTAAACATATAAGTTGTATATATTTTTGTAAAGCAGTTATAAAACCAATAAAACCACTCGATAGTTTTTGACGGAAAAAAAATTTTTTGAAGAGGTAATATGGCGCCAAAAAGCGGCCATTTTAATTTTTAAAATTTTGATGTACCCAGTGTCACTCTCAGAATTAAGACGAATCTAACGACACCTCTCAGTCTCAAATCCATCAAGCCGTTGAGGCCACAGAGCGTGCCAAAGAAATATACATACCAGGCCCCTCAGAAAGTATTGCGAAAAAAAGTTTTTATATATGGGAGACTGGCCAGTTATAATGTTTTTCGAAAACATGATTATTTATAAGTAAAAATAAGTAAGTTCCAATTTCAAAATTTCCCTCCACATTTTTTGCGAGTTAATTCAAAGTATTGTGTCTCACTGAAATATGGATCTGCGCCGGGAACATTTTAGAGCTATGATTTTATACGATTTCAAGTGTCGCCTGAAACCGGATGAATCGTACGATAGACTTCAAATGCCATTCATGGATGAAGGCCCTTCCAAGGCAACCGTGTATCGTTGGTATAACGAATTCAAGCGCGGTCGACCAACTTTGGGGGATGACGAAAGAAGCGGTCGCCCTTTGACGGCTGTTACCGAAGAAAACGTGCTAGCAGTGAAAAATTTAATCCAAGACAATAGGCGAATTACATATCAGGAGATTCAACACATATTGAAGATTGGATCGGGAAGCGTTCACGAGATTCTACACAGCCATCTTCGCGTGAGGAGGATAGTATCACGCTGGGTGCCGCACAACCTCACCGATGCTCAGAAGCAAGCCCGGGTGGAATGGTGCCGTGATATGCTTAACAAATTTGAAGCAGGCTCGTCTCGGCGTGTTTACGACATCGTTACAGGTGATGAGTCCTGGATTTATCAATACGACCCAGAAACCAAGCGCCAGTCGACTGTTTGGGTGTTTCAAAATGAGCCAACGCCTACCAAAGTGAAGCGATCTAGAAGCGGGGGTAAGATTTTGATCGCTAGCTTTTTTAATTTGACTGGCCACTTGGTATCAATTCCCTTACGGGATCAAAGAAGCATTAATGCCGAATGGTATACTACCAAATGTTTGCCAGAAGTTTTCTCTGTTATAAGCAACAAGCGACCAAACACAGGGCTCCGCGGGCTACTGCTCCACCACGACAATGCACCTGCGCACACCGCACTCAAAACGAGGGACTTCCTGGACAGCACGCCAGTCAAACTCCTGGGTCACCCTCCTTACAGCCCTGATCTAGCACCGTGTGACTTCTTTTTATTCCCAAAAATAAAAAATCAGCTCAAAGGGATACAATTTTCGTCGCCGGAAGATGCGCTGGCTGCGTTCGAGCAGGCTGTAAACGAGGTGTCTGCGGCGGACTGGAAAAAGTGTTTTGAAAACTGGTTTAGGCGCATGAATCTTTGTATAGAGGCTGGTGGAAAGTACTTTGAAAAGATTTGATAAAAATATATGTACGTATAGAACAATTTTTTTTAGTTTCGCAAAACTTTCTGAGTGTCCCACGTACGTGGGACACTCACAGCCACTTTTTTTCCGAAACTATAAGAACTATGACGACTATGACGTCTGTGGTCTAGTGGTTCGAGTGTCGGACTGCTGATCACGAGGTCGTGGGTTCGATTCCCACAGAACACAAATATTTGTGTGATGAACATAAGTGTTTGTGTTCGTCTGGGTGTTTCTTATGTACGTGGGACACTCAGAAAGTTTTGCGAAACTAAAAAAAATTGTTCTATACGTACATATATTTTTATCAAATCTTTTCAAAGTACTTTCCACCAGCCTCTATACAAAGATTCATGCGCCTAAACCAGTTTTCAAAACACTTTTTCCAGTCCGCCGCAGACACCTCGTTTACAGCCTGCTCGAACGCAGCCAGCGCATCTTCCGGCGACGAAAATTGTATCCCTTTGAGCTGATTTTTTATTTTTGGGAATAAAAAGAAGTCACACGGTGCTAGATCAGGGCTGTAAGGAGGGTGACCCAGGAGTTTGACTGGCGTGCTGTCCAGGAAGTCCCTCGTTTTGAGTGCGGTGTGCGCAGGTGCATTGTCGTGGTGGAGCAGTAGCCCGCGGAGCCCTGTGTTTGGTCGCTTGTTGCTTATAACAGAGAAAACTTCTGGCAAACATTTGGTAGTATACCATTCGGCATTAATGCTTCTTTGATCCCGTAAGGGAATTGATACCAAGTGGCCAGTCAAATTAAAAAAGCTAGCGATCAAAATCTTACCCCCGCTTCTAGATCGCTTCACTTTGGTAGGCGTTGGCTCATTTTGAAACACCCAAACAGTCGACTGGCGCTTGGTTTCTGGGTCGTATTGATAAATCCAGGACTCATCACCTGTAACGATGTCGTAAACACGCCGAGACGAGCCTGCTTCAAATTTGTTAAGCATATCACGGCACCATTCCACCCGGGCCTGCTTCTGAGCATCGGTGAGGTTGTGCGGCACCCAGCGTGATACTATCCTCCTCCCGCGAAGATGGCTGTGTAGAATCTCGTGAACGCTTCCCGATCCAATCTTCAATATGTGTTGAATCTCCTGATATGTAATTCGCCTATTGCCTTGGATTAAATTTTTCACTGCTAGCACGTTTTCTTCGGTAACAGCCGTCAAAGGGCGACCGCTTCTTTCGTCATCCCCCAAAGTTGGTCGACCGCGCTTGAATTCGTTATACCAACGATACACGGTTGCCTTGGAAGGGCCTTCATCCATGAATGCCATTTGAAGTCTATCGTACGATTCATCCGGTTTCAGGCGACACTTGAAATCGTATAAAATCATAGCTCTAAAATGTTCCCGGCGCAGATCCATATTTCAGTGAGACACAATACTTTGAATTAACTCGCAAAAAATGTGGAGGGAAATTTTGAAATTGGAACTTACTTATTTTTACTTATAAATAATCATATTTTCGAAAAACATTATAACTGGCCAGTCTCCCATATATAAAAACTTTTTTTCGCAATACTTTCTGAGGGGCCTGGTACATACATACATACATGTATACATACATACACTCGAAAAACATAACCCTCCTTCTGGCGCAGTCGGGTAAAAAATATACGCGTCGAATCGAGAACCTCCTCCTTTTTTCGTCGGTTAAAAAGTAACGTTGTATACAACGTGTTATTGAAATAACTGAAAACTTCTTAAGGGGTCAATGTACTCATCAGTATGAACAACTTTTACTATGGAACCAACCCTGAAATCGCGAAAATAATATAAAAGAAAAATATTTTATTCTTGCGGTCCATTTGACGCACACAACAACCTAATACTACAATACTTATACATAATACTTTACAATTCCATGACAAATTAGTACAGTTACCGTTAAATTGACAACTGACAACACTGGACATAAACAATACATCTGTGGTTAACCGTACATCATCGGTTTTTTGTTCTACATTATAGTCTGTGATTTGCAGTTGGTGGTGTTAATTAGTAACAGTTAATATAAGGTGCTCCCTACATTTGTGTTCACATAAACCGACAAAATGTAGGAAACAACTGTATATTTTTTTGCGATTTCAGTGTTTGTCCCATACCTAGTAAAAGTAGTTCATACTGTTAAGTACAACGACCCCTTAAGAGGTTTACAGTTATTTCAATAATTCGTTGTAGTTTGTTGTATAACACTCATCATTATTCATAATGATTGTATTGAAATTCTGTATTGTTTTATATTGAGCTTCTGTAGTCTGTGTGTTAAATTGGTTTCATTCATGATTTCATGGGTTACATTTCATTCTCTTCTTCCAGCCAGAGTACAGAACATCTAATAGTAATAACCAGGGTATCAGTCTGTACAACACCTATTATTTCATGTTCACCTGTATCACAGAGTAAAGGCAAAGAGAATATAACCACTAAGGCACAGATTACAGGACCTATTAGTTACTATGTAAGTAAAGGTGGTTTCAAACCAGCGCGGCGAAGCGAGGATTGGATAGGATGGGCGAGAATTTAAATCGCGCTGACCCTTTTACACCGAAAGATGCACATCGCGAGCACGCACTGTCTCGACCAGCGCCAGCGCTGGCGTATAATAATAAATACTCTATTCATAAATATAAATAAAATAAATAAATATCTTTGGGATTTTTTTTACACAACACTATCTAGTCCCAAACTACTTGTGCTATGGCATGGGTACTAGACAATGGATATCATAATTATATTTTTTTTTTTTAATACTTACTTATAATACATAAGAAACACCCAGACCAACACAAACACGTATGTTCATCCCACAAATATTTGTGTCCTGTGGGAATCGAACCCACGATCTCGTGATCAGCAGTCCGACCCTCGAACCACTAGACCACAGACGTCGTCATGCAGCAATAAAGTTTAATGTTGTACCAAAAAATATTTCAATTCTCGCCTCGCACATCCTATCCAGACCTTTCACACTAAAGATCGGCGTGACGTGAATTGAAATTTTGCTATACAAATTTCAATTCTCGCTCGGCCCATCCACGCCAAGCCTCGCCGGTGTGAAACCACCTTCAGGATGTTAACTGTATCATGTGATTGATACTTGTTGTAATTGCCTTATGAAATAAATAAATCCTACTAATATTATAAATGTGAAAGTATGGATGTTTGTTTGTTTGTCCTTAACACACGCTGAAACCGCTAAACGGATTTGGATGAAATTCGCCACACAGATAGACCATGTCTTGGATAACACATGAATACTTTTTTATCGACATACCACGGGACGGGAGTGAAGCCTAGTAGTACCTATTGATAATTTCAGCCAAAAGACGTCTATTGCTGGACATAGGCCTCCACCAAAAGGGGAGTGGTAGTATGGTCGACCGCACATCGGTGGTAACACTTTGACATTAGCAGCATCTTTATTTCGTAAGCAGTAAGGGCAGTTTACTTCCGCTGGATGCGGAAGGTACAGGACCGGTCGTTGTGGCGATTCTTGGGGGAGGCCTATGTCCAGCAGTGGACTTCTTTCGGCTGAAATGATGATGATGATGATGAAGGGCAGTTTTCGAATTGAAGTGTTACCACTGTCATGCTGTCGACTGTACCTATTACCTACCTAATAATTATAATAGTCCTGGCAGGGCGTCCTCTCCCTGAGGCCCTGACCGCACACAGGTGCGACCGCCTGGACTCTGTTCCCGATGCCCGGTTGGCTACTGTTTTTAAAATTTTTATACAACATGCTATACCACTGATACTCAACACGAATTAATAAAAAAAAAAATACCAATTTATACCTATTTCAAAAAAAACAAACCCCCCCCGTATGTCGCGTACAACTCAAAAACGATGCGTGTGAAACGACCAAAAAAATTGGCAGAATTTTCCACCCTTTGACAGTGCCGCCGGTGACTTATTTTCAAAGTCATAACATAACATAACATAACATCACGCCTGTATTTCCCCGAAGGGGTAGGCAGAGGTGTAATAATACACCCACATTTCGACAGTTATGTTATAGTCCCATGTAATAGGGGGCGATCCTATTGCCATTGACCGGGCACAAATCCAGACTCCGGGCTGCTACTGAGAATTTCCCAATGAAAAGACCCAATAACACTTTGCTCGACCCGGGAATCGAACCCAGTACCTCAGGAGCTCAGCGGTCGCGCTTGCAACCAATAGACCAACGAGGCAGTCCAAAGTCGGTCGGGATTTATTCTCAAACCCTCGCTATGGTGACTAGGCACATTTGTTATAATTTTCTCTAGAAATATGGCACGATTACAGATCAACGTCTTGTATAAAAATATGTAAAAATTAAAATAAAGACATTTCTAGCCCTTCGTCATAATTAAGTGACACGGGGTTTTCCCATGCACGGCAGTGGGCCAGACCACTTCTAAACGAAAACCTAATAAAAGTTAATGATCTACACATTATTATGACATCAAAGTAGTCATTGTAATATTTACATTAAGTGGAGAAAATTGTTATTTCTCTCGTCATAGAGATATTCTTCAGTGTAATATTAAGTACTTGATAGGTTCAGTCAGTGCGTAACAGTGGAATTACGAAAACCACCCTTACTGTTTACGAAATAAAGACTCTGTCTAAATCATAAATGACGTGTGGTGGACTGTACAATTTTATGTTCTGTTAAATTATATTGAGCATAATGAAGTTATACATGCTGAAATTTGAGTCGCTTAAATCCCGAAAAGGGGTCATTGTACTCATCATTATGAACAACTTTTACTATGGGACCAACCCTGAAATCGCGAAAAAAAATTCAGGTGGTCCCTACATTTGTGTTCACTTAAATCAATAAAAAGCTGTCTCCGAATGGGGTGATGCTAACTTGGTCAAGTTCAATGCTGCTAAGACCCAGGCGTGCCTGTTTTCTGCTAAACGGAGTCAATTTGAACTTACTCCAACTTTCTGTGATGCATCCGTGCCGATAACTGACCACCTTGAGCTTCTTGGCGTGTCACTAACATCCACCCTAAACTTCGGCTCATACATAGAGTCCAAGGCTCAACTTGCTGCCAAAAAGCTGGGCATCCTCTCTAAGGTGAGGCGGTACTTCACACCTGAACAGCTGCTCAATTTGTACCAAGCACAAGTTCGGTCCTGTATGGAGTACTGCTCTCATCTCTGTGATGGCTCGGCTAAATATCAACTGGCGGCTCTCGAGTCGATTGAGAGGCGCGCCAAGAGGCTCGTTGGCAACGATGCGCTGGTCGACGCCAAACTACAAAGTCTCGAGCATCGGCGCAGAGTTGCTAGCCTATCGGTTTTTTATCGAATGCATTTCGGCGAGTGTGCGTTGGAATTGCACAATTTAATTCCCCCAAGCCCTTTCCATTATCGGACGACCAGACGCACGGCGATGCGCCACCGTTATATGGTAGATATTCCACCCTTACGCACGAACCGGTTTGCTAATAGCTTTATCATGCGTACCGCCAAAGAGTGGAATTCCTTGCCGGCGTTAGTGTTTCCCGAGAAATATAATCTGGTGGTCTTCAAGACTCGAGTGAATAGGTTTTTGCTGGGCAAGCGTGTACCATCGTCGACCGCACCATCGCTTAACATCAGGTGAGGTGGCGGTCAAACGCAAGCCCGTTAAGAATAAAAAAAAAAAAAAAAAAATAAAGTAGGGACCAAGGACCAATTGATGTTTTTGCCGCGATTTCAGGGTTGGTTTTTGCAAATTGTAGCTCTATTTCGCGTTGTATATCGGTCGAAATATGATTTGCGGCAGTAATAACAATAAATCTATTGAATAATACTCATAAAAATTATTAACCTAGCTCGATAAGCTGTATAAGCTCGATTATATTAATTTACGAAAAAATATCGATTTTCGAGCTTGTAGAGCTTATAGAGCTAGGTTTATATTTTTTATGAGTATTATTCAGTAGATATATTGTTATTACTACCGCGAATCATATTTTGATTGATATACAACGCGAAATTGAGCTACAATTAGCAAAAAACACAAGAAATTTTGAATTTCGCGGGCTACCCTGTAGCATTCATCTTAACTATAAATTATGTACACATCCGTGACACCAAGATTTTTATGAATAATGCTGAAATGTTAAAATAATATATTGACTTTTGTTTACTATGTCCGGGTAGTTGGGAGTCCTGGAGACCTGTAACACAGGTTCACCTAGTACAGGCTCCAGTCTCCACAACATAATGTTAAGCAAATATTTGTTTTAATGGTTTACACTGTAAAAATTCTTTATGTGGTGGAGAAATAAATGAATGATTTATTTATTTATTTAATATTATGTTCATATTTAGCTTCGGATGTAACATTAAGGCCATATTATAGAAGGTTCCAACAGTTTAAACTTCAATCACCTGATCACTACTTAAGGATAGAATCGTTACTTGAGTATCGGTCTTATTCCAATACGGTAATTATAAACTTTAATTCAACAACATAGCACACGAATTTGACCTGAAATAGAATAGAAATCTCTACTCAAGCGTAGTCTGGACCACACTAGAGTGATTACAGATCAAATCTCTGCTCAAATACTGAAACAGATGACAGTGTAAAATAAAGCTAAACTCAGCTGAACTATGATCAAATCTCTGCTTAAGGAATGTTCTAAAATCAAAGCTCAACTCAAAACTAGTTTTAAACAATGATCAACGCTTGAGGATCGTTCTATAATACGGGCCTTAGTGACTCTCTGTGATTTCAGCTACGTCATGGTTAGGTTAAGGCTGGTTTGATCTGTGTATGCATCACAATTTTGTTTGTTTAACCGACGAAAAAAAGGAGGAGGTTCTCAATTCGACGCGTATATTTTTTATTTTTTTTATGTATGACCACGCATAACTTTTTACAGAGTGGTCTGATTTTGATGATTTGTTTTTTAATGGATAGGGTATATCTCGAAGTTGGTTCCATTTAAATTTCAAAATCAAAATCCATCCCTAAGGGTAGTAAAACAGGGGATGAGTGTTTGTTCACCCACTGAATTCTTACCTGTTAACCGATTCTGTTGAAACTTGACACACATAAATATAGTTCTAGACACTACGACATAATGGAGACCTGGAGTTAGATTTTAACCACAAAAAAAATGAAAAATAAAACATTTTAACAAAAAATTGAACCGACGAAAACAGAAACTGAAAAGCGAAAAATAACTAATTATGAGTCGGCGCCAAACAACCAATCAACGAAGATCATTAAATTACTTTAAATAAATATTAAAAACAACGTCACATCAAATACAACGTGAAATTTTCAACGATAAACAATAACTTTCCAAAAATGCGTTCTCCGCTCGGCCACTTGCATTGCAACTTACACGCACTTTGCTTGTTAAAAGTTCGTTTGGCGCCGACTCATAATTAGTTATTTTTCGCTTTTCAGTTTCTGTTTTCGTCGGTTCAATTTTTTGTTAAAAAGTTTTATTTGTGTAATAGATAGATATAATTTTTTGTTTTTGTTTTTTCAGGAGTAGTATTTCCAAATGAGGATGCCTTTCGACCGGAGGAAGCTGAGCGGTGAGCGAGGGAAAATACAATAACAGGACTGCTTCATTTAGCTAGCCTGGCCTGCCTGGCTCAGCGCAGCTTCGCAATTCAAATCAAATAATTTGCATGAAATATGGTAGAGGTACAGGGGTCATTGTAGTGGATTTTTTTGATTGGCGGTTTTATTTTTATCGCTCACTGCTTAGCTTGTTCGCATAGCTCTGGTGGAAAGGCAGCGGGTTAACGCACACAGATAAAATATTATAATAATACTATACTTTACTAGTATATACGCCGACTATACGCGCGAACTAACATATACATGCTGAAATTTTAATCGCTTTATTCCCGAAAAGGGGTCATTTTACTCATCATTGTGAACAATTTTTACTATGGGACCAACCCTGAAATCGCGGAAAAACATCAGTTGGTGCCTACTTTTGTGTTCACTTGTCTTAAATCGATAAAATGTAGGGACCACCTGATTTTTTTCGGGAATTAAGCGATTAAAATTTCAGCATGTATAATTTTATTGTGACTAGCTAATGAGCCGTAATATTTACCACCTAATTTACATTGTGGAATAATATGAATATGAAATATACAATATAATTATATTTAGATGACTGGTTTCCATTAATTTAATATGCAAACTATTTAAAGAGCAATTTTAATCGCAAAGTAAATGAAGTTTCGTATTCACACAATTTTTTCTCCCACTGGCTCAAAAAATGCTTCATTATTTAAAAATAAGAATAGGTACCTACCAATATCAATCGGCTCTTTTCCGTACGCAACAAAATAACATGACACCAATTTCCAACACCACAATATCTAATAGAATATTGTTGGGCAGTTTTTTTAGTAGGTACACACATAAATTAGGTGTTTTAGGTACACGATATTTAACATTTCAAGGTTCACTGCGCATTTTTTTTTTCAATAGTTTGAAAATAGAACAAGAACCACGCCCGGACCATGGCACAGAGGTCATTATATAACTGAGAACATGGCCCCGAATTGGCGCGAATGAAAATCATTAATAATAGATGCTGTAGAATTAATTTGTGTATTGTTTCCTCGCAAATGAGAGAAAAGTACTATACAAGTCTCAGCCGAAATAGCAATTAACGGCCTCGTTTAGTTAAAAAGGATTTTCTTTTAAAATCACTTCGTGAGTACGCGGCTCTTCCAATATTACTCTGCCGTCAATTGCTTTATTTCTGGCCTTGATACTATTATTTATTTTGACTAATTTGTGTATTGTGTGTCATTGTGTCTTGTGCCAAATAAATGGTTTTTTTGGTTCAATTCTATTTAATTAAAGATTATTTGTGAAGCAGGTTTCTTAATTAGGTACTGTTTGTTCTAATCAAAAGTCGAGTTAAATTTAAATGATACCTAGTTGAGACTGAAATGGTAACTCGCGACTGTAATTCCATGGAAATGATTATATGACATGGATTGATGTCGATTCTCTTGGTAATACCACAGATTACCTATGTAATACAAGAATGGGATGGCAACAATTTTAGTGCTGTCTTCTTCTTATCGTGTCAATGGTTCAAATAAGTGTAGGTAACAGTTTTGTTTATTATTATTTATTATTATTTATTTATTTATTTATTGTTGTACAAACAGGTTACAGGCATGATGATTACAAATTTATATGCATAAATTAACAAATATTGTACTGCTGGTACTTAAAAAAGGAAACCCTGAGCTATAAGTACCAGCAATCTTAAGGCAAACCTACACCAACGCGAGCTATCTCTAACCCAGAGTCAAATTTGTTTTAGACTTCCATAGAAATTTAACATTGTTCAAGGCTTGACCCTGGGGCACGAAATAGCCCTCGCCTACGCAAGTGGGCCCTATTGACAAAGTGATGCTTTATGCAAAAATATTACACAGTGCAGACATGTTTAGATAAAGTTACCAAAATAACAAAATACATTTTTAGTGAAAAATAAATCATAAAAGATTATTAAGTAGGTACCTGTTACAAATTTCGATCGCTTAAAACTAGTAAACTTTATATATAAAGTAGTGTGGTAATTGTGTTTGTGTGTGTATGTGTGTGTGTGTGTGTGTGTGTGTTTAGATGTTTTTTGAATAGAACGTGGCCACTTCAATGGCGTTTTTAGTGGCGGCGAATAGGTCATCTCTTGTGCAGGTGTTCGGGCACACGAGACACGTTAGCAAGTGCGACATGGATTGCTCTGGGTCACCGCAGTCACAGTGTGCAAGACTAGGGTCCCTAAACCCCCATTCACACATATTAAGTCTACAGCGACCACCTGGGTGCGAAGGCGATTAAGTGACTTCCACACTGGCCAATGTAGATCGTGTCCTGGTGGTAACTTCTCCTGTGGAGTAATAAAGTCAAGAGGTGGAGGGTGCTTTCCAGTCCACAATTTGCATCTGGCGGCAGCTGGGTGGTCTTTGATAGCTTGTGTGTGTCTTTAGTGATGTCAAATTAGTTAGAATAGAATAAAGTAGTGTTTATTTCGATCAAACATGGTACAATAAGGTGTTAGAAAACATAAGTACTAATACTAAGTAAGTACTACACAAGTAGTAGTGGTACTCTCGGTACCACGCTATTGATACTACGATATGTCTATTTATTACACGACTACCGGTCGTGTAATAAATAGACAAACGTTTCATCTTCCTTTATTTCGCACCAACTACGGCCAACATTCACCCATGTACCGTATGTGCTCGTTGTACAACAGCAACCGCAATGATACTTTCAACGCATCGGTCATTTTTATAAAGAAAGCTGTCACCGCTGAGGTTTAACTTGAACATATAAGTGTAATTTAATTTCGGGTAATCTCTTGATTGTATCTATCTCTTGCATGTTGTATCCACTTCTAGAAGGTTAAGCACTTGGTCATGTCCTTGAAACCACTACTATATTGTTAACAAAAAAGGGTTTTATCCAGTTTAGTAGTAGTCCTTGTATTTTAGCCACAGATAAAGAACTAAATATTTTAGCTCACGACTAAACTTGTAAGGGCATTTTAATTCCGACTAATTTGACAGCTCTGAAATTGTTGCCATCCCTTTTTTGTATCTACTATTAGTAAAAGAGAGTGATAGTAATAAGCTTAGCAACTGCCTCGTTGGTCTAGTGGTCGCAAGCGCGACTGCTGAGCATGGGGTCCTGGGTTCGATTCCCGGGTCGGGAAAAGTGTTATTGGGTTTTTTCATTAGGAAATTCTCAGTAGCAGCCCGGAGTCTGGATTTGTGCCCGGTTATAGTTCCCGGCACGAGACGTGAGCACAAATTGTACCTGCGTGGTAGTCTCTGTCGTCACTGTATTCTAATATTCCGTTTTCTACGTATGTTCAATTATGCATTATCATATAATTAATCCAATGCATGTTCTTGTTTCTGGTCTGTTGTCCTGTGAACAGAGATTCGACCACTTACGCATTGGAATCTGTGCTCACGACTCGTGCCGGCAACTATAGTAGCAATAGGCTCGCCCCCTATTACATGGGACTTATAACATAACTGGCGAAATGTGGGTGTACTATACACCTCTGCCTACCCCTTCGGGGAAATACAGGCGTGATGTTATGTTAGTAATAAGCTTAGTTCGTGGACAAAACAATAGACACCAATTAGTTAGATTGTGATAATCCGCACGACGAGGAAATTACTTTTGCATATAAACTACAATTTAACTAGTGGTTCGCCCGGAACGGAGACCCCGCGATAAACCTTCTGACCATAGAAATCTAAATAATAAGATTATAGAAATTTTATCTACTGTCTTTTAATAATGGAACGTGTGTCGCCTGTTTTCCGCCACCAAAACATAGATACGCAATTACGCTTACCATTTTTAGGGTTCCGTAGTCCTACAAGGAACCCTTATAGTTTTGTCATGTCCGTCCGTCTGTCCGTCTGTCCTAATCCAGCTTAATAACTTCTACAGTTATAAACATAAGTAAATGAAATTTTGTTAAAAAAAGGTTTAGTTTAGATCTCAATTTTAAAAGAATAAAAAAATCTTGATTACGTATTTTAGGGGTGGCGTTCATACATGTGAAATGGGGATGACATATTATTTTAAACATAACATAACATCACGCCTGTATTTCCCCGAAGGGGTAGGCAGAGTTGTGACCATAAACCCACATTTCGCCAGTTATGTTATGAGTCCCATGTAATAGGGGGCGAGCCTATTGCCATTAACCGGGCACTAATCCAGACTCCGGGCTGCCACTGAGAATTTCCTAAAACAATATTAAAACTCTCCTTTTTTTTTAAACTCTCTTTTAAAATTATTTCGAGTATAATGTGATTATAAATTTTTGAGTTATAGTGAGAAAACTGAAAAATACTTAAGACGTCCTAGTTCATTGGTCATTGACCTTCGAGAAAAATGATCTTAGCAAATAATGCTCCTTTAGTTACTTTCTATTTAAAAAAATCACAAAAAGAAACTTTGTGATATATTGATATGACACACTTCTTAAATTTAGCTCAAACAGCAAATAGCGCCACCTAGCGCTGTTTGCAAAAACGACTACAAATAATACTATCAATGGACGTCATCTTTGATAAAACTTTTTAACAAAAAATTTAACCGACGAAAACAGAAACTGAAAAGCGAAAAATAATTAATTATGAGTCGGCGCCAAACGAACTTTTAACAAGCAAAGTGCGTGCAAGTTGCAAGTGGCCGAGTGGAGAACGCATTTTTGGAAAGTTATTGTTTATCGTTGAAAATTTCACGTTGTATTTGATGTGACGTTGTTTTTATTACTAATTTAATGATCTTCGTTGATTGGTTGTTTGGCGCCGACTCATAATTAGTTATTTTTCGCTTTTCAGTTTCTGTTTTCGTCGGTTCAATTTTTTGTTAAAAAGTTTTATTTTTCATTTTTTTGTGGTTAAAATCTAACTCCAGGTCTCCATTATGTCGTAGTGTCTAGATCTATATTTATGTGTGTCAAGATTCAACAGAATCGGTTAACAGGTAAGAATTCAGTGGGTGAACAAACACTCATCCCCTGTTTTACAACCCTTAGGGGTGGATTTTGATTTTGAAATTTAAATGGGACCATCTTCGAGATATACCCTATCCATTAAAAAAAGAATCATCAAAATCGGACCACTCTGTAAAAAGTTATGCGAGGTCATACATAAAAAAAAATATATATATATACGCGTCGAATTGAGAACCTCCTCCTTTTTTTCGTCGGTTAAAAAATGTTTTGACAAACAAGAGAATAAAGACCTAATAAAAAAAATAAAAAATAAAATATAAGACCTTTGTATACCATGTTTTTAAGCAAATAAATATATTCTATTCTATTCTATTCTAATATCATTATTGTTTATACATAAAGGTTTTTTTTATATAAATTCTATAACTATAGCGTCCATCCCTGCGGATGACATTTTCAAGACGCGGTGACCCTAGGAACAAGCTCATTCGATGCACCTTACTGCATCATGAGTGCTGCGGCCAGACTGAGCAAACCGCCAACGTGCGGGCGCATCGCCAAAGTTGGTGCATAATTCCTTTGATAAAACTGACACGCAACGGCCAACTGCCAATGCTTGCCCCAACGTTGGGGCCAACTCCATTTTCCCGATCCACACGTTGGCGAATAGCGTTGGCGCCAAAGAAAAAAAAAATTTGCTCAAAAAAAAAAAATTTGCTCAAAAAAAAAAAATTGTGGCAGTGCATTTTCTCTTTTTGCAAAAAGCTAGTACTTACATTGTTAAACATAAACTTAGTATAATTTAATGGCATTACTGATAAAATTAACAAATACTAAAGATTACATCTTTGCATTAAAACATTATTAAAACTGTTTAATTAATTAATTAGTGGGAACCGAGGATCCAGTCCACTATTCACAAAACGATTGTTCTCACCTCACAATGATTTATCGCAAAAAGCTTAACAAGGTAACCATTAATTATGTAAAAAATTAGTTGTTAAACTGCTGACACATTTGTTATAATTATAGCTAATCCATAAACGCAATATTCATCTTCACGTACGGTCCACCAAACTAGTATAGTATTATATTATCTGTGACCAAACAGTGCTGTGCCTGACAGGGTCCTCCGGTCTTAAGCGGCTTAAGTTAAGCCTACCACGATTACGTTATGCCCGTTATGGAATGCAATAAAGAATTGAGTATTGTATAATTAAATATTTTTTTACTAGCATATTGATTCAAATTTCTCATTTAGATTTTAAATACACATTTGTACGCCTGCTGGCATAACAGAGCGGACTCTTTATTGTATTTAAGAACTTTATATTATTTTTGTACCTATGTTACACAAATGAATAAATGACTTATTGATTTACTTTGATGAAAAAAAAGATTTTAGGTGTAACAATTGCACAAGTTTTTTTTAAATTACTCACACAATTATTATTATATTATACTAGACTGCCGCAGCTTCTCTTCTGTGGTTCTTCAATTCATCCCGCAAGAGCCGTTTCTTTGTTTTTAGGGTTCCGTACCCGAAGGGTACCAAACGGGACCCAATTACTCTCGCTACGCTGTCCGTCCGTTCGTCCGTCCGTCTGTCTGTCACAGGGCTGTATCTTTTTAACGGTAATGGGTAACCGGTTGAAATTTTCTCAAAATATGTGTTGCTATGAGGTGTATCACGACAAATACTAAAAATAAAAATAACGTCTAAAACCAAAGGGGGTCCCCATACAAGAAACCATTTTTATCAACGTTTTTGTTCCTGCTCTATCTTCAAAAGGGTGATGTAAATCAGCGTGAAACTTGGTCAGATTATAGTGCACATTATGTAGTTTAGCAACAAATACTAAAAATAAGACAAACATAAACATATGTGGTGGTACCTGCGTAAGAAAGACATGCAAAAATTCATATTTCGCGCACTGTACGTTGATGTCTTTGATAAACTATCGTAAATTAAATCAGTTTTTATGGGGTATCAGGTCATTGAGAGTTACGGAACCCTTACTGTGCGAGTCAGACTCGCACTTGACCGGTTTTATTCATAAAATGCTACCAGTTTTTATGTTTAATCATTAGCTTTAAACACGTATAAGTTAAATCAAAATCGATCCAGTAGTTTTTGTGTGATGCTCGAATAAACAAACAAACAAAATTTTACAGTTTTTTATTACCGTAAAATGCCCTAACTTTGCGTACAAGCCCTACTTTGCCTAAGGCATTAACTTAATTTTTACATGCACTGCCCCTTTATCACTGAACCAAAAGTTAGCGTTGTCATAGTTTTTAAATCTGCCCAAGTACGGAAATCATAGCTATTATAGTTTACTCAAAATACAACTAGGCAAAGCAGGGCTTGTGGGCCAAGTTAGGACAGTTTACGGTAGTTAAGATTAGTAACCCCTGAAAGTTTTCCAATTAAATATAACCTATAATAATATATAACCTTGCAGCTGTGAACTTATATTATGTAAATGCATAGCAACTCTAGTAATGGAACATAAAATGAATTGTCAAAAAAACAATCAATATAATATGTTTCTAACTTAAAAATTCGTATCAAAATAATGAAAAACCACTTTGACATTAGCAAAGGTCGCGGGTTCACTTCCCAGTTGCAACAATACACACGTACTTAGTGAAAGGCTAACAAACAGACAAAAAGATTAGGTATTTAACGACTCAATGTTACGAATTTAACAAAATAATAGAAAAAATAATTTAATTCTTTTTTGAGAGAACTTGCCGTTCCACTTTAGATTTTATCTGTGGCGAATTATTTTAGCGTTCAAATAATTTAAAATTAAGTAATACCTACGTATTGTAGGTTCATGGTCATTCAAAAGTATAAGACGGAGTAACTTAACAAATGAACTGTTGGCCATTGATATACAGGATAAATGTTTAAGGAGTTCGAATAGCTCAGTGGTTCAGTATCTGTTCCTTATCGTAACCATAACCACATTATTAAAATATACTTTAAAACAAAATTACCAATCAACTTTGAATGGAAGACTCGGAAAATTTTGTAGCGCACGCCCGCCATACAAAGGCAAAGAAAATTTTAATAATGGATTTTCTGTGATAATGTGGTTGCGATAAGGATCAGATACTGAACCACTATGCAAATTATCCGCACTCAAAGCAAAGCTGGTTATGTATGAAAAATGCAAAAAAAAATATACAGGGTGTCAGGGAAACGCTTCCGAAAACGAAGATAGGTGATAGTGCTGGTGATTACTGATACGAAACCACGAAAAAAAAAAGATTCTTTTTTTAGATTTTTTCATATTTTTTTGCATTTTTCTTTATGTATGAGTTTTATTTAACTGCCCAAAGCTGGTTATGTATGAAAAATGCAAAAAATATATATGAAAAAATCTTTAAAAAAAAATCGAAAATCGTGTTTTCGAATCAGTAATCACCTGGGGGTTTACTCCCGTTCGACGATATTCGATAAATCGTACGATTCATCGCACAATTTGCTACTCCGGTCAACCATCGTTCCCTTATCGCATGCGATGATCGTGTTTTGACGTTTGTTTTTCTCATCTCCGGTAAATTTTATTCGACTATTAACCGTAGTCTATCTTAATTGTGCCTTTTTTATGTGCCTATCTTTATTATGTAAGTATCAGTCGGAACGAAAGTTCGTACTTCGTTTGTCGTTCGTAAAACGCGAGTAGACCTACAGCACCTATCTACGTTTTCGGAAGCGTTCCCCTTACACCCAGTATAAATTTACCCTGTATAAGTTTGACGTGGTTGCTATTAGTTAAAGTACAAAGGCTATGTATCACTGGCGTAGTTAAAGATGGCGCCAGTGATAGGTATCATGTAATCAATGAGAATTGAATGGGTATTTCAAAAACGTGTTGTAATCTGAAAGTGCACCATACAACGTGTTATTGAAATAACTGAAAACCTCTAAAGGGTCATTGTACTCATCAGTATGCACAACTTTTACTATGGGACCAACCCTGAAATCGCGAATAAAAACATGTGTTCCCTACATTTATTTATTTTATTTATTTTATTTAATTCTTTATGCACAACAGGGTACAAAGGCGGTCTTAACGCCATAGGCGTTCTCTACCAGACAACCTTAGGGTAATGCAGAGACAAAGTATAGGGTAGATGCACCAGTAAAGTAGTAAAATATGTTTCGTACTACGGACTTATAATTACATATAATAAAAAATAAAAAATAAATAGATAAATACATATGTACATTATACATATAATAAAATATATATATATTATACATACCTACATATATAACTATAAATATATAACATCAAGATAATTCAAAGTCGAGCTGAATCTGCTAGATTGTTTTCACGGAAATATTTCCTTAACTTATTTACATTTGTGTTCACATAAATTGACAAAATGTAGGGAACACCTGTTTTTTTTTCGCGATTTCAGGCTTGGTCCTATAGTAAAAGTTGTTCATATTGATGAGTACAATGACCCCTTAAGAGGTTTTCAGTTATTTTAATAACACGTATATCCTATGTCATCCTCCTGCCCTTATTCCAATTTATTTGGGGTCGGCGCAGCATATATTTTTCTTCCATACATCTCTATCAGCCGTCATCTCCGTGTTCACTTTCTTTCTATTCATATCATCTTTCACACAATCCATCCATATTTTCTTCGGTCTGCCTCTTTTCTTATAGCCATCAACATTCATACTTAAAACTTTCCTCGTAACATGCTCCTCATTCCTCCTCATCACATGTCCATATCATGATAGTCTGTTGCTACTTAACTTCTCTATCACTGGCGCTACTTTCAGACTCCCTCTTATATATTCATATCTTATCCTATCCATTCTCGTTACACCACACATTCCTCTTAACATTCTCATCTCAGCTGCATGCACTTGCCTTTCATTAATTCCTTTCGTAGCCCGACATTCCGATCCATACAGGACAGCAGGTCTTATCATGGTCTTATAGATTTTCCCCTTCAGTTTAAGAGGAATTCGGGAGTCACATGTAGTTCCCGTGACCTGCCGCCATTTCAACCATCCTGTGTTAATTCGGTGCTTGACTGTCCGGTCTATCCTATGTATATCCTATGTAATAAAATAAAATTACATCTAATTTATGTATCTTATGCGTGTAAGAATTTTAACATGAAGATTCTATTGTATGCCTCATGAGCTCGTCCGGGGAAGTACTACCACCGTACCCACTTCTCCGCCAAATAGTGATGCTTGCATTGCTGTGTTTCGGTCTGAAGGGTACGGGTGCCGGTGAAATTACAATCACATGAGACTTTCCATCTTCATGTCTCAGTTTGGCGAACCGACTTGCGGTAATATTTAGGCAACAGTCTAGGTGGTATTGCAGTTGTTATGGGCAAAGGTAACCGCTTAACATCAGGTGGGCCTTTAGCTCGTTTCGCCATCCCTACCTATATTATAAATAAAAACCGGCCAAGTGCGAGTCGGACTCGCGCACTAAGGGTTCCGTACCTCTCAATGACCTGATACCCCATAAAAACTAATTTAATTTACGAGAGTTTACCAAAAGACATCAACGCACAGTGTACGAAATATGCATTTTTGCATGTCTTTCTTACGCTGGTACCACCACATATGTCTATGTTTGTCTTATTTTTAGTTGTTGCTAAACTACATAATATGCACTATAATCTGACCAAGTTTGACGCCGGTATATATTACCGTTTTGAAGATAGAGCAGGAACAAAAACGTTGATAAAAATACATGTTTTTTGAGGTTTCTTGTATGGGGACCCCCTTTGGTTTTAGACTTTTTTTTATTTTTAGTATTTGTCGTGATACACCTCATAGCAACACATATTCTGAGAAAATTTCAACCGGTTACCTATCACCGTTCAAAAAATACAGCCCTGTGACAGACAAACGGATGGACGGACGGACGGACGGACAGCGTAGCGAGAGTGATAGGGTCCCGTTTGGCACCCTTCGGGTACGGAACCCTAAAAAAGAAGGTAAATTGTGCTGACCAAAAATTTTTATTGTGTTTTTATGTACCACCACAATTAATGCAATAATGTTAATTCCTATTTATATTTAAGAAAAAAGCTCTGAAGAAGATTCTTCCGTATTTTGTTTCTTCTTCCTTCGAGTATTTTCGCGTGGTGCTCGGCTTCACGTCTAACTTCGGACCACACGATAACCAGTTCTCGACCGGTTCGGTTTGTAGTAAAATCATGTGTAATAAATTAGAATTTATTACATTATGGTAAAGATCTCACCCATGTTCTTCGAAATGTCCAATCATTATTGTTACTAAAAATAACGCATATTGGCCAAGATTTCACAGAAAAACACAACTATTAGCGGATCATCTAGATAGGCGAAGTTAAATAAACTGATTTATTGAAGTTGTTTAAAAAAATACTCAGCTAAGTCAATAAAATTTATATGGGACAACCGCGCGGGCTTCCTCTACGAAATAAAAAAACAATCAAGTACCTAAATGGGCCCAGAAATCTCAGAGAAATCGGTGTATACATGAAAACAAACAAAAAAGCGTCGAATACATAACCTCCTCCTTTTTTGAAGTAGGTTAAAAATCATAGATTAATGATAAAATATCTAGGTTTGTGACCTGAAAGATTATTATCATAATAATTATAAATACTCTGATAATAATGTTACCGGTAGCACAGAACACTGATTAGGGTTACCATACATCCAGATTTTTAGGGACTTTTGATTCCGGAATTTTAGCTGTGTCCGGAATTCGAATATAAAATAGCGATAGTTGTAAAAACAAAGTTATCAACGGTGACCGTCGGAAGTTCGACATGCCGTAATTTTTTTTCTTTTTTATTAGCCTATAAACACAGTGAAACATAGTTAGGAACTTTTTTTTTTTTGACATCACTATCACACCTATGTTTATTACAATTAAATGAATTCTGAATCTATTTTAAAAACCCAAATAAAAAATTAATTTGTGAAAATTTCTATATAATTATGTCCGAATTATTCTCTAGAAATCTATTTAATGGATCTGATTCTACATATCTTAAAAGTTCTTTTTTAATTTTTTTCTTTTTTACTAACCAATTTTAAAACGTCAAATTCTAAAGAGAGATGGATGAAAATAATATTGATTGATTGTGTTATAATAGCTAACTGCAGTATGTCGGTTAACGGTGGAACAGTCAAAACCAATAATTAAGTGTTGTCATGTGACTTGTGTTGTTGTGTGAGTCAGCCGCCTTTCACATCGGGGAAACCCGCCGAACACATCGAGAAATCTCACAACCATTGAGAAATGAGACTATTTGAGACTAACCAAAGCATTCATTATATTTGTGCATTTTCTGTTACAAAATAAACTAAATCCATAGTGGGTGTAACTCATTGAATTTTAAAATTATTACTACTTATAATAATAGTTCAATGGTCTAGCCAAAGCCGGGCAAATCCTTTGAACCTTTTTAGGGTTCCGTAGCCAAATGGCAAAAAACGGAACCCTTATGGATTCGTCATGTTTGTCTGTCTGTCTGTCTGTCCATCCGTATGTCACAGCCACTTTTTTTCCGAAACTATAAGAACTATGACGACTATGACGTCTGTGGTCTAGTGGTTCGAGTGTCGGACTGCTGATCACGAGGTCGTGGGTTCGATTCCCACAGAACACAAATATTTGTGTGATGAACATAAGTGTTTGTGTTCGTCTGGGTGTTTCTTATGTACGTGGGACACTCAGAAAGTTTTGCGAAACTAAAAAAAATTGTTCTATACGTACATATATTTTTATCAAATCTTTTCAAAGTACTTTCCACCAGCCTCTATACAAAGATTCATGCGCCTAAACCAGTTTTCAAAACACTTTTTCCAGTCCGCCGCAGACACCTCGTTTACAGCCTGCTCGAACGCAGCCAGCGCATCTTCCGGCGACGAAAATTGTATCCCTTTGAGCTGATTTTTTATTTTTGGGAATAAAAAGAAGTCACACGGTGCTAGATCAAGGCTGTAAGGAGGGTGACCCAGGAGTTTGACTGGCGTGCTGTCCAGGAAGTCCCTCGTTTTGAGTGCGGTGTGCGCAGGTGCATTGTCGTGGTGGAGCAGTAGCCCGCGGAGCCCTGTGTTTGGTCGCTTGTTGCTTATAACAGAGAAAACTTCTGGCAAACATTTGGTAGTATACCATTCGGCATTAATGCTTCTTTGATCCCGTAAGGGAATTGATACCAAGTGGCCAGTCAAATTAAAAAAGCTAGCGATCAAAATCTTACCCCCGCTTCTAGATCGCTTCACTTTGGTAGGCGTTGGCTCATTTTGAAACACCCAAACAGTCGACTGGCGCTTGGTTTCTGGGTCGTATTGATAAATCCAGGACTCATCACCTGTAACGATGTCGTAAACACGCCGAGACGAGCCTGCTTCAAATTTGTTACGCATATCACGGCACCATTCCACCCGGGCCTGCTTCTGAGCATCGGTGAGGTTGTGCGGCACCCAGCGTGATACTATCCTCCTCACGCGAAGATGGCTGTGTAGAATCTCGTGAACGCTTCCCGATCCAATCTTCAATATGTGTTGAATCTCCTGATATGTAATTCGCCTATTGTCTTGGATTAAATTTTTCACTGCTAGCACGTTTTCTTCGGTAACAGCCGTCAAAGGGCGACCGCTTCTTTCGTCATCCCCCAAAGTTGGTCGACCGCGCTTGAATTCGTTATACCAACGATACACGGTTGCCTTGGAAGGGCCTTCATCCATGAATGCCATTTGAAGTCTATCGTACGATTCATCCGGTTTCAGGCGACACTTGAAATCGTATAAAATCATAGCTCTAAAATGTTCCCGGCGCAGATCCATATTTCAGTGAGACACAATACTTTGAATTAACTCGCAAAAAATGTGGAGGGAAATTTTGAAATTGGAACTTACTTATTTTTACTTATAAATAATCATATTTTCGAAAAACATTATAACTGGCCAGTCTCCCATATATAAAAACTTTTTTTCGCAATACTTTCTGAGGGGCCTGGTATTATAAGTATGTATTTACAAAAAAAAAGTATATAAGTATTATATCCATTGTCTAGTAACCATAGTACAAGCTCTGCTTAGTTTGGGACTAGATGGTGTTGTGTAAAAATGTCCCAAAAGTATTTATTTATTTATTATTTATTTATAACTTATATACTACTACTACCTATATTACACTACTACTACTTATATTGAAATTTGGTAAGTAGATATATTCTGTGAACCGCATTAAGATTTTCACACAAAAATAGAAAAAAAAAACAATAAATTTTGGGGGTTCCCCATACTTAGAACTGAAACTCAAAAAAAATTTCATCAAACCCATACGTGTGGGGTATCTATGGATAGCTCTTCAAAAATTATATTAAGGTTTCTAATATAATTTTTTTCTAAACTAAATAGTTTGCGCGAGATACACTTCCAAAGTGGTAAAATGTGTGTCCTTGTAACATCTAAAATAAGAGAACGATAAAACTAAAAAAAATATATGATGTACAATGTAAACTTCCACCGAAAATTGGTTTGAACGAGATCTAGTAAGTTTTTTTTTATACGTCATAAATCGTAAACCGCAATTTACTAGCATTTATTATTAAAACATTGATCAAAGTTACAACGAACAACAAGAACTTTTATATTATGTTACTTGCCGCTACGGAACCCTTCATGGGCGAGTCCGACTCGCACTTGGCCGCTTTTTTATGTGTGGAGTTTGACGTTAGACCCGGTTTAAACAAGTGTCTAAATATGGTAAAACGTTATAATAAGGAACAAATTATTATTCTATTATTTTACGCATTTACGCATGCGGATTATGGTCTGTTTTTCAATGAGATGTTGTTGACGTCATCCAAAGATACACCAAAAAATTTAATATACCTTAGATATTTTTAGCTAAGGAACTTATATAACTAATATTATATTCATAAGATTTTTTTACTTTGTCTGCTACTAATTTATGGTAGAGAGCCTCCTACCTAAGTATGCAGAACGAAAAAAACACAACTTTTTTGTATCTATGTATTTATGGCACAGATCTAATACGGATACTACGTATTTATAGTGATTTAGTATTATATTATCTGTGGCAATAGGAATCAAAAGTATAACCTATACCATTTCAGAAAGCTCTTAAGTTGTACATTTTGCAATCTATATATATAAAAATGAATCCTTATTTCCCTTGGTCACGGCATCACGCGTGAACGGCTGGACCGATTTCGCTAATTATTTTTTTGTTGTGTTTGTTATTGCCAGGAGATGGTTCTTATGAAAGAAAAAAATAAGAAAATTTCTCGGAAAATTAGAAAATTTAAGAATACCTAACCACCATATTAAATTTTCTAATGATTTTCTAATGTAACCTTATGGCGTTTGACATAAAATTGACAGAATGCGTGCTGCAAATAAAAAAAACAATGTAAAATAACTGTATACCGTTTAAAAGAAATGCTTCGGTCGGAGTTATGTTGATAAAATACATCACTACATAGCATAAAACAAAGTCGCTTCCCGCTGTCTGTCCCTACTGGTCTATGGTCCCTATGTATGCTTAGATCTTTAAAACTACGCCACGGATTATTTTGATGCGGTTTTTTTTAATAGGTAGAGTGATTCAAGAGGAAGGTTTATATGTACATACTGTAGTATATTTAGTATCAGCATTGCACCCGTGCGAAGCCGGGGCGGGTCGCTAGTTTATTTATAAATATAGGTACCCTTTAGAGACGTATAACTCATGAAAAGCAGATTCTGCGTATCACAAAAATATTTTCAATTAAGCACAGTTTCGTTTTAAGTTTTGACAGTTGTCTTAGTTTGCGGAAGGTCTATAAATGATGTTGTTTGATAGGGATTTTAATATAATTTAACAGAAGCAAAAAAAGTTTGGCGAATTCAATTACATAACATAACATCACGTCTGTATTTCCACGAATAAAAAATAAAAAAAATGAAAAAAAAAAAACTTTGTATTGATTGATTCTTTGGTATGTGATAGAGCTTTCACTGATACGGACTGAAAATGCATTTCATAACATAACATAACATAACATCACGCCTGTATTTCCCCGAAGGGGTAGGTATTTACTCCGGGCTGCTATTGAGAATTTCCTAATGAAAAAACCGAATAACACTAAAAACACACACAAAACACTGGCGAATTCAATTACAACATAATAAAATATATAATATTTTGTTTCCTAATTTTTAATATCTATTAAAAATACATCTATGTATACTCATCGCTGTATTGTAGACGAGTTTGTTTGCGTTTATCTGTATGTTTGTGATCATCTCAGAAACTGCTGCACCAATTATTGTCAACCGGTTTTTATAATGGTTTGCGATTGGTAAAGTGAAATAGCTCTTTGCAATCAAACAGATGAATTCATAATAACCGCTTTTTTCAATGTTAGGGTCGGCTTCCGGTCTAACCGGATGCGTCTGAATATTATAGTATAATATCAAATAGTTACTATGGTTACAATAGTATCTTTTTGAGTATGATCTTAGATTATCTATGTATGTAGTATGATTCATATGCTTGACGCGAGTTATACAGGATTTTTTTTTTTTAGTGTGAGAAGTTGTTGTGTATCTGTTCGTTATCGCTACCACACTATTAAAATTTCCAAAAAAAAAACCGGCTTTATATGGGAGACATAAAATTTGTAGTGCACGTCATCAAAGGTAAATTTTTATTTAGTTTAAAGGAGAATTTTAATAAAGTGGTTACGTAATGGAACAGTACTACTCATCTACTATGCAAATTATCCGCACTCTTTAAAAAACTATCCTGTTTAATTTGTAAAACCGATGAATTACAATAATCGTTATACATATAAATTAATAGCAATTAGTTGATTAGGTTTAGGAATAAATACCTAATATGGAAACGCATTTTAAGTAGGTCTATCGTATTTACCTAGTTGGGTTGTTCCGTATTCATCCTATGACGTCTCATCTCATTAGAGAAACCTAATAGATAGAAATTATTAATCATGCAAATAGCATATAATTTTGGGTAAAGTACATAAGTTGGATATTGGGATAGGTATTCTTTACTCATCCCAAACTCTATTCACAACTCAACCCATTACTTTATTTTCTTATCTCAACCTAAATAAGTTCCTTACTAATCCTAAATAAAAATTACCAAAAATAAGCATGAAAGGTATGGATACCATAAAAGAAAATTCATTTATAATTGTATTCCAAATAAAAAAAAAACCTGAAAGATCTCGTTAAGTAGACCTCTACTTTACGAGATCATAATTCCTCAGTGGATCATACAGGTTTTTTTTTAGATTTTGTTTTTTTTTGGTTTTTATCACCTGATGAAAGTATTTTATAAATATCATATTTATATATTTATTTCCAAGAACATGGTACATCGAGGTCTTAAAGTTATAAATTGTAATAGTCACACATATTCTACCGACAATAGGCGTGGAAATATTTAACCCTAACCATTTAAAACTAATGAGTTTATTGACACATGCATGGCAAAATTCCTAACTTGAAACATAATAAAATATAATAAATTTGCGATAAATGTATAATTTTATTAAAGTATTTTATGTATTTATTAATATAAAGTTTAAAGTGTATTAATAATTTACACATCGTTTAATTGTGAGATATTGTTATTACTATCGCAGAATGTGTTTACATTTTTAATTATTATTTATAGACATTTGTGTTTATAAAAAATATATACAAAGGCATAGATTTTAATTATAGTTTTGATTTCGCATACTCTCTCTCTGTTATATCTCTGTTATTATTAGATTTAAAGTTTTCACACTTTTAATAAGTAAACTTTCATTCAAAATACCTGTTTAAAACAGCGATGTAAAAGTAATTTAATTAAATATTTCTCTTTCATAACTTACCAGAGCAAAAAATCCAATATTGTCATCCTTCTTTTTTCTACTTGGAAGATGTGCTTCATATGCTTTGCCCTTTTGGCTCACAAACCGCTTACATTGACCCTTCATCACTATGAATTTAAAAAATTAACTGTCACTTTGAGTTCGCGCGCTTTACCGAGTAGGTACGATTTTGTATGAGCGCGCGGGCGGCTGTACCGCGGCGTATCGCGACACTGGTCAAACTGAGGCTTCCGCAGAACGCGTCCATATAAAAAACCTCCGTCAATTATTATTTTTGTGTAGGGTGACCAGGCCACTTTTGTCACATTATTAGGAGCATCAGCATTAATCATCATCGTCATCATCATTTCAGCCGGAAGACGTTCACTGCTGGACATTCAATCAATCAACTCAGCCTATCGCAGTCCACTGCTGGATATAGGCCTCTCCCAAGTTGCGCCACAACGCTCGGTCCTCTGCCTTCCGCATCCAGTCCCCCCCAGCCACGTTCTTTAGGTCGTCGGTCCACCTGGCAGGGGGGCGCCCTACGCTGCACATTGGTGAGACTTAAAATAAAAAAGGGAAAACGCATTTTCATATAGAGCGACACACACGCGACCAAAGATGTGACAAAATCGACCAATTACAATCAAACCATACTCCAGCTCGCCTAATAAACATAAAAAACGGTTTCTTAGTAGGTCAGTAGAGTAAGTGATTTTTTAATTGGAATATGCGACTTTGAAATAAATTTTCATTAAAATCTACAAACTTATAAAAACAAAGTTTGCTGACAATAATAATGTCCTGTATCGATTTCACCAAATTAAGAGGCATGGTCAAATTTTGCTGAAAACGGGACGTCCCGTAAAATACAGCATATCTGGTCGCCCTATTTGTGTGCGTTTCTTTGTATTTGGGGAAACACTGTTGTCTCTAATAATTATTATTAGGTACCTAAAGTATTGATTGGTGTCATATTTTTTATCTGCCTTCGATGACGTGGGCGGTGCTGCTAGTAAGAATAGGGAACTGGGAAATTGATCGTTTCTTAGAATTTTGACAGTTTATGATTGTATTTTTTTAAGTTTAGGTACCTACATGTTTAAATATTTTTTTTATAAAAATCAAAATACAGCAATAACAATGGTTTGAATTAATTTGCAAACATAGATATAGACATGTGGTGGTACATACCTGCGTAAGAAAGAGATACAAAAATTCATATTTCGCTCACGGTGAGTTGATGTCTTTTGATGAACTATCGTAAATTAAATCAGATTCTATGGGATATTAGATCGATGGGTGGTACAGATAACGGAACCCTTACTGCGTGAGTCTGACTCGGACTTGGCCGGTTTTTACCTAATATGCTAATATATGTTTGTTAATAATGTCTGTTTGTTGTCACTTGTGTCAAAAAAAATTTTTTTTTTTTGTCATTGCCACTCGAAAAAAGGCTGAGGAAAAAGGGAATTTGATCGATGACATTTAATTACCGAATGTCACTGCATTTGATTCATCGATAACAGTGAATGAACTCTATTAGTCAGTCAGTGAATAAAAACATTTTGAATTTGAAACAAGCACGAATTACATGAATTTTGTCAAAAATTATAATAAAACCGCTACTTTCATCTACTGGCTACTGGCTGGCTGGATGGAGCTATTCCACTGAGCTATCCAATTTAATTATGAAAATATAAGTACGATACATCTATTTATAATCTCGCAGTCAATGGTAAAAAGTAGAGTACTATTTCGCTCCGTATATTCACTCAGGATTCTCCTCTAGAAACCCTCGCTACGGTCAGGATTCTCCTCTAGAAACCCTCGCTACGCTCAGGATTCTCCTCTAGAAGCCCTCCCTACGCTCAAGATTCTCCTCTAGAAAACCTCGCTACGCTCAGGATTCTCCTCTAGAACCCCTTGCTACGCTCAGGTTTCTCGACTAGATTCCTTCGCTGCTATCGGGATACAACTTAGTCCCTCGAATTAAATTCCCTAATTTATGGAAAATCCTCAGAGATATCCTGCATTGATGTTCCTACAACCTTCTTCTTCCGAGACT
Source organism: Asteroscopus sphinx (assembly GCA_949699075.1). Taxonomy (NCBI): domain Eukaryota; kingdom Metazoa; phylum Arthropoda; class Insecta; order Lepidoptera; family Noctuidae; genus Asteroscopus; species Asteroscopus sphinx. The sequence goes on along the minus strand of OX453032.1, from coordinate 14,825,104 downwards.
ACTCCCAACTATGTAGGGGTCGCGGCTGAACAGTGGTATTGTACTCGGAGCGACTGCCATCGGACCCCCGCAACACAGGGATTGGGTAATACTGACATCCTAAGTTAGACCTGGAGGCCAATTCTCGCAATTACATAAAAAAACCGGCCAAGTGTGAGTCGGACTCACGCAGTAAGGGTTCCCATCGACCTGATACCCCATAGAAACTGATTTAATTTAGTGAGTTTATCAAAAGACATCAACGATCGTACGCGAAAAGGGAATTTATGCATCTCTTTCTTACGTAGTGTACCACCACATATGTCTATTTTTGTCTTATTTTTAGTATTTGTTGCTAAACTACATAATATACACTATAATCTGACCAAGTTTGACGCTGGTATATATTACCGTTTCGAAGATAGAGCAGGATCAAAAACGTTGAAAAAAATACATGTTTTTTGAGGTTTCTTTAGACTTTTTTTTGTTTTTAGTATTTATCGTGATACACCTCATAGTAACACAATTTCTGAGAAAATTTCAACCGGTTACCTATTATCGATTAAAAGATACAGCCCTGTGAGAGACAGACGGACGGACGGACGGACAGCGTAGTGAGAGTAATAGGGTCCCGTTTGGCACCCTTCGGGTACGGAACCCTAAAAACGTACAAAACATAGTTCAAAACTAATCTCAATGTTTTAAATCTCAATCTCCTGACAGCAGATGTTCCTGTCTGCCGTTTATTGGTGACATTAATAACCAAAGTGTTGGGAAGAGACCAGATGGCATGACCTTATTGCCTTGGAAGATGGGTAGGCCTCTGGTATGGGATGCAACCTGTGTGGACACCCTTGCTCCATCCCACCTTCCTAGCTCGGCGGGCTGTGCTTGCGCTGCCGCTGCAGCTGCGAAGACCCTCAAGCGGCGCAAATATAGCAACCTCATTGGTTGTTATGATTTTGAGCCGTTTGGGGTTGAAACGCTCGGGCCATGGGGTCCAAGTGCACGGCTCGTTTTCAAGGACATTTTTAAGAGACTGGTCGACGCTTCGCGTGACCAGCGGGCTGGCTTGTTCTTTGGGCTAAGAATAAGCGTTGCCATTCAACGTGGCAACGCTGCCAGTCTCCTGGGCACGGTTCCAGATGACAGTGATGTGGAGGAGTTCTTCGACGCCTAATTCCACTTTTAATTTTTTTAGTGTAATTTGTATTTTGTACATATTTATATTGTATATAAATTAATACAGGTAGATAGATAGGTATTAAGAAGTGTACAAAGATATATAAATAAATAGAAAAGTATTCCTATTGAAATTAGTTCGGAACTATATTTTGATCGATCTTTATTACGAGAATTGGCCTTCAGTTGTCACTTTTGAGCTTTTGACAACCCGAAACCCATGGATGTAACTGCCGTGGATTATATTCGTACGGCAACCGGGACCGTGCTCTCCGAGGCATGGAGGAGTCTCAAATAGTCTATGTACAATGAAACGGTCACCCATCCCAGGACAGACCCAAGCTAGCACAACTTAACCTCGCAGAGCTTCCGATACACACTTAGGCCCGTATTACAGAAGGTTCCTCAAGTACAGTTTAATGTTTAAACTTCAATTCAATTCAAAACTTTATTGCTGAACAAAGTAGGTACATAAATATACATTGCAAGATGTTGAGTGAATGTGCAGTTCACTATGTTCTACCAATTAAGGCATGCAAAATTATGTTATAGTAGACAAATTATAATGATTATGGATGAATATAATATTATTATTATTGTAGGTATGTCAAAAATTATATCAATTCTTATAATAATTATAGAAACAAATCGGACCTCGAAAGCATTCACCTCAATGTCAAAAAAATTACAATATCATAATAGTATCATATATTTCTATCAGACAGGTACTCATTTAACGTGTAATATGTCTTATTTATTAATAGATTTATCAATTGTTTCTTAAATATATCAATTGTTTCAATCACCTGTTCACTACTTAAGGATAGAATCGTTACTTGAGTATCGGTCTTATTCCAATACGGTAATTATAAACTTTAATTCAACAACATAACGCACGAATTTAACCTGAAATAGAACAGAAATCTCTACGCAAGCGTAGTCTGGACCACACTAGAGTGATTACTTATCAAATCTCTGCTCAAATACTGAAACAGGTGACAGTATTAAATAAAGCTAAACTCAGCTGAACTGTGATCTCCGCTTAAGGAATGTTCTAAAATTAGATCTCAACCCAAAACTAGTTTTAAACAGTGATCAACGCTTGAGTATCGTTCTGTAATACGGGCCTTACCTACGAGCCCCTTCTGGTTTGGTGTTCCTACAAATGTTGGTCGTAAATGTACCCGTATGTTTTAATTTATTTTGTTCCTCTGATATGCAGACACAATTAAAATATATTACTAATACATATTTCCTACTATTTATAGGAATAATAATAGTTTAGAAAATATGCAAACAGCGTTTTCATAAATATTGATAAATATAATCATGTTTAAATAAACTAGAAAATTGATGCAAATAATTAGCATAAGTAATTTATGATAAGCAATTATATTCAAATGAATAAAATAAAGCGTACAGTCGTTTTGTTACCATCGACATAATGCGGTTGTACACTGTACAGTCAACCGCCTGCGCTGCGGTCCTATCGCTGATACCTCCTGCGAGCCGATTAGTTTGACGTTGAAATAATGGAAATGGAAATGGCAACACCACTATTTACTTTTCACTCACAAAGAATGGTGCAAGTGGGGGATCTGAACCACATTTTCTTCTCGTGTTCTCTTTATAATCATTCTCCTTTTATGGACTCCTTAAATCGTCATGAAGTTCCTCTTCCTACTTCCATTCTTACTCTTTTAGCATCTAATAATCCTATAATATATGTTTATCTATTTTCATTAATTCTAACTCAATCCGTATTTAGTTTATTATATATTTTATTTGAAAATTTATTCCAATTCCGATCCTGACCAATTTATATTTCCAAATTCCGTTCTGATACCATTCTTTAACTATTATAAATTTCCCCGTTTTTGTTAGTGGCAAATGCGCAAAAAGCAACATGCCAAGAAAAAAAAAAAAAAAAGTTGCAAGTGAGACAAATTACAAGAACAATAACTGCCTTTAGATCGCTGACCCTTAGTTGTTTAGATAGTCTTCTCCAAAAAGGGAAAATAAAAGTTACTTTTTCACAAAAAATGGAAAAAAAATACTTTTTCACAAAAAAGGATAATATAAATACAAATTACTAATTCACATAAAAGTATTATAATATATGTTAAATTTTTTTTCAGATAGAAATAGAAATGCTTTTTATAAATGTAGCATAACTAAGGAACGATCGGCCCTTCACAGCTACAACCAAAGACCAACTAGTCAGGCACACACACCCGGTGGAATTACGTGAGTGAAACCGTTTAATACTAATAATTACAACCAAAGAGATTGATACATATTTGATTGAATGTTTTTGTCTACAGACACGGCAGCTGTCCCACTGCTGGGCTCCTGCCTCTTCTCACAATGAGAAAGATTATTCTGTAATCTGAGGTTATAGTAAATTGTTATACAAGGGTCGAAAGGAATCAATTACTGTCTATAGTCCGAGTAGGAATTGATGACTCACCTGAGTTAAACACTCTACTTTCATTTCGAATACCTATAAGGAAAGTAAAAATATTTCAGATCCGTTTGAACTAATTATGAATCAAATATTAGTCAAATAAACCAAGATTTTGAATTTCGGTACAGCTTTCAGAGTTAGTATCCCGCCAAATTATTTATAATTTTTAAAATTTTAAATATGGAACACCACGCGGCATCGCCTGCGGACCGTCCCGCAGGTATTTTTTTTAATTCACACTGGCTGTTTATACACTCACAAGACCGCAGCATTTTTCTTTTTATTTTAATCGATATTTTTCTTAATTATGTTTAAAAAATCGTAGCCGGCTACCTAAGCAAATTTTGTTCTATTTTTAAAATTCATTCCTGCCCTAGGGAGGGAACGAGGGAAGCAATTATATAAGTCTTTCGCGCCTTAGAGAAGGAAGCAGCGTCTTCCACCCGCTACTCAGATTCAGATTCATTTATTTGTTATAAACATAGGTTACAGTGATTTCAAAAAATATAGAAGTTTCACTATCACTACTATTTTGCTACTCAGATCAAACGAGTATGAGAAATGAAAAAGGTATTACTCCAACACGCTGGTCTACTGCGGGTTGTCGCACTACACACATCATCGAGAACTGTATGCAGCACTCTCAGGAGTGCAGGTGTCCTTACGATGCTTTCCTTTACCGTGATCGAATTCAGTCACTCCTCCCACGGAACAGCTAACTGTCGCTTCTCCATTGAGAGATAAAGATCATTTATTTGTCAAACATGCGTAATGAATAGTGTTATGTGTAATGCAGGATAATTGATAACTTGCACAAGATAACAAAAAAAAAGATAACAACTGAAGACAGCGACTATACACGCCATAGACGCCGCATAACAGGCGACCGATGTCTGCAACACATCTATGAAATTTCACGAATGTAGGTCGCCACTATTCGCCACTTGAAATCTTCAAATCAGTTTCGACCACTTACATGAGCCGTCAAAACTGCCGCGTTAATGATTAGCCAATAGCCGCCTTGGTAGGGCCAATCGGAATGCAGTACCCCGCCTCAGCTAGTGGCAGAATTTATTGTACGCATTATATCTCAGAACTGCCTCGTTGGTCTAGTGGTTGCAAGCGCGACTGCTGAGCGTGGGGTCCTGGGTTCGATTCCAGGGTCGGGCAAAGTGTTATTGGGTTTTTTCATTAGGAAATTCTCAGTAGCAGCCCGGAGTCTGGATTTGTGCCCGGTCAATGGCAATAGGCTCGCCCCCCTATTACATGGGACTATAACATAACTGGCGAAATGTGGGTGTACTATTACACCTCTGCCTACCCCCTCGGGGAAATACAGGCGTGATGTTATGTTATGTTATATCTCAGAATATCTGAGCATTATATTCAACATAAGGCGTCTATTGGACTGCATGGTCGATGACCGAAGATAAGTGATCCTGAATTTCAAAATGTTTTAATGAACAAATAATGCATTTAATGTCAAAAATGACAATAAATTTTGTACATTTAGAATGTTTATTTAGTATTTTTTGGGGTTAATTACTGCAATATGGCTACTTTACGTGCGATGCTGAAATCTGTGACACATTTTTAATTGCAGTGGGCTCTGTACAGTCAATGACCCTTTCTAATTGTGATCATAACACTATTTCATAAGGTCAATAAGGTTGTATATTTATTTATTTATTATATTATTTATTGTACATTACACCAAACGAAAACAAAGACAATAGTTTACAGAAAGATTAAGTAAGTACAATGGGCGGTCTTATCGCACAAGGCAATCTCTTCCAGACAACCTTTGGATGGACTAGAAGAATGGGAACCGATCGTGGGTAGGTACGTGGTACGTGGTATGTTGTATACAACATGTTATTGAAATAACTGAAAAATTATTAAGGGGTTATTGTACTCATCAGTATGAAAAACTTTTACTATGGTACCAAACCAGAAATAGTGAAAAAAAAAACAGATGTTACCTACATTTTGTCGATTTATGTGAAAACAAATGTTCCCTACATGTGTTTTTTACGAGATTTCAGGGTTGGTCCTGTATTAAAAGTTGTTCATACTGATGAGTACAATGACCCCTTAAGAGGTTTTCAGTTATTTCAATAACACGTATACAACCTTATTCTCGGTTAATATTAAACATTTTAAGGGGTCATTGTACTCATCATTATGAACAACTTTTCCTATGGGACAAAACGAGAAATTGCGGAAAAAAAAAACTCCTGTTACCTATATTTTATCGATTTATGTGTAGGAATCAGCAGTTCTTTTTATCGTGATTTCATGTTTGATCCAATAGTAAAAGTTGTTCATAATTATGAGTACAATGACCCCTAAGAGGTTAAGTATAAACTAAGAATAACATAACATCACGCTTGTATTTCCCCGAAGGGATAGGCAGAGGTATAATAGTAGGTACGGTTGACCGCACGTCGGTGGTAACTCTTTGACATTAGCAGCATCTTTATTTCGTAAGCAGTAAGGGCGGTTTTCGAATTGACGTGTTACCACTGTCATGCAGGCGACTGTACACCCACATTTCGCCAGTAAACTAAGAATAAGATTGTGTAATTAATTTCTAACTTAGTAAAAATAGCACCGATTAGATAGGTTTACCTTGGGTTTACCGTTTCACATTTACCTCTAATTTGAGTTTGTACTTTAAGGTAAACCCTACGGAAAATGTCTTCTCGGCACTGAGGTAACATGTACTACGTACTAGAGAAGACACGATGCTTAATTAATGATTAAATATTTTCTACTCAAAAACATTAATTAGGCGCAACTTAACTAATGAACGGTTAATGAAACTAAATATATATATATATATTATTTATATTTATTTTGTGTATGTGTGGCAAAATAAATGGTTTAAATGGTTTTAATATATTTTACCCTGTTAACACCGTCAGATGTTGACAGCATACAATATTTTTTGCCGCAAATGTTCTGCCTAAAACGTTTATAATAGCAACATTCCGTCATTCATGCATGCATGTAACTTGTGGGAGAATTAAAAAAAAAAAAAAAAAAAAAAAAAAATTCAATTTAAAAATAAAAAAGTTTAACCGTCAAAAAGATCGTTATTTTGGTTGTTTTGTTAGATTTGTGTCAGAGTTTTGGATTTATTCATAGGTACAAATTATATAAAATGCAAAATTCTACCAAACAAAGTGCGATCCACCCACTGGGAAGAATAAGAAAATGTGTTTTTATTATATTAATTGTTATTATTTATATTATATACAGGTATTTGGGTTTTGCAAAACTTAAACTTGTTCATGTTCTACGTTGTATATCGGCGGAGGTGCAATTTATGAGCCTCCACGAGTGCCGATATTTAATTGATTGTGCACCCTGGACACTTGGGCAGTCAGCCCCGCTACCAACCTGCTGACTGGCTAATCTTCTTCCCATGGCATGAGCTGTTATCATTAGGTAACTCAGGTAGACACGATAAAAAAAAACCGTATCTGCCAAATATGTGTAGGTATATTTTCATGGAAATAAATAGCTAAACAAAATAGTTATTAGACTATTGTAATGCAGGCATTCGATTCTTGTTTAGACTGTAGCGTGTTATTTTTATTTGGTGATTAATAAAAATTCTATGGAATCAGGTAGTAAAGTTTTCTAGACAAAGGACAAAACAGAAAAAATAATAATCAATAGACACCCAAGGGCCCCGAGACAGCTGAATCTCATGGAATCAGCTGGTACACAACCGCCATTTTGTTACTTAGCGTCCTAAACAAGGATCGCCACTGCTTAATTTATCAGCTACTTAAATGCGTTACTAAGCAACCAATTAAAGTTAAGCGACGATTATGAGTAAGAAATATTCCTAAATGGCTACTAAGTATTTGTTAAATTTTAAGTAACGTTTATAAGTAAGGTTATCACTCGCTTAGCCATGCTCACCGCGCGTGCTCCGCGGCCAGCAAGTTGTGCGTAATTTTTTGTTCGTAATGTCTACTCTAGTACGTAGAACATATTACCTCAGTGCTTCTCGGTGAGTTAGTCAGTAATTCCCTTTCAAGTAAGACTTCGTCCATGATGGGGAAGCCCAGCGCCAGCGAAGGTGCGGAGTCATTCAACCTTCGCCCGCATCTCGCTTCTGATTACTTACCTACGTAGGTAGCTGGGGGGAACGGCATCCAATGTACCTTATGTACCTATTAGTCATTACTTCCTTGAAGCGGCGAGCTATGAATGAGTGGAACAAATATTTTTATTTTATTTGAACGATTTAATAACACATTTTATCACTTGCGTCACAGTGCTTGCGTTAAATTCATGAATGAAAAATTCATTTGTTTGTTTAACGGTGAAAAAAAAAACATCGTGAGGAAACCCGAGGGTCTTCTCTACTACTCTGTCAAGAAAGTACCGGGAAAAGATCAATATTACTCAAAATGTTAGTTATTCATCCAAATTTATTTTATCGCCTTCAAAGTACCTATGCTCCTTCAGAAACTATACACTTACGCCAACGAATAATCCAATCATCAAAACAATTTTTAAACGCTTTTTCCGGAATTAAGTTCAGTTCTCGCCGCGAGTTCTCCTTTATGTCTTCTACCGAATGAAAACGGGTGCCACGAAGTGGTAATTTGAGTTTAGGGAAAAGAAAGAAGTCTGCTGGAGCCATATCTGGTGAATAAGGTGGTTGCTTGTTGAGTTTTTGGTCAAAAATTCGTTCACAATGATGGGCTTGTGCGAAGGCGCATTATCGTGATGCAAAATCCAAGAGTTTTCTTTCCATAAATCTGGCCTTTTTCGTCGAATTTGCTTTCTTAATATATATTTATAATAATAATATCTTTGGGACACTTTTTACACAGCACCATCCACAATGGATATACTACTTATATACTTTTTTTTTTGTAAATACATACTTATAATACATAAGCAACACCCAGACCAACACAAACACTTATGTTCATCACACAAATAATTGTGTCCTGTGGGAATCGAACCCACGACCTCGTTAAGGCTAGGCTCCCAAAATGAGGTGACTTTTTGAAAACATATGCCGAGTCGAACACATGCTTGATGAATGTCAAATTTAGATACATGTTTCTTTGAACCTTTGTCCATCGTTTGACTAGACAGTTACATAATTAGTCGATTTTTGTTCGATACTTTTATTTTTTGAAAATCATGCGTTTTTAGAGATTTTTCGAATATTTATCCTTTATTATTTAACTTAGCTATATAAAATATATGCAAATAGGAAGATAATAAAGTTTATTAAATACTAGCTAGAGGAAATTTGTATAGATTGTTTAGTATTCTTGTAATAAAAAGAAAACTGTTTTGAGATTTACGACATTTACTTCCGTGGTAAAACACGCGAGAATGATTTTCCTGAAAATTTGTTCTATTGCAACTTGCATAAAATTGACGAGAGCGGCCCGCAGTTGCGGTGTGTAAGGGGAATGCGAGGGTGGGAATTAGGTTTTGGGAGCGTCCTCGACACTCGAACCACTAGACCACAGAGGTCGTTAAACGCCGCATAATGCTCAAATAATATTCTTTATTTACCATTTCACCTTCCTGCAAGAATTCAGAGTGCACAACACCGCGATAGTCAAAGGTTGGAAGTATTCATTTTATATTTCATGGTTTAGGATGGCGAAACGAGCTAAAGGCCCACCTGATGTTAATCGGTTACCTTTGCCCATAATAAAACTGCAATACCACCTAGGCTGTTGCCTGAATGGTACCGCAAGTCGCGTTCGCCAAACGATGGAAAATCTCATGTGATTGTAATGAGATGATGAATCATTTCATGCGTACGTACAGTTCATTACATTTCCCTGTTTCCCCGCCTCGCTCACACGTCATCAATACAGGTAAACTCATAAACAGTTTTATTAGGCAGTTTCCTGGAATGACCGGCCCACCACAAAGTGTAGGAAATATTTTAAGAGTAATAATCTGTTTGACCGCAAAACGACATCGTACAAAAAAGTATGGGAGATAGTTTTTTCTTATTATCGAACGTTTTAATAAGACTCATAGAGATAATTTTATCTTGTAAACTAAGACTCATTGCGATAGTTTAATCTTGTAAACAATCGTTCATTGAGATAGTTTTGTCTTGTAAACAAAAGTTTTAATAAGACTCATTGATTCAGTGATTGTAGATGAGGCTGCCGAGTGTGTGTTTGTGAGTTCGATGTCAAGGCTAGTGATATCAGGTTTTCTTTTACTGTAGCGGTTTGTTTTTTCAAACATACAGTCGACCGCACGTCAGTGGTAACAGTTTGACCTTGACAGCTTCATTATTTCGTAAGCAGTAAACGTTTTTTTTTGTAATTAGGTTTTTTTTCTTTATTTCGTAATTCGTAATTCAAGTGTAACCATATACGTGCGATTGAATGTAAATGTAATAAAAATATGACGTTTGGTGAAAATGCTGTCAAAATTGTAATGGGTTTAGGAAAAAACCAAATGCTTCAATATTTTCTTAGCGAGATTCCGTCCGCCTTTTTTATTCGTCCGTGACCTACCCATTAAAATTAAATACAAATATTCTATCAGTTGTTAAATTATTCGCCATAGATTATTACAACTTATAGTTTACAAATACCCAATACATACACACTTCGGCAATACATACACACTTCGGCAATACATACACACTTCGGCAAAGTAAAAGCAATTCAATTATTAAAATTCCCTTCATTTTATTAGTATCTTGACAAAGGTGTGAAAAGGCGTTACAGACTTGTGGACCTCTTTATATCCATACTAGCTTTTACCCGCGGCTCCGCTCGCGTTAAATTCTGCTAACCCACGTCAGTCCAGTCCATTCCAGTCCAGTCCCCTGTCCCACTGTCCCGCTGTCCTGCTGCCCCGCTGCCCCACTGCCCCGCTCACCCGCTGCCCCACTGCCCCGCTACCCCACAACCCCGCTGCCACACTGCCCCACTATCCCACTGCCCCACTGCCCCGTTGCCCCACAGCCCCGCTGCCCCACTGCCCAGCTGCCACACTGCCCCACTGCCCCGCTACCCCACTGCCCCACTGCTCCGCTGCCCCACTACCCCGCTGCCCCGCTGCCCCACTGCCCCGCTGCCCAGGCGGCCCGCTGCCCCACTGCCCCCCGCTGCCCCACTGCCCCGATGCCCCGCTGCCCCACTGCCCAGCTACCCCGCTGCCCCACTGCCCCGCTACCACGCTGCCCCACTGCCCCGCTGCCACAATACCCCGCTGCCCCGCTGCCCCACTGCCCCGCTGCCCAGCTGCCACGCTTCCCCATTGCCCCGGTACCCAACTGTCACACTGCCCCGCTGCCCCACTACCCCACTGCCCCGCTGCCCCGCTGCGCCGCTGCCCCGCAACCCAACTGCCCCACTGCCCCGCTGCCCAGCTGCCCCGCTGCCCAGCTGCCCCGCTACACCACTGCCTCACGGCCCCGCTGCCCCACACTGCCCCGCTACCCCTCTGCCTCTCTGCCCCGCTGCCCCACTATCTCACTGCCCCGCTACGCCACTGCCCCACTGCCCCGCTGCCCCACTATCCCACTGCCCCACTGCCCCACTGTCACGCTGCCCCACTGCCCCGCTGCCCCACTGCCCCGCTGCCCCACTATCCAGCTGCCCCGCTACCGCACTGCCCCGCTGCCCCACTATCCCACTGCCCCGCTGCCCGGCAACCCACTGCCCCGCTGCCCCACTGCACCGCTGCCAAGCTGCCCCGCTACACACTGCCCCTCTGCCCCGCTGCCCCACTGTCCCACTGCCACACTGCCTGACCCGCTGCCCCACTCCCCTACTGCCCCGCTGCCCCGCAACCCCACTGCCCCGCTACCCCACTGCCCCAATGCCCCGCTACCCCACTATCCCAATGCCCCAATGCCCGGGTACCCCACTGCCACGCTGCCCCGCTGGCACGCTGCCCCGCTGCCCCACTGCCTCGCTGCCCCGCATCCCCGCCCCGCTGCCCCACTCGCTGCCCCACTTCCCCCCCCGCTGCCCCGCTGCCTCGCTGCCCCGCTGCCCCACAACCCCATTGCCCCACTGCCCCACTGCCCCGATACCCCGCTACCCCACTGTCCCACTATCCCACTTCCCCTCTGGACCACTGCCCCGCTGCCACGCTGCCCCACTGCCCCACTTCCCCACTGTCCCACTGCCCCACTGTCCCACCGTCCCACTGTCACTGCCACTGTCCCAACATCTCACTATATCACTATCGTCCCGTCCCATGTCCCATGTCCCATCCTATGTCCACTCCACTCCACTCCACTCCATCGTACATTACTATCCGCTCGTGCAAATGCATAGAAGCTTCGATCTGTCGGGTGAGTACGCAACCCACGAATTGATTTTTTTCTCTTTTTCTTTCTTTCTTTCTTTCTCAAAACCCATACCAGTTTTTAAGTCAGATCATCAGCTTTCAAACAAAAAAAAAATCATCAAAATCGGTCCAGTAGTTTTAGCGTGATGCTGGAACAAACAAACAAACAAACAAACAAACAAACAGACGTTTACAATTTTATAATAGTTAAGATAAAGGGACTATATATGTATGTAACGATTATACAGCTCATCAGGCTGCATACTTTTTATTAACAGCCTTTATGTGTATACAGAATGTTGTTCCAGATATGATTGAATAAGGTAATTCATCATCATCATTTCAGCCGAAAGACGTCTACCGCTAGACATAGGCCTCCACTAAGCATCGCCACAATGACCGGTACTGCGCTTTCCGCATCCAACGAATTCCCGCGACCTTCACCGGGTCTCACGTTAGAAAAGTCCAAATTGATCTAGAATCCATGAAAAAAAAACCGAATACTGTGGTCTGTGATCTTAAAAAGTGGTACCTATCATTTAAAATAAAAAAACTGTTAACGCCGTGCCTCCGTGGAGTATTATACCAAAGATCGTTGAGTATATCTTGGCAGGTGGCGAATAAAAAAGAACTAAAAATGTGTCAAACAGACAAGTCGTTTTTTTTCAATAAATAATTAGAAACCCACAAAAATAAAGAGAATCAGTGCATGACCTATTCAAGTTAGGTACATGATTTGGTCCATCGTACCGGATACAATTACGGAATGAAGATAATTGTATGAATGCATAAAACCTACGACTAGAAGACTAGAACATACAAGCGGCGAGGAAAAGGAATTCCTAAGAAGAATCCAGTGCCTGGTCAGATCATCGCAGATCACCGTCATAATCACCAGCCGCAACCGGCAAAAGCAGCATCGCAGCGCATTTTGGTGAGACGAGCCAGCCAAAATCCTCCCGCCCACATTTTTCCTTTGTGTGACTTTGTGCCTTTGGTAAATTCCAGTGTTGAGCTGCCTTGAACGTGGTGTGCCTGCTCACTTCACGCATAATCTGCATCCTGCATTCGCCTGGCTGCTTATTCCAGGGGTGCAACGTGCAAAGAAACAGCTAAAAACCGTGAGTACTCCCGCATACCCACACAATGGCAAACGAAAGTGAACACGGTGATAGTAAAGTTTTAATTAAAGATCTTAATAGGAAAAGAGGTATTATAAAATGTAGATTAACCAGTTTCAAGAAATATGTGCTTTCATTAGTAGGAATTACTTTGTCAGTCGAACAACGCGCTGAGTTGAGAATGCGTATTCAGGGAATAAATAGTTTATTCACAGAGTATCACGGAATTCAAAATGAAATTGACGTGTTGATTCCTGAGAGCAAATTACAGGAACAAATAGAAGCGCGAGAATGTTTTGATGGAGAATATTACTCCATATTATCCAAAGCACAGTGCATGCTGGATGACGATGTTACTCCAACTTGCACTGATAAGTTACCGCAGTCAGTCAAATTGCCTACTATTACGTTACCAGAATTCGACGGTTCATATGAGCACTGGCTCGAATTCCGCGACACGTTTACGTCCCTAATCCATTCTTCTAAAAGTCTTTCCGAAATACAGAAGTTCCATTATCTAAAATCATCATTAAAAAAAGAAGCTAAGCTAGTTATTGAATCCATAGAATTTTCTGCTAATAACTACACTGTTGCATGGGAATTATTATCAAATCGATATAATAATAGTAAATTACTCGTGCACAATCACGTTAAGTCATTGTTTTCAATGCCTACGGTTTCGAAAGAATCGCCAGCTCAAATACGTAAGCTTATTGATACAACATTAAAGAATTTACGTGCCCTTAAAGTACTCGGTGAGTCAACTGAGCACTGGGACACACTCATAATTTTTATGATTGTGTCCAGGTTAGATCAAACCACGGAACGCGAGTGGGAGCAATTTAAAAATATTTCAGCTATGACTGGCGAGTCTTCAAAGCCTAAGGTCGATGACTTGTTAAAATTCCTCAGAGATAAAGCAGATATGTTAGAAACATTATTTGTATCACAGAAGTCTAACAGCACACATGACAAAAAACAATCACATTCACAAAAGGTTCACTGTAACATACTTACAGAAAAAGCAGAAGGTACCAATCACACTAAATATAACTCACACATAAAACAGGCACGCAAAAGGTTATGTTTATTATGTAACATACCACATCCTTTGTACTCATGTCAGAAGTTTCTCAATTTAACTTTAAAAGACAGGCAAAGGATGATAAAAGATAAACAATTGTGTGAGAACTGCTTTCTTGCAGGTCATTCATCCGTCGAATGTAGGTACGGCCCGTGCAGAAAATGCGAGAAAAAACATAATACATTAATATGTGATCTTAGCATTGGTAGTCAAACGCAGACCCGCACGGCCGACCTTCAATCGACGAATGAAAACAAACCGCCAGCGATCCAAGCCGCTGCCGGTACATCAAATAGCACACACGCACAAAGTTATTCTATACAGGTGAATAACGCACATAACGACATCTATAGCACGCAACTGTCACCACCGCAATCCGTTCTCTTATCAACTGCACTAGTCGATGTACCTGATAGTTTAGGTAACTTACACAGGGCGCGCGCACTCCTCGACAGTGGCAGTGAACGATCGTTTGTGACCAAGTCGTTATGTGATAAATTAAATGTTCAACTTATACAGTCCACTCAGCAGATTCGAGGTGTCAGCAATATAGCTACGCAGTGTACCCAATCCTGCAAACTCGAACTTAGATCGACGGATGGCACGTTTATTTCACACGTACAGTGCATAGTCTTAGAAAAATTCACTTCAACTTTGCCTAAAGTGTCGGTACCCACAAAATTATTTAAAATTCCTTATAATATTTCTTTGGCTGATCCTATGTTTTGCAAAAGTCGACCTATAGATCTATTAATAGGTGTAGATTTATTCTGGGATTTGCTTAGTGTAGGGAAAATGCGTTTACCTAACGGCCCTTTTCTACAAAACACGAAATTAGGTTGGGTAGTTTCTGGTTCCGTCACAAATGTTAAAGGTCAAAGGTCAAACAATATATCTTGTAACTTCACGCAAACTGCAACCATGCAGTCTATAGATAATCAGTTACGTAGATTTTGGGAATTGGAAGAATTGCCTGCTCATTCAAAATCAGCTGATTCGCTTGACGACGAAGAAAGTCGATGTGAGAATCATTTTTTAAAGACAACTAAACGTGAAGTCGACGGCAGGTTTTGTGTGAGCATGCCATTCAAGCATTCTCCCGAAACTTTAGGTGACACATACACACAAGCAAAGCGACGTTTTTACGCGCTTGAGAAACGCTTAGATCGCAATCCAACGTATAGAAAAATGTACACCGATTTTATTCACGAATATATCGCGTTAGGTCACATGAGTCGTGTGCATTCTTACGGGACACCTCATTATATTCTCGCACATCATGGTGTGTTTCGGGAGCATGCTATAACTACAAAACTACGCGTTGTGTTCGACGCAAGCGCCGCATCTACTACCGGAGTATCGTTAAATGACCTCCAGCTGATTGGGCCGCCGATACAAGGCGATTTAGTGTCCATTTTATTGAGATTCCGGGAAAATAAATATGTCGCTTGCGCCGATATAGAGAAGTTTTATAGACAGGTACTAATTGACGAATCACAACGCGACTTACAGTTAATCTTATGGCGTGACAGTCCAGCTGATGAAATAAGCGTGTACAGACTTAACACGGTCACTTACGGCACAGCGTCCGCGCCCTATTTGAGTTGCAGGTGTTTAAAAGAATTGGCACAAGAATCTGACGATCCCGATGTCGCACAAACAATATTAAGCGGATTTTATGTTGACGACATGTCTTGTTCAGCCTCCAGTAAAGAAAGACTATTAGAAATATGTGAGGGTACAATGAATGTATTACAGTCAGCATGTTTTCCTCTTAGAAAATGGGTTTATAATTTCGAAAATGATTCCCAAACTATGTCACACACACTAGCAAAGAATTTATCAGTAGGCGAAAATGTTCACAGTAAAACCCTAGGTTTAGGTTGGTACCCTACGCAGGATGAATTATACTTTCACACACAGTTGGAACAAGACGTCACGAAACCTATTTCAAAGCGTATAATCTTGTCTAGTGCAGCACAGATCTATGACCCACTTGGGCTATTAAGTCCTGTAATTACAATAGCAAAAATATTATTACAAAAGTGCTGGGTATTACAGTTAGATTGGGACGCGCCGGTACCAGAGGAGATTACAAAAATCTGGAATCGGTTCGTAAGTAACTTAAAATTACTTAATAATATCAGAGTGCCACGATACGCAATGAATAACAACTCAATGCCCAATATATCTATAGAGTTACATATGTTTAGTGATGCATCTCAGGCAGCGTACGGCGCCTGTGCCTATATTCGCACAATAGATAACTCGTCAGGTGTTGTTGTGAACGTCAGCCTGCTGTGTTCTAAAGGTAAAGTAGCATCAATTAAACCGGTTGTGACGATACCGAGGTTAGAATTGTGCGGAGCACTGGTAAGTGCCCGATTATACTCAAAAATTATAAATTCACTTCGCACTCAGTTTAATAAAGTTGTTTTCTGGACAGATTCCACGATAGTGTTAGGGTGGTTGCACACTGCACCTACACAACTTAAAACTTATGTTCAAAATCGCACTTCAGAAATTCTCGATATAACTAAAGGGCATACATGGCATCATGTAAATGGAAAAGAAAACCCTGCCGATTTATTGTCACGCGGTTGTAATGTAGATAGTCTCAGTACCAAAGACATTTCTATACTAACGTAATAGACCACTACAGTGTGCGACTGAGATACCGATCTTTACGAAAAAACCTATATGCTAGAAAGAGACATAATAAAATGTCAGTAGAACCGATTTTGAAAATTGTAATCTCCCATAGCGTCCCATCAAAATATAATCTCGTATTATTTTATGATTTATTTCACAATCGTTCTGTATTTTATCCAATTAATATCAATAATCGTATTGGTGTAGTGTTCTGTGTTATACTGCTGTGTAATTTACATTATTAACCTAAAGAAGGAGATGTTTCACAGGTAAGTATCTGCAGGACCATACAACTTTCATAATGCTTATTTTCATAGAAGTTATTCTTTAAATCATTTAGTAATGCATTAATAACATGCAGTAAATACCGTATTTTCTATATAATATGTTATTTTAAATAATTATGTGTTAAATAAAAAAATATTGTGTACGTGAAAATGAAACCGTTTCGCATATGGATTGCTCAAAATATATCGATATGTCGATAGTTTCAATTATATATTTTTTGTACTACCTAGCACCATACATGTAACAAGTTAGTGTCCCTTACTGCTTTAAAAAAAATACAATCGAATTGAGAACCTCCTCCTTTTTTTGAAGTCCGTTGAAAGTATTGAAAGGTTGATTTAGTCCGGCCGCACATTGGAAGGAAATCACAATAATTCATTCATTGCTCACAGAAAAAATCTGACGCACCTTAACCTATACCATGGTTGTACTTTTACGATGTTATAATAGTATGTTGTACGTCTATGGCAATGAGACGTTTCATAGGTAAGTATCTGCAGGACAATACTACTTTCATAATGCTTATTTTACATTTATACAGTTAATTTTAGTACCAGCCCCGCAGACTGACAGAATTTTCCGAATCGTATGTCTGCTTTTGACATATTAAAATGTAAATACGGTGCTATTTTATGACAATGTGCGGCCGGGCTAAAAATGCTGTAAAATATTGACCGGCTAACTTCATAACTTCCAGATTTCCTGTAAATGCTGTTATTAAAGAAAAATGGATGGGCACAAATGTTAAAACGAATAAGCACCGTATCTACTATTCTCCGCCAAATAGTGATGCTTGCATTGCTGTGTTTCGGTCAGAATGGTACGGGTGCCGGTGTAATTACAATCACATGAGACTTTCCATCTTCATGTTGTTTGGCGAACCGACTTGCGGTACCATTTAGGTAACAGCCTAGATGGTATTGCAGTTGTTATTGGCAAAGGTAACCGCTTAACATATGGTGGGCCTTTAGTTAGTTTCGCCATCCTATACAATAAAATAAAATATAAAAAAAGCTGAAAGCCTCGAAAAAATTACAGGGTTTGCAGTAGATATTTTAAGGATAACTGTATCGTTTAATGAAATCACCAACGATCCATACCTACGGTTTGATTTGTTGCTAATTAAGTTTGTTTTCATGTTGCATGTTTACGTAAGGGTAAGATAATATACATATGTATGAGCGCATCTCGACGTTAAACTTATAGTTTGGTGAGTTTTCTAGTAAATTAAAGCTAAAGAAATTGTACCTGTGATTGAATAAATAAAATAAATAAAAACTCATCATAACGAACAACATTTACTATGGGAGCAACCACAGAGTACATTATTATAACTAGAGCAACCCTGAAATCGCGAAAAAAATCTGCTGTTTACTACATATGTCGATTCGTGTGAACACAAATGTAGGGAATAGCTGTTTTTTATTAGATTTCAGGGTTGACCTCGTAGTAAAAGTTGTTCGATAGCACTCAATAAATAAGCTCTTCAAATATGACCACACACGTATATCGGGAGATCATCAGTATTAACGGCGCGCGAACTGGGCTCTTTGGTCATCATTGCTAGAAACCACTGGTCTTGCTGTTCTCATGGAATACAAATTCCCATGAAACTTCATAGGGCATCTTAATCATGGAAGGGACTAGGTTGCTATCCGCGGCTTTAAGTTTGATCAGATAGGTCCTTTTTACTAAAACAAATCTCATAGATACAAAAAATACAACAAAAACGTTTTATACACTTATTTTTTATGTTATATGATGGCGAAACGAGCTAAAGACCCACCTAATGTTAAGCGGTTACCTTTGCCCATAACTACTGAAATACCAACTAGTCTGTTACCTGAATGGTACTGCAAGTCGGTTCGCCAAACTGAGACATGAAGACGGAAAGTCTCATGTGATCATTCAATTTGTAAAAATATACCATATTTAGAAAATGGGTTCTTGCAAATGCTAGATTGTCAAGTATGCGAATGCTAAGAGATAGATTCTTAGCCGGTTGCAAATTTAGCCTGCCGCTGAGAAAACTCTTTCTTGAGCTGACGCGGACTTGATTTTATATGATTCGGTCGTCTGTATCGAATCGAAAATCATGGCCAGGTTCTTGCTCCACCTCCAATTTCATCCTCAGAATTTAGTTGCACGATTCCAAAAACAAAGATCCTATATCTTTGTTTTTGGAATCGTGCAACTAAATTCTCGACATTTAATTCTTTGCCTATTTGAAATAAAAACTAACTAATAACTAGAAATTATCGAAACACTGATGTTTTTAAATCTAAGTCGATAAAATTATAATGTATAAGTCTGATGTGTAACTTAAGTTGACTGGACAAGAAAACTTGTCAAGTTCATAGATATTGTAATTTTTCATCAAAATTCAATAATTTGACCAATTCCGGAATCGTGTATAGGAACTTAGTTCCGGGATTGAAAACCTTTCTATACACCTAATTAAAACTAATATGATTAATTGTAAAATGTTCCGTGTGGTGCCGGACGTAAATAATTGCACCAGCCTATATCTTCTCATGGGTGTCGTAAAAGTCGACTAAGGGATTCACCAGAGGATGGGCAGCAGCATTCTCTGAGTATTTAACCAACCAACTGCGATCGCCAACCCGCCTGCCAAGCGTGGCGATTATGGCATATCCCCCCAATATATGCTTGGGGGAGGCCTGTGTCCAGCAGTGGACGTCTTACGGCTGAAATGATGATTAATTGATTTTTTTTATTTCTTACTTATGTATTCCTTACCTTCGTGACATTAATAATGTAATTATAATATAGCCCTTAATTGCGTAACTCAATCTTTTAAAACAAATAAAATTATGTCTCGAATATCTGTAATTTTAAAACAATAGTTACTTAATAGCTTAGCAGTTTTAAAATACTACCACTCCTTAAAAGTAAGACCGGTTGAACTATATCGATAATGCGGAAACGTCCATGTCACATCACTAAAAATCACCCCTACACGTGTCAATTTCGCACATAAACTCATTTTGCTTTCGGTGACGTGATAATGAGGTGACAGTGTCTCTATTACGTCAGTATAATACCTTTATGCTCAGTACTTCCACTTTGTGGTGGGGAGGACCTCAGTTCCTACGAAACCGAGAATTTGAGCATACATTGGAGGCTAGTCCACCCCCTATATTAGATCTGCCAGAACTAAAGTCTACACACGCCACACATAATTATTATTGTGGTACAAAACAACAAAATAATATAACACTATTTCCCTTTTTTAGATATTCACATTTCGTACGCATGCAACGTGCCTTCGCGTATGTACTCCGCTTTATACATAACGCGCGCAATCGTAGTCTCAGGCGAGGAGGCATGTTGAGTGCGGGCGAGTTGAATGAATCTGTCTTAACGTTAGCAAGGTTAGCACAACAGGAAGCGTTTCCTGACGTGTATAATTCTTTGCTTAAAAACGGTTGTGCTAGTAAAACGCAGGCTCACTTGTCAAAATTAAATTTATTTTTAGATGAAAACAAATTAATTAGAGTTGGAGGTCGCATAGGATATTCCTCTAAATTTAATTTTGATAAGATGCACCCCATTTTGATTTCAAGTAAACATCATTTTGCCGTTCTATATTTTCGGTATAAGCACAAGCAGTTAATGCATGCGGCGCCGCAGCTACTGTTGTATTCGATACGGGAATCGTGGTGGCCCGTAGGTGGGAGGAACTTGGCGAGAACTACTTGTCATGCTTGCGTCACGTGTGCTAGGATGCGAGGTAAAACTCTTACACCTATAATGGGAAACTTACCACATGAAAGATTGGATGCAGGATACCCGTTCATACATTGCGGCGTCGACTACGCCGGCCCAGTGCTTATATTGAACCGTCGAGGTCGGGGTGCAAAAACAGTCAAGTCATATATCTGTTTATTCGTATGCTTCACAACACGGGCAGTTCATTTAGAGTTAGTCAGTGATCTCTCGTCTAACGCTTATTTACTTGCACTCAAGCGATTTATTTCACGCCGAGGTAAACCGGCTGTTATATTTTCTGATAACGGAAAGAATTTCGTAGGCTTGATGAATGAATTTAAAATTTTTCTTAGTAATTGTTCCGATGAGATAAAAGAATACGCATTGTCTCAAGGTATAGAATTTAAAATGAACCCTCCGTATGCAAGCCATTTTGGGGGTCTGTGGGAGGCTGGCGTGAAAAGTTGCAAGCATCATTTGCGACGTGTTGTGGGCAACGCACATTTAACGTTTGAGGAGTTCAGCACGGTTTTGGCAGAGGTTGAAGCCATGCTAAATTCCCGTCCTCTAACTCCACTGTCGTCAGATCCACAGGATTTCCTTCCACTAAGCCCTGGTCATTTTTTGGTTGGCCGTCCACTGAATGCACCTGTCAGCGCCGACCTGAGCAACGTGTCATCATCCAGACTGACCTGCTATCAAAGGGTTGAACAAATAAGACAACATTTTTGGAACCGGTGGTCCAGAGAATATATCTCCGAGCTGCAAGCGAGAGTGAAATGGCAGAAGGGGACTGACAGCTTGAAGAAGGACACCCTCGTTTTAATCAAGGATGACAACCAGCCTCCTTTGAAATGGAGTCTGGGACGCATTATAGAAGTTTTTCCAGGCAAAGATGGTGTCTCAAGGGTGGCCAGCATCAAAACTGCAAAGAGCATTACTCGCCGTGCATTCTCCAAAATTTGCCCACTGCCACTGGACGACAATGCACCAGTGGAACAGCAAGCGGCTACTGGAGAAGAAACAAGAAGCATCCAGTGAACAGGCAAGCAGCAATTCTTGAAAGCAGTAGCTACTTTCAAAGTGGGGAGGATGTTAACGCCGTGCCTCCGTGGAGTATTATACCAAAGATCGTTGAGTATATCTTGGCAGGTGGCGAATAAAAAAGAACTAAAAATGTGTCAAACAGACAAGTCGTTTTTTTTCAATAAATAATTAGAAATCCACAAAAATAAAGAGAATCAGTGCATGACCTATTCAAGTTAGGTACAAAAACGGAACGGGTTTCCAAAAGTAAACGTAATAATTAGCTACGGAATATTAAAATATTTTGAGATCGTTTGAAAGTTTATCTGGAGAATCAGCATTTTATGGTACAGGTTTTTTTGTTGTTGATCATTCCGTGTCCTGGGGCTCAGCCTGGGAGCCTGTTTTGAAATTTACTGATACTTCCAATCCAATTCAATTGACTTTTTAACGGACGAAAAAAAAAGAGGTTCTCAATTCGACGCGTATATTTTTTTTATGTAGGTAGGTTTGCGTCCGTGTGGTGCCGGACGCAAAGAATTTCACCACCCTATATCTTCTCATGGGTGTCGTAAAAGGCGACTAAGGGGGCTGTGTTGTCGCTGGATTCACCAGAGGATGAGCAGCAGCGTCCTCTGAGTATTTAACCAACCAACTGCGATCGCCAACCCGCCTGCCAAGCGTGGCGATTATGGCATATCCCCCCTTTTGGGGGAGGCCCATGTCCAGTAGTGGACGTTTTTCGGCTGAAATGTGAGGTATGACTACGCATAACTTTTTACAGAGTAGTCCGATTTTGATAATTCTTTTTTTATTTGACAGGATATAATCGATATCTCATTAAAATGTAACAATAAAAATCTACCCCTAACGGTAGGAAAATGCTAGGGGGAGGCATATGTCCAGCAGTGGACGTCTTTCGGCTGAAATGATGATGATGATGATGAAGGGTAGGAAAATAGCAGTGACAGCCTAGAGGTTGAACGCTTGCCTTCCATGCAGGAGGTTGCGAGTTCGATCCCGGCCCGCACCTCTGACTTTTCGGATTCACGAGCGGATCAGAATTTGATTATCACTTGCTTTATAGTAAATGATTGACAATATTGTGGTAGTTATTGTATTATTCCTAATTTTAATTTATTTATGTTGATGTTGTTATTTTATTTGTCGTCATATATTTTACATGTTATGTCATACTTAGGTTTGATTTCACCAACGATAATTCTCTGATTAATCGACCGTTTACCCTTAATTCCAGTACATTTTTCGAGTAATCGGCTGTTTAATCAAAGAATTAACGTTGATGAAGTCCGGCCTTAGTCCACAATAAAGATAACCAACTAGTTTCTGAACTAATAATAAAATAAATTATTATAATTTGTAATTAAGTAATAAAATGATAATATCCTTTTTAGGGTTCCGTACCCAAAGGGTGCTAACGGCCCTATTACTCTCCTAACGCTGTCCGTCCGTCCGTCTGTCTGTCACAGAGGGTCCCATACAAGAAACCTCGAAAAACTAGCATTTTTTTCAACGTTTTTGTTCCTGCTATACTATCTTCAAAACGGTAATACATACCAGCGTCAAACTTGGTCTGATTATAGTGCAAACCTACTATGTAGTTTAGCAACACATGCTAAAAATAGGGCAAACATAGACATATGTGGTGGTACCCACATAAGAAAGAGATGCATAAATTCACATTTCGCGTACGTCGTTGATGTCTTTTGATAAACTCTCGTAAATTAAATTAGTTTTTATGGGGTATCAGATCGTTGAGAGGTACGGAACCCTTACTGCGCGAGCCCGACTCGCACTTGGCTGGTTTTTTCCGATTAATTTCAATATCATTAAACATGTGTGTATGTCGTCAAACTCGTCACGTAATATTCACGTGGTCTTTTAGCACGAATCTACTTCGAATTGAATTTATTTATTGATAGATAACAATTGTCATATTATGTCAGTTTTCTTAGTTAGGTACATTTCAAAATAATTAATTTGGCACACGGTGGCCGACCTCAGCACAGAATAGAGGAGCTCCGAGAACTCCCGTGGACCGCGCCGGGGCTTGTCCGGTGCTATACCATTGGCACATTCCGGGGAAACAGTTATGTCCACCCCACAGCTGCCCGCAACCACCACGTACTGCTGTCCTCTCCAGGGTCGCTTAATGGACGCCTCGAGTTCCCCACTCTTAGAGCCCACGATCCCCAAGAGTTCCAGATCCCAAGCTGAACCTAGCAGATATCGTACAATACGTGTGGTTGCTACTCTTGCTTTCGAATGAACATACTGCTCGCTGACGAATGCTCGCGGTGGAGAAGCAGCATAGAAATCAGAATAATAAGGTAATAGAAGTGGTCGTGAACTTGTCGCCGCGTGCAGGTGTCTCGTAGGACACCAGCAGTGCGTGAACCGTTTGCTTGATCATCAGTGCTGTTTTGGACCCAGAGTCACTAAAAGTGTATTTTGCAGCATATGTAACAGCGGATTTTTTTAGGCTTAATTTATTTTGCATTAATAGCCTAGTGGTTGAACGCTTGCCTTCCATGCAGGAGGGTGTGAGTTCGATCCCGGCCCGTACCTCTGAATTTTCGAATTCATGTGCGGATTTATATTCGATTATCACTTGCTTTAACGGTGAAGGAAAACATCGTGAGGAAACCTGCACACCAGAGAGTGCTCCATACAGTTCTCAATGGTGTGTGCAGTCCGCCAACCCGCACTAGGCCAGCGTGGTGGACTAAGGCCTTAGCCTTCTCGTACTGAGAAGAGGCCCGTGCCCAGCAGTGGGACAGTAATGGGCTGGTTATGTTATGGTTATGTACTTTACAGCTTTTGTTTCTGCAGTTAGAAACAGCACAATATGGCGTTTTTGTGGGTTTTTGTTACAGTATTTATAGAAACTAGTCATAAGGTGTGCTGGGAAAGGCTTTGAAATATCCTGCACTATGTAGCATGGTAAAAAAAAAAATAAAAAAAATAAAAAAAAAACATTTATTCAGGACCAAAACATTTTTACACATTGTATAAACCCGCCACGGGTGTGCTGCCACGCGCGCCCTGCCTTCTAGGCCATTCTATCTATTTCTGTGGGAAGCACCTTTATAGGTTCGTAACTATACTCCGTAGAAGGAAGATGGAGGTATACCTACTAGGTCGCGCGACAATCACTAGTGCGGGTGAAATCTTGCATGGCGGGGTTTCCCGAGCGCAGATCTAATGGCGAATAGCACACGAAGCGGAGAGTACTGCCTGTTAGAATAATATTATGCGTGTTACCTATGAGTGGAATAAATACCTAACTATGATAATATTGAACTAAAAAGCAAGCGGTCAAAGTTTTCCTTGAATCTTGCGAGTTGTACAGTAACAAAGCAACTAGTATCCAGGGTCGCAGGATATCAATGAAGTTTTCTCAGAAGATTATGGATGTTTTCGAGTGAAATATCATTATAATAACTGACAAAGACAAACTGTATTTATACAAAACCCTAATCAAACCGTTCTATAATAATTTCCTGTAATATAATTATCTATATCTGGCGACCCTGCATACTAATTGCTTTGTTAGATATTATTGTACGTCCGAATACTCAAATGCAACTCAATTTTAATCGGGTTTTCGTCGTAATCGTTTCCTAAAGGTGACAGTGATGGAAATGACATTAGTTAAGTTTTATAAAATCTAATTAAATACCTAATTGAAATTTTTCATACGTAATACTTTGTATTTAAAAGTGAACAGTGAGAAAATAAAGTGAACAGTGAGAAAATTGTGAAAAGAACTCTCGAAAGTTTTTGTGATTAAAAATTATATAAAGTTGCTTATTACTGCGGAAAAATAGGGCACTTTATGTGAGAATTCGGTCGCTAGTTAACTCAAATTAATTTGAGATCAAAAACTGTGGTATTAATCATAGACAAACAAATCACAAACACAAACTTCTTAGTCACAATTTGTGGTAGATGAATAACTAACTGGATAAAGGGGTCCAGGTTTTACCAAGGAAATAATGTATCTATCTTTATTAGGTATGCCAGACAGAAGAATTAATTAATTAATTAATTAGGAGTACATACAATCACTATGATGATGGCGGTTTTCAGACTCGGGTGTTGCCACTGTCATACGGTCAACTATACTTTTCTTATATTTTGTATCGACTGTCCTTTCTTAATTTTTTACCTATGTGTCTTTTGTTTTTACTTTCTATGTAACCCCACCTATAAGTTGCCTGCTTGTGTTTATCACTGTGTTTTAAATGTTGCGCGTCGTTAACTGTGACAATAAACTATTTTTCTTTCTTTCTTTCTTTCTTTACTACGGAGTTACACTTAGCTTACTTACATATAAATAAACGATTCAGAATAAATTGATGAGATTATGAATTGTATTGTAATTGTATTGTATTGTATTTGTATTGTCTTTCGGCTGAGATGATGATGATGATGAAGAATTGTATGTTTTATTAAGAAAACTTTGTGTGGCATTATAGCGGATTTTTTAGGGAAAATGTTCGGAAGAAGGCCGTAGCCAATATATATTATCTGTGGTTTAAGTTAACAACTATTGTTTAATTTGTAAAAATTAAGATTGTTTTAATTTTTACAAATCGTGGGAAATTAATCTAAGTTAATGTCTAAAGATTTAAATTGTGGAAAGAAAAAATCGCTCACGAGCAGGATTCGAACCTGCGACTCCTGGCTAAGTACGCCAGTGCTTTAGCCACTAAGCTACCGTGAACACTGCTCGTGGTATCGAAATTATCCTCCACTATACGTCTTTGGGGTCACCCAAAGATATAGTATAGTATAGTCGATATCGCTGACGTCGGTCAGCGATATCTTATTAAGAAACATTGTTCCTTAACCGACTCGACTAACTTTGCAGTTAAATCAAAGTCATATAGATATGCCTACCCTTACTAATTATTTTATTATTTTAACGCATTTTACGCATGCGAAGCGAATTCTAAAGATTTAAATTGTGGAAAGAAAAAATCGCTCATAAGCAGGATTCGAACCTCAGGTTCGAATTCGCTTCGCATGCGTAAAATGCGTTAAAATAATAAAATAATAAAGTTAATGTCGTCAATTAAATGGCCAAAAAGGCAAAAATTATGAATATTTTTTTAATTTTTTATTGTAAAGATAAAAGAAAGACTAATAAGTTTTTTCACAATTGAGACATATCACACAATTTGGCATGCTTAAAATCAGTTCATCGACTTTTGAGGTGTATATTATTTAGATCTATGGTGCGTTCTCATTGCATGATTAGACCTGCTGTCTTGTATTGTATGGATCGGAATGTTGGGCTACAAAAGGGAGGAATGAAAGGCAATTACATGCAGGTGAGATGGAGGAATGTGTGGTGTAACGAGAATGGATAGGATAAGAAATGAATATGTGAGAGGGAGTTTGAAAGTAGCGCCAGTGACGGAAAAGTTGAGAAGCAGTAGATTGTCATGGTATGGACATGTGATGCGGAGAAATGAGGAACATGTTACGAAAAAAGTTTTATGTATGAATGTGGATGGCTATAAGAAAAGAGGTAGACCAAAGAAAAGATGGATGGATTGTGTAAAAGATGATATGGATAAAAAGAATGTGAACACGGAGATGACGGCTGATAGAGATGTATGGAAGAAAAACACATGCTGCGCCGACCACAAATAGATTGGGATAAGGGCAGGAGGATGTATGTATGTATGGTGCGCTCTCGTTGCTCTGTCTGATGATGCGAATCCGGTCCCGGTCATAGGCCCTATAATCCATATCCGCCAGTACATCCAGGGGTGGAAAGTGCCCCAAGATAGTTGGCGCCTCGAAGGATATAGTCCTATAATACCTGGCACATGCTGAGCTGGACACCCATTTGGTACAATACTGAGACACATATCACACTTTCTTATTGTATTTTGACCTGTATGTCCTGTGTCTTGTTTTTGTACTAAATAAACGTTTTATCTATCTATCTATCTATATCCTTGTAAAATTCAAATGACCACTTTACGCTGCAGGCTGTTAAACTTAGCTGTGCTGCGCTGGGCGCCTGATGGCCTACTTGAGCACACAGGCGCCCCGTAAAGGGCCATTGACCGCACGACCCCCGCATAGAGGCCACGACCTTCCTCTCATGGTTCCCCAAGACTGAGCAGCAGTGCAAGACAGCCAATTGCTCTCTCAGTCCGGCGAACAAGGCGTCCGTACTGCATATGAAGCAGTAGCCTAGCTGTTGAACGCTCGCCTTCCATGCTGGAGGGTTTGAGTTCGAACCAGGCATGGACATACAAAAAAATAGTGCTGCGAACAGTCATAGTGAAGCCAAAAAAACCGTGTTCCTCAGTGTACAAACCAGCACTCACGTCCACACATGCACATGTAAGATATTTGTTTTTGGCGACGCTTACTGGATGACGCCGCGACATATGTATTGAGAGCGGTGAGCACGGTTTTATTGGCTTCACTATGATTGTTCGCAGCACTTCGTCTAGTGGAACCCGGCTGCAACTGTGATTTCTAATTAATGTACGGATCAGAATTTGTTTATCACTGGCTTTAGCGGTGAAGGAAGACATCGTGAGGAAACCTGCACACCAGAGAGATACGTAGGTACCTAGTGTGTTATAATTGTATGCATGCCTGGTATCTTCTAAGCTTCTAAGTAATTAGTCTGTGCCTGAGAGTGCTGCGTACAGTCACAGAGCACCATCAAATCAGTTGCAAATACGGTTCACAACTTCTTTTTCAACACACTTGCTCGTAAAGTGGCTCTTATTGCACCGCTTTTAGGTTCATAATGTCATATTTAATGATTACAACGCGTGCGTTATACGCGTATATCGCACAAGTGCTTTTTACTTTACAGTTTATTTAAAAAAAATAACTGCAAAGTAAAAAGCAAAGAAATTCGCGAAAGTTTAAAAACTTCTAAAAAGCAAAGAGTTTTTATGCCTAAAAAATATTAAACATTTTTGGGAATAAATCAACTGTAATAATAAAAATATGATAAATAAACCTTTAAATTCATCAAATTATTTATTTTTGTCAACAAATTAACATTAATTTGCGTTATAAATAATTTAACAATATATTTAATATTACCTAGGCTGTTTGGCGATTTCCTTCTACCACCTGCGCGCGCATATTATGTCACCGTGCGATTACAGTAATCCGCGCGCCTTTTTTCACAAATTCAATATTAGCCTAAAATATGTTTATGTGTTTTTTTCCTCGCAAGTTTGTTGAAAAACGTCGTAAAACACGCGTGAGCATTGACTATTATACTCTCGGCTACATTACGCCCTCGCCTTTGGCTCTGGCTGCAATCCAGCCTCGAGTATCATAGTCAACTTAGCTCACTTGTATCATAATGTACTATTACGAGTGAAAAAAAGTAGGTATAATACTAACAAATACTAATAATTTAAATCGTGGAAAGAAAAAAATCGCTCAGAGCAGGTCACTGGCGTACTGAGCCAGGAGTCGCAGGTTCGAATCCTGCTCGTGAGTGAATTTTTCATTCCACAATTTAAATCGTTTGGTTTCGCATCGCATGCGTAAATGCGTTAAAAATAATAAAATAATTAGGTATAATACTGTTTTTAACAGTATGGTTGGGAACCCTCTAGTTACAAAGGTAGGTCCCGATGAAAAGGTAATTAGTAGAAATTTAATTAATTTTAGTTTTTGAGCGTAAAACACTTACAATTTATTTACTTAAATACAAAGCTTAAATACCTAGATAAGTACCTATCTATAGAAATTCAATTTCGTAAATCTTACATAAAATATTATTATTGTACGTTTTACAATTTGAGCGTTCCTTATCATCCATAAACGTTATAATATATCCCGTGAATACTAATTGACAAGTATAAACAAAAAAAACAATATAACTGATAATATAATTTTCACGCACTGAGCATTGCGGTTTTTTTTTCATAGTCGTAATAGTGCCGCTACTGTCCGCAAGATGGCAAGAGTAGTTCGTATCGCCAGACGACAAAACACGAATGCTAGGAATAACCTCGTTGCGTTGTGGATCATGTGTAACCTACGGATATAGAAAATAAATATCAGTGAGGAATACTAGGTATTTACCCCAAATCATAATATGTTTCAGTCAATTTTTAAATCATTGTGAAAACAGCTCTATCTATTGGTGAGTAGCTAACAAAGTTTGCTTGCAATTGATAAAAAATAAATAAGGAATTGTCCATAAACCACGTATAATGTTTTTTAGGGAGGGATAATTTATATCAATATTGTTAAAATTTATTATGATCGTTTTATAGAAGGCGGAAGGTAAAAAAACCAGAAAAAACGTTACATAGCACATCACATAGACGACCCTTATAAAGTTAATTCATGATAGGATAGGCTTGTCCAGCAGGGGTGCTGGCCAGAAAACCTCCACGTGTGTCTGACGGCTGCTTGTCCTTCTGGACACGTCTAGAGGGAACGGCAGTTGTTGGGCCGGTGCACCCTGGGCACGGGCAATAAGTCTCCTTTGGACCGGGGGACCTTATTGCCTGTGGCGAATATTTTGGTACGGGAGGGGCCCGATGTGGGCCAATGGGAAGTTGCTCCGCGTGTCCCTCTGAGAAAGCAGAGGGCACTGTGGAGGAGCAGGGGCGGGCCCGATGTGCACTCACCCTGCCACTGGGCAGGCAGCGGGGGGACTGTCCTTCCCTGCCCCCGTCGGTCTCGTCATCCCAGGAGTGCCTGCTGAGTAGTGTTTTCGCGCCTCTTGGGACCGAGGGTCTTAGCTTTACCGCCCGGACCGCGAGGAAGAACACATCTATAAAAATTACAGGAGGATGGGCCTGCGAGCAGCAGACTCGGGGTAGTCTGCTGACCAGCAGCTGGCGTAGCTGGCACAGCTGGCGTAGTTGGCGCAGCTGGTAAAGGCCCGTGAGGTGAGGTGGCGTGCAGTGTTCCGTGTGCGCCACCAAGGAGGGTGCGGCCGACGTTAGGCCGCACGGGGAGAAGGGGCTCGCCTGCTTGTGGCGGGCCAGGACCTGTCGGGGGTGGTTGTGTGAATACTCACGGGTTCCCACGCCCCCGGCTAAGGTAGTTGAAGGAACACCGTGGTGGTTTTAGTCGGTAAGAGTCCGACACTGGCTCCGCCTACCCCGGGCGGAGTGCGTCCATGAGGATTTCCCCACGGGAAAAAAAAAAACAAAAAAAATATGCTTGTCCAGCAGTGAACGTCTTTCGGCTGAAATGATGATGATGATGAGGTATATTTTTTTTACAGTTTAGCTATTTTGATAAGTTCTAGTATAGCTTCCGCGGGGTGCCGGACGTAAAGCAAAAAATTGCACCACCTGTATCATCTCATGAGTGTCGTAAAAGGCGACTAAGGGATTCACCAGAGGATGGGCAGCAACGTTCTCTGAGTATTTAACCAACAAACTGCGATCGCCAACCCGCCTTCCAAGCGTGGCGATTATGGCATATCCCCATAATCGCCTTTGGGGGAGCTCTTTGTCCAGCAGTGGACGTCTTTCGGCTGAAATGGTGATAATGATGATGAATTAGGTCTAATAACTTCTTCATATCTATCAAAAATATATTTACTTGCGTATTCGTCTCTGCGCTTTTTCGATGTCTTGGTCCTTCTCCCGCAGCAAGTACTTGCGCGTGCCCTTCACGAAGTCCGCGATTTGATCCTCCCAACTATAAGTAAGAACATTGATAAATATAATTATTTAATTTTGATTGGTGTTATACAAATAACCCTGTATATGCATTCATATGGCTTAAATTGTAATTAATTCAGCTAGGCTTATTAAAAAATATTGCGATTTGGAACCCAGGTGCCCCACGCGCCGCACTTTGTTAACATAACATAACAACATAACATAAAATCACGCCTGTATTTCCCCGAAGGGGAAGGCAGAGGTGTATAGCACACCCACATTTCGCCAGTTATGTTGTAGTCCCATGTAATAGGGGGCGAGCCTATTGCCATTAACCGGGCACAAATCCAGACTCCACTGCTGCTGCTACTAAGAATTTCCTAATGAAAACACCCAATAACAATTTGCCCGACCCGGGAATCAAACCCAGGACCCCTCGCTCAGCAGTCACGCTTGCGACCACTATGCCAACGAGATAGTCAACTTTGTTAGTACGAACAAATACTATGCTATACTCACTCAATAGTGGTGGGATCCAGGTTATACACAGCCGCGTCGGGCGCCGACAGCCGCTGCCTCAGGCGCCGCACGTTGTCCGTACTGAAGTGCCACTCCCGTAAGGCGAAGAACTTCAGCGCCTCGTTCATTGCGAGTAATCGCTTGCACACTGTTGGGAGACTCGGTCTAGAAGAGCAGACAAGAGTCAGTATCATCATGATAATAATATCATAAGTAACATTCTTAACATAGTGCAAAAAGTGGCCTGAACCCTAGAAAAGAAATAAGGTCATCTACTTAATAAAATTCTTAAAACTGACTGACAGACAATCACACAGCCTAAACCGGTGAGTCTGAGAGAAACTGAACCATGATCCTCTAAAAACCATTGGCCGGGGGCGTGAGATACGTGCATTCTCCTACCACTCCCGACAGGTCCCGGCTCACAACTAGTAGGCGTGCCCATTTTCCCTGTGCGGGCCTCGGGCCTTGACTGGTCGGATGGCGGGCTTCCCGAGTCTGCCAACCACTGGCCTAGAGAGGCTTAGTCAGCTGAATGCCAGATGAAGGCTCTGCTGCGGAGACCGCAGAGAATCATGGCAGTCAGGGTCATACGCGGTTACCGCACAATATCTGCGGAGGTGGCGTTGTCACGTCGTGTCTCGGTGAGGGTAGCTCAGGCAGGAGACTCGGAGGGTCGAAGGTTCGGAGGCTTGAAAACGGTGACACACGGGAACTTGGAACTTGGAGAACAGGAACTAGTGGTACAGGAACTACAGGAACGGAACTCAGAGGTATGGAGGTATGGAACTCCTCTGAGGTATGGAGGGCACAGAGGGTCAGTACTACGGAGGGTCGGAGGAGTGGTAGGTAAACTCCGACTATAAGACGATTGAGCTGCTGCTATGCCAATGCAGCGAGCTCTGGCTGGAGGCAGGAATCAGGTAGGCAGGGGTAGGTCGGCACAAACAATAAAAATACAATTAGGAACGTTTTTTGGTATACTGTATCTCACTTAACTGGTAAATTGATACATTGACTGTTTGTTAATAAAATAATATAATGATTATAAGACACAGTCTCAGACACATGAGTGTCTTTCAGCGTACAATATAGAACTGAGCTAAAACAGTAGAAAATTTGCCATTTTTGAAAATAATTTTGAATTTAGAATTTGGATTGATGAAAGTATAATAAAGTGGCCAAAACAACTAAATAGGGTGGGCAGCATAACGAGTTGGACCTCGTTACAGCGTGTGCATCGGCAGGCACTGGGACCGTGGGACTTGGAGGCTTTGGTGCTTGCCGAAGTGTATCGGCAAGGAGCGGACCATCAGGTGGAAACTGGCAGACGCCCGCTGCCTGAAGTCGTGGCACAGCGAGGCACAAGCTGCCATAATGGTGCAATGGAGGGAGAGGCTGGAAACGCCCAGTGCCGGTTATTGGACTGTGGGGGCTATCCAGCCGATCCTTGAGGAATGGGTACGTAGGCGACATGGAACGTTGTCCTTCGGTCTGGTGCAGGTGTTGTCGGGGCACGGTTGCTTCGGCAAATACCTGCACACAGTGCCGAGACGGGAAATGACTCCCGTGTGTCAACAGTGCGGCTGTAGTGAGGACGCGGCCCTGCGCACTGTCCTGCCTGGGTTATGCAGCGTCGTGTTCTCTCTGCAGCTATTGGGAGAGACCTCTCACTGCCGGCCGTGGTCAGGGCCATGGCTGCCAGTAGAGAGGCGTGGGAGGCAGTCGCGAAGGAAACGGCGGAGCGGGTCAAATTCAAATTATTTATTTGCTAGAATATGGTACATAAAATAGATGAAAAATAAAAGAAAGAAAGAAAGCTCAGGAAAGCTCCTTCGCTGATCCGACCCACCGCAGATGGGTGGGTCGGCACAGGTGGCTTTACGGTGACCTGATGCCGTCCTAAGAGAGGCCAGCAGTTGATAGATTGGGGAGTCTATCGTCCGCATTGCACGGCCCTCGAGCTGCGGTCCCAAGAATGTTCGGAATGTTTGAAATCGCCAAAGGAGAGTTATGAAGAAAGAAGGGCAAGGGGGCCGCGCCGGATGGGTCACGAATGCCATGCATTGCAGTTCTCGTGGCCCATCCACCCAAGGTGAAAGTAGGCTCACGGCGGAGTTTTTATTGGGTGCAAGTCCCACATAACTACATCGCCTCCCCGGTGGTGTGACATAAGTAGGCATTTTCTCCGCTTGAAAAAAAAAGGGAGGCTTAATCAGACACGTTGGGTTAGTCCGTTAGTACGAGTAGTTCTTCTTCTGTCTGTCTAACGTTTGCAGAAGTACTATAGTCTCGACTTGTGCAAGAGATTTTCTATTGAAATATTGTCTTAGTTATTACCTCGGCTTAAATCCGCACATTTTGAACACGCAGTGCATGAGGTACAATGGCACCTTCTGCAGAGACGTTTCGAGAACTTTATGTATCACGCTGCAATGAAAAAGTAAGGTTATTTTATGATATTCATTTTAATAAACACATTCACAATTGCACTCGCATTTCGTTCATCAAAATTTGGCTGTACTGTGACGGAATTAGCTGATGGAACTCATGGAAACTCTGGCTTGTGTTGTAAATGGACCGTACCTACTATAAAGAAATGAGCTGAGCTGAGTAAGCTAGCTGAGTGAGTGAATTTGCCGTTGTAAGAGAAGGATGGCGATATTCGTGCTGTTTGGTAGTATCTCCCTCACACAACGGAATAAAGATAGCTTCAACACGTAGTACGAGTGCTCTACGAGCGTTGAAGAGCTTGTAGACCGCTACTACACTCACCTGTTCTCGCTGAGTATACCGAAGGGGTACCAGAGCGCATTGTCGAAGGGGTCGCGTCGCACGGCGCTCACCATGAGGTCGCGGAAGTCCCCCCATGTCGTGGGATGCTCGTACGAGCTGCAGTTGTACACGCGAGCTTCTCGGGTACTGAAACATATAGCCAGAAGTGATAAATCAACTCGAAAATTGGTTTCAAATCAGGTTGGGTATGAATAGTCACCTCGTAGATCCGGCGAAGTAGGTAGTTTATCAGGGATTTAAAAGAAATCCTCATGGACGCACTCCGCCCGCGGATGGCGGAGCAAGTGTCAGACTCTTACCGACTAAAACCACCACGGTGTTACTCTAAAAATCTTTGGCCGGAGCGTGGGATAGACTCTGCAGTCACCAACCAACACGTGATAGGTTCCGGCTTGCCACTAGTAGACGAGCCCCTTCTTCTCGTGCGGCCTAACGTCGGCCGCACCCTTCTCGATGGTGCACATGGAACACTCCACGCGACCGTGAGAGAAGATACAGAGGTTTTCTTCCTGGCAGTACGGGCGGTGAAGATAAGACCCTCGGTCCCAAACCAAAAGGAGGCGCAATAACACAACCGCAGCACTCTTTCTGGGGTTACGAGATCGACAGGGTAGGTTAAGGTCCCTTGAAGAAGAGTTGTTGCCCGCACCCAGGGTTCACATTTTGTTGGATCCAGCGTAATCATCTTATTTCTGTTCTAATGTAAAATTATACTCACTCATCTACCGCAGTCTCCCAGGCCGCCGCGATGAGCGTGTCGATGCACATGTCGACGGGCACCATGTCCGCGCGGCACAGCTCAGCACGTGATACTCAGTACTCACTCATCCACCGCAGTCTCCCAGGCCGCCGCGATGAGCGTGTCGATGCACATGTCGACGGGCACCATGTCCGCGCGGCACAGCTCAGCACGTGATACTCAGTACTCACTCATCCACCGCAGTCTCCCAGGCCGCCGCGATGAGCGTGTCGATGCACATGTCGAAGGGCACCATGTCCGCGCGGCACAGCTCAGCACGTGATACTCAGTACTCACTCATCCACCGCAGTCTCCCAGGCCGCCGCGATGAGCGTGTCGATGCACATGTCGACGGGCACCATGTCCGCGCGGCACAGCTCAGCACGTGATACTCAGTACTCACTCATCCACCGCAGTCTCCCAGGCCGCCGCGATGAGCGTGTCGATGCACATGTCGACGGGCACCATGTCCGCGCGGCACGTGATACTCAGTACTCACTCATCCACCGCAGTCTCCCAGGCCGCCGCGATGAGCGTGTCGATGCACATGTCGACGGGCACCATGTCCGCGCGGCACAGCTCAGCACGTGATACTCAGTACTCACTCATCCACCGCAGTCTCCCAGGCCGCCGCGATGAGCGTGTCGATGCACATGTCGACGGGCACCATGTCCGCGCGGCACAGCTCAGCACGTGATACTCAGTACTCACTCATCCACCGCAGTCTCCCAGGCCGCCGCGATGAGCGTGTCGATGCACATGTCGACGGGCACCATGTCCGCGCGGCACAGCTCAGCACGTGATACTCAGTACTCACTCATCCACCGCAGTCTCCCAGGCCGCCGCGATGAGCGTGTCGATGCACATGTCGACGGGCACCATGTCCGCGCGGCACAGCTCAGCACGTGATACTCAGTACTCACTCATCCACCGCAGTCTCCCAGGCCGCCGCGATGAGCGTGTCGATGCACATGTCGACGGGCACCATGTCCGCGCGGCACAGCTCAGCACGTGATACTCAGTACTCACTCATCCACCGCAGTCTCCCAGGCCGCCGCGATGAGCGTGTCGATGCACATGTCGACGGGCACCATGTCCGCGCGGCACAGCTCAGCACGTGATACTCAGTACTCACTCATCCACCGCAGTCTCCCAGGCCGCCGCGATGAGCGTGTCGATGCACATGTCGACGGGCACCATGTCCGCGCGGCACAGCTCAGCACGTGATACTCAGTACTCACTCATCCACCGCAGTCTCCCAGGCCGCCGCGATGAGCGTGTCGATGCACATGTCGACGGGCACCATGTCCGCGCGGCGCCGCCCGGCACAGCTCAGCACGTGCAGCAGCCCCTTGCCCGCCCCCACCACCACGCCGCTGGGGCCGTTCAGGTTCTCGATCCAGCCAGGAAACGGGTGCGCGAGGGACGATATTACTGGAACGAGATTTTAGGACGTTTTAGGATTAAATTTTGCCTTGCAAACTTAGGTTCTATGACCTACCCTATCCCATATTTAATTAATCCCTTTTGAAAATCCAGGAAAAGATCCAACACTTTACAACACGGAAGGGAGTTTTATTATAACGCCATCTAGCGAAAAACAAAAGAAATAACATTGTTAATGTAATTTGCTACTCACCACTAGATGGAATCATTTTAATTAAAACTAGTCGGCGAAGGTGAGTCCAGCTTCTTTACGTATTAATGGTCTGTTAGTTCTCTGCTAATAATGTCGTGTCTTACCAATCGCAGGTCTGAAGATAGCCGTAGCATATTTAGCGGCGGGCGCGTGGTCCGCCACCACGCTCTCCGCCATCGCTTTCGTGAATGTGTACGTGTTTGGCTTCGGAGCTATCAGCCTGTAAGGAAATATTACAGATGTTTCTCAGGGGATGTGCATCTAGAAAAATCCGACCGATCTGGGCCAATGGGGCGTGATTCCGTATGTACCTCTGAAGTTAAAGAGGGGACAGTGGAGGATAAGGGTTGAGGAAGAAACCTCTATAAAAATTACGGGAGGATAGGGCCTGCGGGCGACGGACTCGGGGTAGTCTGCTACCTGGCGTAGCTGGCGTGGCTGTTGTAGCTGGCGTGGCTGGCGTGGTTGACGTGGCTGGCGTGGTTGACGTGGCTGACGCAGCTGGAGAGACCGTGAAATTGGCGTGTTAGCTGCGTCATGGTGGGACCCGTGAGGTAGCATGCAGCGTTCACTCTTGGAGAAGGGGCTCACCTGCTTGTGGTGGGCTGGGAAATGTCGGAGCTGGTTTTGCGAATACAGAGATTTCCCCGGCCAAAGGTATTTAGAGGAACACCGTGTTGGTTTTAGTCAGTAAGAGTCTGACACTGGTTCCGCCAACCTCGGTCGGACTGCGTACATGAGGATTTTCGCATGGCAAAAAAATATTTTTTTATCCCGGAAAGATTCACAGTTCCCGAGGGATACGCGTTAAAATCTTGTTTCTATTAACTGAATTATACGCGGGCAAAGTCGCGATCAAAGGTTAGTATATTTTTGATTGTAATTTTTATATGATATCCCGCGGCAGCGCCAGTGCAGTCGCTCCTCGATGTGGCTCAGGGCTGTCTGAGTCACGCTGCTGTACTGCACTACACTAACTTGGGTGTTATCTCCGCCATGATATCCCGCGGCAGCGCGTCGACAAGCGCGAGCAGGTGGCTGAGCTGCGCAGGCGCACTGTACACGCGCTCCTCGATGTGGCTCAACTCCGCGTTGCTGTACGCTGTCGATACGTGGACCAGGACCTGCGAGACAAGTGATTTTGTTAATGTAGCAGCCCAAAAATATACCCTGCAGCCTGCAGCCCACTACTGAATAGATTCTCGTAATGAACTTGTAGCGACATCTATCGCACTGCATGCTTACTACCACAAACGTACTGAATGACGTCACAAAATCCTGAATCGCGCTATTAAGATTTGTCACGCAACAAGTCTAGATGTAAAAAAGTGTTTAGTGAATTAAGTGAGAGTGAGTGTTTATCCTCATTTGTTTCCTCGCCTATGTGATATTGTAACACGTAATCGCCGTGATAACAGTAGTCTGTGTGTTCACCCTGCCAAAACAGCGCTGCTGCATAAAAGTGTAGTATGCAAGGCTCCATTAATTTATAATAAAATTCCGAATTACGTCAAACAATTGAATAAAGACCTATTTAAGAAAACACTAAAAAGCATTTTGACCAATAACAGTTATTACAATATTGACGATTTCCTAAATGACAAAACTCTATAAATGTAACAAATTTACTCATTTTAATTTATGGACAAACGTAAACTATTATTATTATTACTTTTTATGCTTGAATTTTATTTTGTTCATTAATTATTGAAATACTATTGACTTATTATTATTAAATTATTTCATAAATTATAGAAATTTTGTCAATTACTAATTTAATGTTTTTTATATTTGTACACCAGTCATGGTCAAACATGTTGATCCAAACCATCATTTATATCTTTAATAAGCATCTCAACCATGTATTATTATCTACACATGTTTTTGCAAATAAATGTATCTTTATCTTTATCTTTATCTTTATCTTCGATCACATTTTAACTGCTCCCGAAAAATTATTACTTTCTGGTGTAAAAACTAATTAAAAGTGTGAAAAGTTTGTGAGACTGGATATCTGAGGTGATTAGTGAACTATTATAATATTAGTTGCGACGTTTATCCCGCGAAATAAACGCATGAAACATAAATCAATCGATGCAGTCATTGTTGTTTTATCCAAAACTTCTTCGATACGTAGTACGTATACGTACCCTCGATTATTCTAACATTTCCAACTTCATATATTTGAGCGGCCAGTCGCCGTAACGCATATTGCTGACAAAATATTATTAGGCGTTACTTTTTCAAGTAGCAAACTTACAACTGATTGCTATAACTTTTTTGTGAGGCTGTAAGTTCAACGAGTTTAAACTTATTGCCATTACTTTTTTGGAAGGCGTTTCTGAAGACCTAAGTATGAAGAGCAAGAAGTGTGATAAAGTTTACGCACACTCACGTTTTTGGTATTCTTGTATACTTGCAAGCATCTTAACAAAACAGTAATGTATAAATCACAAAGCTTGTACAATCTTTTTGAGTCATTTAAACGGGGAAGGAACTGATTTCTGACACAGGCTAGATTATAGCTTAGTTTAGAAATCAGAGCTTTTAACAAATTATGAACTTATTTGGTGTCAAATAAAAAATAAATAAAAAACAAAATCATACAAACCAATGAGCTAAAGTGCTGCAACCTCTGTTCTAAAAGCTACCATTACCATTGTCTCGGGATAACTAGCGACAACTTCGGAAAGGAATCTAAGCAGGTTAAATCTGCATGGAAATGTCTTGACTGCAAAACAACAATTAAGCACGGGAATACGTCGATCGCTCCTATCAAACAGCAAGATTTAAT
Source organism: Asteroscopus sphinx (assembly GCA_949699075.1). Lineage (NCBI taxonomy): Eukaryota > Metazoa > Arthropoda > Insecta > Lepidoptera > Noctuidae > Asteroscopus > Asteroscopus sphinx. The sequence goes on along the minus strand of OX453032.1, from coordinate 14,785,105 downwards.
TAATTCCCCTACTAGCCAAACACCTTTTAGTAGCGCTATTGTCGATGAAATGAAGGAATACACACGGTAGAGTAGTAGACACATACAGTACACATATAGTGTTCACGGTAGCTTAGTGGCTAAAGCACTGGCGTACTGAGCCAGGAGTCGCAGGTTCGAATCCTGCTCGTGAGCGATTTTTTCTTTCCACAATTTATATCTTTAGAATTCGCTTCGCATGCGTAAAATGCGTTAAAATAATAAAATAATTATGAAAGAATACATTAACCAAAAGATCAATGACGCCACAACAAAAATTCTGGATTTGAAGTCAATCATTAATTTGGAAACAGAAAGCTAAATAGTGCCTTGGAAGATTTGAAAACAACGGTAACATTTTTATCCGTATAATATGATGTCCCTTAAGGAGGAGGACAAGCTTTTGGTTACAGAAAGGAAAGTACTCAGTAAAATCCCGGGGCCGACAAAAACACAGCATAGTACGCTGAGAGTCCGGAAGAATGCCGAAATCTAAGAGCTAGTGGACGAGCCTAATATCATTGGCGTAATCAAATCACAACGTTTGAGATGGCTCGGCCACTTCGAACGCATGGGGGAAGGTCGAGGAGCCAAGAAAGCGTATCTGGGCCAACCAACCGGACTTAGACCAGTAGGTCACCCGGTCACCCCAGATATTGCTGGGGAGATGCTGTGGAGGCTGATCTACGTAAGCTTCAAGCAACCAACTGGCGAGATATCGCGCAAGATCGAGGAAAGTGGAGAATTCTCGTTTCGGAGGCCATGACTCACTTTGGGTCGCTGAGCCAGAGGAGTAAGTAAGTAAGTAATATGATGACCTCGTCAAAGCCACGAATGAAAAAAGAAAGAAAGACAATCATATGTCGACCTGAAAAGTGAAAATGAACATCGCGCTCCGAGATCGCTCTTATAAACTCACAGCTCGACCACATGGATCAACAAGCTCGCAGCTGTAATGTCGAAATTCAGTGCGTACCAGAGCATAATAATGAGAACTTATTTACTGTTGTGACTCAACTTGCAAGGACATATTGTGAACTTTCACAGAGTTCCAAAGCAAAATTAGCCCCCCTAGCCAAGTTGACATTCTACAATCGTCAACGCTAATAGAAAACAATCAAAATGTATGTGAATGCCATATCTCAGCTAAAAAGTCATTCGTTGAGATATGTCATTCCCATACATTTTGATTTTTTTCTATAGCATTGACAATTGTAGATTGACAACTTGGCTAGGGGGGCAGGAGTCCAACCGTCCTCGCTCTATTGTAGTGAAATTTAAAAGTCCTAGTGTTCGCGATAATATTTTACCGTGCCCAACAGTGAGGCAGAAATGGGCTCATGATATTAAACAAACCTGGATATTAGGCAGCTGGTCGCAGATGTCCAGCAGCGTGATGACTGGGCGCACGTTCTGGTCCACGGCGGCTGGGAGCGGCTCGTCGAACTTGAGCGTCGCGGCCGAGTGGAACACCACGGATACCTGCGGATGTCGACTGCTGGTTATCTTTGCATTACGTATCAAACACTGTAACCGTATCGTACTGGAAGGCGCAGCGTGGGTAGGCCCCCACAAGGTGGATCGACGACCTGGTGAAGATCGCGGGAATCCGCTGGATGCGGAAAGCGCAGGATCGGTCGTTGTGGTGATGCTTGGGGGAGGCCTGTGTCCAGCAGTGGACGTCTTTCGGCTGAAATGATGATATTGATGACGTATCAAACACCCCTTGTTTAGCCAAACAACAACAGGCAAACATGTTATGAAACAAATATAATACATCGCCGCTTTTCCTTCCTTGGCTGATGGCATGTGAGTCTAGTCCGAAGCCGTGCTCTGTGACGTCACCGGGCAGCACGCACAGCTTGTCTAACTGTTGAGAACACTGCTGCGGACACTGCTTGCCCCCTCACACTCACCTGGTGCAGCTGGCTGATGGCATGTGAGTCTAGTCCGAAGCCGTGCTCTGTGACGTCACTGGGCAGCACGCACAGCTTGTCTAACTGTTGAGGACACTGCTGCGGACACTGCTTGTCCCCTCACACTCACCTGGTGCAGCTGGCTGATGGCATGTGAGTCTAGTCCGAAGCCGTGCTCTGTGACGTCACCGGGCAGCACGCACAGCTTGTCCAACTGTTGAGGACACTGCTGCGGACACTGCTTGCCCCCTCACACTCACCTGGTGCAGCTGGCTGATGGCATGTGAGTCTAGTCCGAAGCCGTGCTCTGTGACGTCACCGGGCAGCACGCACAGCTTGTCTAACTGTTGAGGACACTGCTGCGGACACTGCTTGCCCCCTCACACTCACCTGGTGCAGCTGGCTGATGGCATGTGAGTCTAGTCCGAAGCCGTGCTCTGTGACGTCACCGGGCAGCACGCACAGCTTGTCTAACTGTTGAGGACACTGCTGCGGACACTGCTTGCCCCCTCACACTCACCTGGTGCAGCTGGCTGATGGCATGTGAGTCTAGTCCGAAGCCGTGCTCTGTGACGTCACCGGGCAGCACGCACAGCTTGTCTAACTGTTGAGGACACTGCTGCCGGATCACGTCGAACACCTGGGAGAGGTATAAGACCGGTTGTTTTTTATTGTTTCCTTTACTCATTCATCAACACATAATTTTTTACCGTAATTTTATTTTGACATTGGGTCGTAAGGAACAAATCTTAAAAATACACGCTGAAATATGAATCGCTTATTTCCCGTAAAGGGGTCATTGTACTCATCATTATGAACAAGTTTTACTATGGGACCAACCCTGAAATCGCGAAAAAAAATCAGGTGTTCCCTACATTTTATTGATTTAAGTGAACACAAATGTTGACCACCACCAACTGATTTTTTTTTCGCGATTTCAGGGTTGGTCCCATAGTAAAAGTTGTTCATAATGATGAGTACAATGACCCCTTTTCGGGAATTAAGCGACTCAAATTTCAGCATGTATAGTAATGTAGTGATAAATATGTTAGTCACTTAAAATATATAAAAACTCATTTATAATTATAATTTCACTATGACGTACACTGCACTATTGATTTGAATAAATAATTATTTTTAACAATGTTTACAATTCTAATACGTCAAAGAAATGTAAATAAACATTTTTGTGAATGTTAAATCCTCATTTACGTAAAACATAGCCGTGTTATGTATATTTAACTATTCTCATAACGTTAAATTCGAATTATGAATTCAAAAGCAATACCATGATAATGATAATGACAAACTTTATCATCATTTTTTTCATCATCATTTCAGCCGTAAGACGTCCACTGCTGGACACAGGCCTCCCCCAAGCATATATTGGGGGGATATGCCATAATCGCCACGCTTGGCAGGCGGGTTGGCGATCGCAGTTGGTTGGTTAAATACTCGGAGAACGTTGCTGCCCATCCTCTGGTGAATCCCTTAGTCGCCTTTTACGACACCCATGAGAAGATATAGGGTGGTGTAATTCTTTACGTCCGGCACCACACGGAACAAACTTTATACACGTGTATATTTTGAGGAGCGAGTGTTGTGGCGCTACTTGGGAGAGGCCTATGTCCAGCAGTGGACTGCGGTAGGCTGAGTTGATTGATTTATACCAGTGGTGCCCAGTGACCCCCCGGGGGTCGCTAACACTGTAAAGGGGGGTCGCAGTCACTAAGTTTTAAGTTTTATAGTTCTTCTTAGTAATATTACCTATGTTTTTAAAAAACCCTACCACCACCGCCACCGCCGCCGCAAAGGGCGTGGGGGTCGCGGGTATTTCTTTTTACTTAAGGGGGTCGCACTATGGAAAAGATTGAAAAACACTGATTTATACAATTACACACAACACAAAAGCACAAGACTTAATAAACTTGAGCGGCTTATTTTTTTTTGCATTAGGTTCATATTTGGTTTGCGCAAATATGACCATGTTTCTGATTTCCGCGTTAAGCTCAAGTGGTTTCCTATTCTCCTTCGCTGGAATGCTCATATTCGTTCTCTTCTCTATAACGTGCTTTTTTCTCCCTCTACTCCCCTTTACCTGAAGAATCGTTTGGAATTCCTCTGTAACACACGCGATTCCATAGATCATCGAATAATTTAAAACTGAAAATGCAAATGTATTCCACAACATTTTTTGACAAATCCTTTACGGTTCAAGCTGCTCGTTTGTGGAATGCATTGCCAATTGCCAGCATAGACTTATATAAAGTGCGCAATCGCTGCCAGTCTGAGGCTTGTGAAGGAGCATTATTTGTCGCTATGATCTGTTTCTTCTCCTGTATGTGGTCGTCTTTAATTACTTTACCGTTGCTTATATATATATATATATATGCTTATAGTATGTATATATATATATATATATGCATATAGTATGTATGTATTAGGATATACATATAGAATATATTTTTATTTTATTTTATTAATAAATTATGTATCTAATTTGCACATCTGACAACCCCATTTTCTGTCCATTTCATTCTTGTTCATCCTAAGGTTGCTTGATAGAAATCGCTGATCGCGATTAGGCCGCCATTAGTTCATAAAATAGTTTAAATGCATATTCAATGTAACGTATTTTATGGTGTACAATAAAGCATATATATAAATATAAATAAATCAATAAAACGAGTGTGCTTTAGAGCACACGACTGAAGTAAAACTTCACTAAGTTATATCTCCCACAATACTATTTCAATGAGAACAAAGGAATGGCGGCGCGGCGCGCGTACATCTGCCGGCGCTGTGTCGTATACCGCGCCTCGCTCCCCGCGTCCCGCACTACCCCCTCCATTCGCCTCACGACTCGTAACGCATTCACCAGTTTACTCTCCAAGTTAAGCGTGCCTATAGACGTTTTACTTCAATTAAAGCTTGTACAAGCCTGTGAGTGCTTGAGATGCGCGAGCCTCTTCTCGGGCGCGACGTCCTTCTTGTGTCTCAGGAGCAGGTGCAGGCGCGAGATGTCGCGACACGTCCACAGCAGGCGCTCCACCAACACCTGCGGAAGTATTGTTACACAAATTTTAATTAATAAAACGAAAAATTGCTCAAAACGGACTTGCAAGGTTTGTCGCAGACGTATCAAAATTCGACGACTGGAAGTGTGGCGACCGCGTACTGGAAGACGCAGCGTGGGTAGGCCTCCCGCAAGGTGGGCCGACGACCAGGTGAAGGTCGCGGGAACCCGCTGGATGCGGAAAGCGCAGGACCGGTCGTTGTGGCGATGCTTGGGGGATACCTATGTCTAACAGTGGACGGCTTTCGGCTGAAATGATGATGATGATGATGATTCATCAAAATCCCTAATAGATAATAGACATAATAGTCCATTGGCCTACGTTCAAAAGCCTGAGGTCTGTGCACCACAAGAACATTATATATGTATGTATTACATAGGAAGAACTCCCGCGCCCCGGCTCTATGCATTTTGGGTTGCGGCAGTACAAGTTTAGTCGTGATTTCGGACATGCATAAATACATGTAAACTAATTTGACTGTTCTAAAATTTTTGCCATCTCTAAAAAGATATGAATAGTTTAAATTAACTTCTTAGGTTTTCGCGATCACTACACATTATAATAAAACAAAGTTTAACCGGATTAAATCGCGTATATTATTTAAATTGGTTTCCCTGACGTTTCGAAAGCTTTGCAGCATTTCGTGGTCGCAGGTAGACTAAGATGACAAGCGTCTTTTTTAGAAATATTTGTAAATATTTCTAAAAAATTATTTTAATCTACCGTACAATATTATTAATTAAAATCGTTTCGATGCACGCAGTAATCACTCACAATATCATTATCTTTTACAGTGTTGCGTGCTGTTTGGGACTTGATTATTTTTAGGACTGGGTTCCAAACAGGTGGTAGCTGCCAACCATCTTCTCTATTAAAAATTAGGATGTTTTTTAATTTCAATAGCCTCACGGAGCATTCTAGGTACATATCGGTTTTCCTTCGCCAGAACTTGTGGTTTATCAAATCGAAGAAAATGGTTGGGTTTGTCTAGGGCATGTTCACACACTGCAGACTTTGTGGAGCGTCTGTTCTTGACGTCAGCTATATGTTCTTTAATTCTAGTGGCTATACTACGCTTTGCTATGCTGCAAAGCTTTCGAAACGTCAGGGAAACCAATTTAAATAATATACGCGATTTAATCCGGTTAAACTTTGTTTTATTATAAGTTTAAATTAAGTTGGTGAACAAGAATATCGACACTATTGTCTTATCTAAATGGTGTACAGAGTATCCAGTACAATACTCGTCAGCACAGATAATAATAATATAATACTATAGGTTGCGGCATAGAATAGGTAATGTCTTCTCTTTTCTTATGGTTGAGGTATTTCAACCATTTTGTAAAATGTACTTTAGAAATTTTAAATGTAGGTATACCTTATGAAAGTACAATGTATGACCATTAACCATAATATATTCAGAATTTAGGTATTTGTAACTTATTTAAACTTAGGTAGGTATTTTGATTTTATTTATTACGACCATTATGTTTAATGATCTTTAGCGATTTTATGTTATAAAACCAATATGCTTGGTATGTTATGTAGGTGTTATGAAATTAGTTATTTTATTTTAGGGTTTTTTTTACGTAACCCTATAAACATTTCACACCTGCACACCTGAGAGTGCCCCATACAGTACTCGACGTTATTTGTAGTCCGCCAATAGGTACCAATCAGGCCAGCGTGGTGGACTATTGAAGGTCCGTGCCCAGCAGTGCTGATTCTATTTATGTTTTAAACGTCTGCTGAATGTACGTACCTTGCCCATGAATCCAGTAGCTCCTGTGATGAAGACCTCCCTCCCCGCGAAGTACTGCGGGATGAGGGGCGGCGCGGGGGACTCCGGCACGGGGCGGGGCACCATGCTGACTCACTGGGGAACAATACAAACACAGTTTATTGGGTTCTTTCTGTAGTATAGGATGGCGAAACGAGCTAAAGGCCCACCCAATGTTAAGCAGTCACCTTTTCCCATCAACTCAGCCTATCGCAGTCCACTGCTGGACATAGGCCTCTCCCAAGTTGCGCCACAACACTCGGTCCTCTGCCTTCCGCATCCAGTCCCCCCCAGCCACGTTCTTTAGGTCGTCGGTCCACCTAGCAGGGGGGCGCCCTACGCTGCGTTTGCCGATTCACGGTCTCCACTCAAGGACTCGGCTGCTCCAGCTGCCATCGGTCCTTCGACAGACATGGCCAGCCCACTGCCACTTCAGCTTACTGATCCTACAAGCTATGTCGGTCACTCCGGTTCTTCTCCGAATAATCTCGTTTCGGATTTTGTCCTTCAAAGAAACTCCAAGCATAGCTCGCTCCATAGCTCGCTAAGCGACTTTAAATTTGTGGACTAGCCCAACTGTCAGTGTCCACGTCTCGGCACCGTAAGTCATGACAGGCAGGACGCACTGGTTGAAGACCTTTGTCTTCAAACTTTGCGGTATAGGCGACGAGAAGACTCGGCGAAGTTTGTCAAACCTTTTCCCATAACAATCAATAAATGATCCCTATTGCGAGTTGCGGTAACCAAACTGAGACATGAAGATAGTCTCAAGTAATTGTAAGTTTTAGTACACAAAAACAAGGTTTCCTCAACATCAAAAGTGCTCGTACCGTCGCTTGCGGCTGGACGCAGTGGGGACGTGGTTGAATGCGGAAGGATGCGACCGGGATGCGGCTGGAACCGAAGGGGACACGGCTGGACGCGGAAGGGACGTGGAGGGAAAGCGGATGGACGCGGAGGAGACAACGGTCAACGAGAACGTATCTGCAGCATGTGATCGCGGATCTCAGTATTCGATTCATATATTTAGTAGTAGTAGGGCTCCTTTGTGAAAGAGCTCGTCCGGGGAAGTACTACCACCGTACCTACTTCTCCGCCAAACAGTGATGCTTGCATTGCTGTGTTTCGGTACGGGTGCAGGTGAAATTACAATCACATGAGACTTTCCATCTTCATGTCTCAGTTTGGCGAACCGACTTGCGGTACCATTTAGTCAACAGCCTAGGTGGTATTGCATTTGTTATGGGCAAAGGTAACCGCTTAACATCAGGTGGGCCTTTAGCTTGTTTCGCCATCCTATAATATACAACGTGTATCAGAAATGCGTGGTCATATTTGAAGAGCTTATTCAGGGGGTGCTATCGAACAACTGGGTCTTTAGCTCGTTTCGCCATCCTACACAATAAAAAAAAAGTTGTAAGGGCCGTGAAAATTGTCGCGAGACAGCGTAATGCTCTCGTCTCGTCCCATCATCGCAACGCGAACTATTGAGTGACGTCTCGGCGGTATTGTTCACACACTGAGTTCACAAGGCATCGGACATACAGCGAGTGGACTAGAGTTTACAGTAATGGCTGTTCTGAGTTCCATCCACTGTGACTGTTTTGGTGGTGTAAGCGCTTTCCATCATCGGAAATTTAAATTTGGACAACCAGACGCACGGCGATGTGCCACTTTAATTAAAAACAAATATAAACCATACAAGGTGGACCGACGACGACGTGGTGGTGAAGGTCGCGGGAATCCGCTGCATGGATGCGGAAGGCATAGGACCGGTCGTTGTGGCGATGCTTGGGGGAGGCCTATGTCCAGCAGTGGACGTCATACGGCTGAAATGATGATGATGATGATGATAAACCATACAATAATGTGTAGGCAGCGACAACACAGCCCCTGTCGCTGTGTCCTGTGTGACGGTAATCATAGGTCAAATCAAATCAAATCAATTTATTTGCGAAATATGGGTAAAATTACAAAAAAAAAATACGGCGGGTGTAATCTGTGTTACCTGGTGGTCTTCAAGACTCGAGTGAATAGGTAATTGCTGGGCATCGTCGACCGCACGGTGTTGCTGCTTAACCGCAAGCCCCGCACGAATAAAAAACACGTCCTACTATGTAATATTATAAATTTGAAAGTATGGATGTTGTTTGTCTAACAGATTCTTTTTTCTATGGTTTGTCTGTAAATCATGCTGACAGTTTGGCGAACCGACTAGCGGTACCATTTAGGTAACAGCCTAGGTAGTATTGCAGTTGTTATGGGCAAAGCTCGTTTCGCCATCCTATAATATAAAAATAAAAAAAATTACACGGCTGTACGTGGGACGGATAAGGCTACTTTTTTAACCGACGAAAAAAAGGAGGAGGTTCTCAATTCGACGCGTATTTTTTTTTTTTTATGAATGACTATTACGCATTATTTTTTACAGAGTAGTCAGATTTTGATGATTCTTTTTTTAATGGATAGGGAAAAAATTGAAAAAAAAAACATTAAAAAAAATTATTAATTAAAATTAAAAATTGCGAAATTGGTCCCATTTCAATTTGAAAATCAAAATCCACCCCTAAGGGTAGGAAAACAGGGGATGAGTGCTTGTTCACCCATTGAATTCTTAACTGTTAACCGATTCTGTTGTAACTTGGCACACATAAATGTAGTTCTAGACACTACAACATAATGAAGACCAGGTTATATTTACACCACAAAAAAAATAAAAAATAAACTTATTAAACCAAAAAAAAGGTTTTTTTTTTTTTTTTCTTTTTTCGTCTGTTAAATTTTTTGTCAAAAAGTTTTATTATCCAGGGAAGATTGACAGTTCACGAGAGATGCGCGTTGACATATTTCTGTGATAAGCCGAACGAAGCAGCGGGCATAGTCCAGTAAATAACAATAATATCACAATAAAAGTGTAATATCTATACTGTTATGTTCGTAGCTTATTGGAGTATTGTAGCCCAATTTGGAGTCCATCTTATGCGATCCATGCAGCCAGAATCGAAAGACTTCAGAAGAGATTTTTATACCACCTTACCTACGCCAACCATCTCTGCTGCAAACTAACCACCTACGATTCTAGGCTTGGACATTACAAAATGTTCCCACTTGCCCATAGACGTAAGATAGCTGATGTCGTCTTTCTCTATAAGATCTTGCATGGGAAAGTAGATAGTCCCGATATACTGGAAAAGTTAATGATAAGCGTACCCCGAGCTGGAAGCCGACTGCACAATCGCAAACTGTTTAGTCTACCGTTACGTCGTACTAACTATGGTCAACATTCGCCATTATATCGTATGTGCTCTGCTACTAACGATGTCTGTCAAGATCTGGATCCATTCAATGCATCAGTCAAAATAATAAAAAAATATTTCAACACCAAATTGTAATAACTTGCTTGTTCGTTTTGTGTTAATGTTTGTGCAGTGTTTGTTGCTTTGTTGTAATCCTGTGTTTTATTGTAACTTCCGTGTTTTATTGTAATTATTTTGAGTGTGATATTCGTATGCATGTCGTGTTCGCACCTAGAAGGCCGTTCGACTACCATGATTTTCCGCACATGTTATTTATTAAATATAATGTCGTAACGTCCAGTTTGCGAACCTAAAAAAAAAAAAAAAAAAAAAAAAAAAAAAACGATGCCTACCGATTAATTAAGTCGTATAAAACATAAGAGTGACACGCCGTCACCGCCGTCACCGCCGTCACCGTAACTTGTTGAACATTAGTATTAGCACTTAAAGTTTAGATAAAGACACAGAGTGTTTTATAAAGTAAAGTATAAGCTCAGACCAAAATAATAAGAATATCTATATTATTATTCTTATTCTTGCGATTAGCGATTCTTCTTAGCGAATTATTATATAATACATAAGAAACATACAGACCAACACAAACATTTATGTTCATTACACAAATGTTTGTGTCCTGTGGGAATCGAACCCACGACCTCGTGATCAGCAGTCCGACCCTCGAACCACTAGACCACAGACGTTGGAAAATAAAATATAAAATATTTTAATTTTATTTATTTTGTATGTAGGATCATTTTTCTGGCATAGTTAGAATATAATAGAATAGAACAGAATAGAATAGAATGTATTTATTTGTAAACACAGGTAAAAGGGTTGTTACAATATGTGAAGTTCATCCATGTTTAGCTATAAAAGCATACAAATATTTGACAAGTTAGTTACAAATTATAATACAATTTAATCAATTAGTTAAACACAATCCTCACAGTATTTAATTATTATAATTGTATTATTTAATTATTATAATTGTATTATTTAATTATTATAATTGTATTATTTAATTATTATAATTGTATTAGATGTCAAACAATTACGTTGTTCGTTACGTCTAAGACCTGCGCGAGTCCGTATGATTTTAAACTCTTTTTCAATTATTATAGTGTTACTTATTATTTCGACATTTGAATACCTATTTATATTGTTCAAAAATTTAGTTTTTTAAATTTTCGATAAACAACTTATTTATTAACAACCGTGTTTTCATTTATTGTCGTATTGTCATATCCACGATAATAAAAAACTTGTTTCAGCAAACAAACAAAATTTCAACATCCTGTGCAGTGTGCACACCTGTACGCGATCGTACGTAGGCTCGACACTTGTCATCATCATCATCAAAAGACGTCCACTGCTGGACATAGGCCTCCCCCGAGCATGTTGGGGGGATATGCCATAATAGCCACGCTTGGCACACGCGCGTTGGCGATCGCAGTTGGTTGGTTAAATATTCGGAGAACGCTGCTGCCCATCCTCTGGTGAATCCCTTAGTCGCCTTTTACGACACCCATGAGAAGATATAGGGTGGTGAAATTCTTAATGTCCGGCACCACACGGAACTCGACGCTTGTAGTCTTACGTAATTATCACCTTAAAGTCACATTATATTACTAAGTGACAAGCACATCATATTACTGTCAAATTTAATTTAGCTTGTTTGTTTATTTTATGACAAAAACAGGCAAAGTTCGCACATAATTTTCGCACGTCTACGAAAAGGCAAGGTATGACGGACTTAAGTAATTAATTGTAATGTTCGCGTACGCGGTATCTTGTGGTGAACAAATGATTTGACTTCGATAAAGTGCGCTAATTCATAATTATCTGTAGGCAAAGATATTTAAAAGTACAGATATGCTACTGAGCTCCAAATCTGATCTATCCAAGGTCAGATGAATAAAAAATGGCGGACGTAATCTCGCTAAGAAAAGATTAAAGCATTTCGTTTTTTCCTAAATCCACTATAATTTCGACAGAATATTAACACACCAGATATATATTGTTATTTTATTTTCAACACACTTGCTCGTAAAGTGGCTCTTAGTGCATCGCTTTTAGGTTCATAATGTGGCTTATAACGCACGCGTGCTTTTTTCATTATATTATTGCACTAGTGCTTTTTACTTTACAGTTTATTTTTAAATCGCAGCAAAGAGTTTTTATGCCTGAACTAAATTAAACATTTTTGGGAATAAATTAACTGTATTAATTAAAATATTCTATATATAAACATTTCATTTCATCAAATTATTAATTTTTGTCAACAAATTAATATTAATTTGTGTTATAAATAAAAAAATCAATTTATAATATTTTTATATTAGGCTGTATGGCGGTTTCCTTCGACCACCTGCGCGCGCATAGCTAGAGTTGGGTAGGACCATAAAGGTATTATACTGACGTCAGTATAGAAATGTCTTTGGGTAGGACACGCAAAATCAATGAGTTTGTATGAGTAACTCATTCTGCATAATGAGGTGGGACATTGTCACACTTCAAATGAGGTGGGACAATGTCATGTTGCTGAGACATTTGATACACTGAAATGCATTAAGACATTGTCACACTTCAAATGAGTTGGGACCATGGAGAACAGAAAGGAGCGGAGGTGTTGCAAGGCAAAATCTCTTTAGAAAGAAGCGTCGCCTGAATGCGGGTGACAGGGGGACGAGGTACAGCAATGGCTCCACCTCACTATGGAAAATCCGCCCATTATTAGTGAATCCATCTAGCGGTGAAATGAATTATCACAGCGTAACAGCACTAACAATTTTCCATTTTAGTTTGTCTACTCGCCACTGTGGCGTACAAAGCACATTATTTTATTCCAGAACATTCTATGTGCGTTAGTGTGGTGAGAACACATTGAAATTTATAATACTGTAAGCATTGACCATACATACCATTTTAAACCATATTTAAACAATTTATTTTGCTACACACATAAAATGTACATATTACATGAAAATGTAACAGGACAAATTACAGAGAACACAACATGTGTACTACATAATATGTGTATGAAGGGATCCAGCTCAGTATTTCCTGTGCATGTAGGTATGCACAGCCTGAATGAAAGAAGACATTTGACATCAAATAACACAATATTATTAATTTTGTAATTTTACTTCTGTTAGACATTAGAATTTATTTTAACTAAATTATGTTTATTATACAACATCGTATATTTGTACTTATTGGAGGAAAAAATATAGGAGATGACTTAGCGGGCGTACCCCTCTCAGGCCCTCTCGCCAATGTTTAAGGAGTACAGCTCCGAAAGGTTTATAAAAACAAGTTGAACGTCATCTTGACTCATAAATTATAGAATCGTCAGTGCAAACAGAGCTCCCGAAAATGCCAAATTGTGCGGTATTTACTTGCAAATAAGTCCAAAACTTTAAATTTGAAAGAAATCCACATTTCGCCAGTTATGTTGTAATCCCATGTAATAGGGGGCGAGCCTATTGCCATTAACCGGGCACAAATCCATACTCCGGGCTGCTAATGAGAATTTCCTAATGAAAAACCCAATAACACTTTGCTCGACGCGGGAATCGAACCCAGGACCCCACGCTCAGCAGTCAATACAAAAAATTTAATATTTAATTTCGATTTCAATTTTGATTTAGATTTTTGTAATAATATTGATTCTGATAACGTACCTCACAGGAACAACAGGGTTTTTGGTACATATTGTATAAGCTTGAATCAAATTAACACAGACGTGATGGGTATCGATATTTTATAATAATAAAACAATACAAAATATATTTTTTTAGACTTATAATTACAAGTGAACTAATCAAGGGATCAACGGTCATGGGATGCGTGACCTTGTGGGCTCACATAGTATCTTCAAGAACTGCATTCAATAAACAACCTATAGGCTAGCAACTCTGCGCCGACGCTCGAAGCTTTGTGGTTTGGCGTCGACTAGCGCATCGATACCAATAATACACCTCTTGGCATAACTCTCTATCGACTCGAGAGCTGCAAGCTGATATTTGGCCGAACAATTTGGTCTGTTACCGGCACGGATAGTTGGAGTCAGTTTGAATTGACTCCGTTTAGCAGGAAAAGGGCACGCCTGGGGTTTAATAGCATTTAACTTGACCAAGTTAGCATCACCTCATTCAGAGACAGCATTCAGGGACAGGTTAGTAAGTTATAAAGTAAACCTAGTGTTGTAGTTGTTAGTAACCTGGCTCAATAATATAAAAAATAAATCGGCTGACATGAATATATTATTATTATACCCACTCGTTCAAAAACTGGTACTTTTTATTTTTTACGATCATGGCAACATTTAGATCGCCTTACGTAGTACAATTTTCTGACGTCACCCACCCGAAATCAAAGCAAGTCTCAAGACGTTTTGTATCACGTAATCAACAGTTTAAAAAAATGACAAACGAGAAAATAAAAATTTTAGAATACATTTAAATAAATAAAAAACTTAGTGAATGTTAATCTTCAACATAAAATCTACGTTGTGTGCAATTTTCATAATATTTGACAATACCAGTCAAACATCCAACAATATTATTCAATCTTTCATCATCATACATTAAACATGCAATAATTAGTACATTAGATAAAAATAGATGTGGTCTTGCTGGTATGATGCACACATTTTTTATGATCAGTTATTACTAGGGATGTGACTTAGCTGTAAAAAAATATTAATTAATAATCGATTTTTTTCGTTAAAATAAATAAAAATATATAGAATAGATTAAAATCAATTTTACAACAGTAGTTATTACTTCAGAGCCAAAGCTGAAGCTTTCGTTTATTTTCTTATTTTTTTACGACATATTGCTTGGTAAGGAATTAAGAAACAAGCTTCGGCAACCTATTTGGTTTGGTGCTAGACATCTGTGCACAAAAAAAAAGCGTCCAACAAATTTATTTACGAAAAAACAAAATAAAATGAACGAACCAACGAATGCAGAACAAGAACTTAAATTATACTGAAGATTGGAACAAAATGAATGAACTCAAAAAACTCAAATTAATGAGCCAGGATCAATAAAACTTTTGACTTGACCTTGACGAAGACATAGTAGAAAAAAATCGAAAACACACGACGCTTAAAGTGAAAAATCGATTTCTAAATAATCGATTTTTCTAGAAATAATAATAGACCCAAAAAATCGATTGAAAATTAAAAATTATCTATCTTTTAAATAATCGATTATTTTTTCACATCCCTAGTTATTACTTCTACTCCCCGACAGATGGCACTTCTTATTTTATATTCCTCTTATTTCATGTAACTATGTAATTTTATCTATGAAATAACTAACATTTTAGAAAGTAAAATAAACTAGAACAATTTATTTATTTTATTTAATAGTATTTTTCATAATATGCTTTGATAATGTTAAAAACATGTTATCGGTGAGAAGTGGTTAGAATGCATCTTTTCGACGACAGATGTCTCTAGCAACAATTTGGCGATGAAACGAGAACATTTATGTTTTAAAATTGAAAATATAAATATATGGGACTTGTACATGAAATGTTATACCATCAATATGTTTTAGTATTGATTTTGAGAATTTTTAACATGCAACAACAGCGCATTTCATTGTTAAATAACAAAAATATTCAAAATCTATTCAAATCGAACAGAACCGAACTCAGTGAAGATTGATTTGAAATTAAGCTTTGCGGCTCCGCCCACTGTGACGTCATGACCAAATTGAAGGCGCATGACCTAATTGCCTTGCAGCACCTCCGCTCCTTTCTGTTCTCCATGGTTGGGACAATGTCATGTTGCTGAGACATATAATACACTTAAATACATTAATACATTGAGTTGAGCTTATATTGTCTAAGATAGGAGTAGGTAATATAGCTTTTGCCGAGTATCAAATCGAAACTATACATCGATATTTGATATCGGATTTTGAAACTATATAAGTATCGACAGAAGAGCATAGTTTTGGTGATATCGTAGGTAGTTAGTATAGGTAGGTCGTTTTCGATATAGATCCGATTTTTATATTGGTTGGCAAAAGTATTGCGTGCGTTGCGTTATAGAATACAATATCAACATTGTTAATTCCAAAGACTCCAATTTATTTTTTACTTAATCGGCCGTTTAATCAGCAACACACTATAATTCCCTGGTTAAACGACAGTTTAGCCAAAATTCCAGTACATTTTTCGAGTAATCATCTGTTTAAGCAGATAATTAACGTTAACGAACACTTGTATTAGGCCAGTCTTCATCAAAGTTAATTCTCTGGTCAAACAACCGTACACCCACTATTCCAGTATATTTTTCAAATAATCGGCCGTTTAATCAGCAACCAACGATAATTTTCTGGTTAATCCTCTGTTTAGTACCGATTTCAATGGATTTTTAATGTAATCGGCTGTTTAAGTAGAGAATTAACGTTGATGAATACTGCTCTTAGGCTGGCGTTTAATTAAACAGCCGATTAATTGAAAAATAACTGGAATCGTGGGTAAACGGTTGCAGAGAATTAACTTTGATGAAGACCGGCCTAAGACAAGTGTTCGTTAACGTTAATTATCTGCTGAAACAGCCGATTACACGAAAAATGTACTGGAATTTTGGCTAAACTGTCGTTTAACCAGGGAATTACAGTGTGTTGTTGATTAAACGGCCGATTAATTGAAAAATAGAGTCTTGGGTATTTAAAAATTATAATAATTAAAACATAAATAAAAAGATATGGCAATCACATATTGGAAATCAAATTTAAATCAAACTAAACGAAAAAAACCACGTCAAAACTTTGGCTATGACCAGCAACACCAAACAACCGAAAATTGTCAAATATTCCAAATATTCAATGTTACGAACTTCATTTGTCCTATTGTCCCTCATATTGTCCTATTCATGCACGCGTCAGTGTCACAGTCGGTCTGAGTGAGTGAAGTTATGAAGCAACGCCGTTCTTTCATGGTACATGCTTCAAGTCGTCACATCTCGGTTCATTTGGTGTTTGTCCCAGTGTAGTGGTACAAAAATTATTAATGAGGTGTTGCGACATTCTGTCGTTTTGTATGGGACATTTGAGGTGCCTCATGTATGAGTGACACAACTCTACGCATAGCTGTATGTCACCGCGCGGTCCGCGCGCCATTTTTATCATTTTTCACAAATTCAATATTTGTCTAAAATGTGTAATTTATGTTTTTTTCCTCGCAAGTGTGTTGAAAAACGTCGTATGACACGCGTGAGCATTGACTATTATACTCTCGGCTCCTTTACGCCCTCGCCTTCGGCTCGGGCTGCAATCCAGCCTCGAGTATAATAGTCAACTTAGCTCACTTGTATCTTAATGTACTATTGTGACACTACGGCATTGACTACCGTCACACGAGATTTGTTGCGTAATCGCGGCTTTTTGTCTTACTATGGCTGTGAATGTGTGCGTGCCAGTCCGTACTGCGAGCCGTCTTACTATGGTTCTTCACTTTTTAACCGACGAAAAAAAGGAGGAGGTTCTCAAAGCAACGCGTTTTTTTTTTTTATATATGACCACGCATAACTTTTTACAGAGTAGTCCGATTTTGATGATTCTTTTTTTAGTAGATAGGATATATCTCGAAATTGGTCCCATTTAAATTTGAATCCACCCCTAAGGGTAGGAAAACAGAGGATGAGTGCTTGTTCACCCACTGAATCCTTACCTGTTAACGGATTCTGTTGAAACTTGGCACACATAAATGTAGTTCTAGACACTACGACATAATGGAGACTTGGAGTTAGATTTTAGCCACAAACTTTAAAAAACACAAAGATTTTAAACACTTTTTAACAAAAAATTGAACCGACGAAAACAGAAACTGAAACGCGAAAAATAAAATGAAGCGTTTTGTCTTTAATAACTATTTTCCTTACTAAACTAATGTAAATAACTAATTATGAGTCGGCGCCAAACAAACGAGCAAAGTGCGTGCCTAGTAGAGATTCCGTCCGCCTTTTTTTATTCGTCCAAGTATCCAAGACACATCTATACTTTTAAATATTATTGTCCGTAGGTATTAGGAGTTTAGGAGAGGACAGCAGCACGTGGTGGTCGCGTGCTGATTTTCTTTGATTTTCCTTATAACATTTCTATGCAGGATTTGTTTCTCATCAGCAACTTCATCCATTGGTCCAATAATACAATGTGTTATTGAAATAACTGAAAACCTCTTAAGGGGTTATTGTACTCATCAGTATGTACAACTTTTACTGTAGGACCAACCCTGAATATGCGAAAAAAAAACAGCTGATCCCTACATTCATGATTCGATTGATTGTTTTTTTGTACAATGACCCCTTAAGAGGTTTTCAGTTATTTCAATAACACGTTGTTGTTGTTCACGGTTAAAGCACTGGCGTACTGAGCCAGGAGTCGCAGGTTCGAATCCTGCTCGTGAGCGATTTTTTCTTTCCACAATTTAAATCGTTAGATTTCGCTACTCATGCGTAAATGCGTTAAAATAATAAAATAATTATTTTCATTATTGGATTTAAGTTGACAAACATTACCGGAAATATATTGTATATTTTTTGTTTAGAATCTTTATTTATTTTAGGTGAAAATTGAGGTTTAAAAAACCCATTTTCTAGTTAGAAAATAAAAGTGGTAACTTAGCCGGACTGTAGATTTTTTTCAAAGTTATATATTTTATATCAATGGGAACATATTCCAAATATTATGGTCTATTTTTAAACAGTTTATAGTAAAAGATAACTGAGACCCAGGACGTTAAAATACCGCATCTTAGCGATCAACCAACGTGGCGGCGGGGAAAAGGGTTATTGTTAGTCTTAGACGCAATAATTGAAAATTAAAATAAGTTACGTAATTACCTCATGAATAAAGCTACCATATTCCACTAACAAAATTTAAAATAAACACATCATCATCATCATTTCAGCCGAAAGACGTCCACTGCTGGACATAGGCCTCCCCCAAGTATCGCCACAACGACCGGTCCTGCACCTTCCGCATCCAGCGGATTCCCGCGACCTTCGCCAGGTCGTCGGTCCACCTTGTGGGGGGCCTACCCACGCTGCGTCTTCCAGTACGCGGCGGTCGCCACTCCAGAACTTTACTGCCCCATCGGCCATCATTTCTGCGAGCAATGTGCCCCGCCCACGCTTGGCAATTCTTCGGGCTATGTCGGTCACTTTCGTTCTCCTGCGAATCTCCTCATTTCTGATTCGATCACGCAGGGACACTCCGAGCATAGCCCTCTCCATTGCCCTTTGAGTGACTTTGAGCCTTCTTATCAGGCCCATTGTGAGCGACCACGTTTCAGTGTCGTAAGTAATAACTGGCAACACACACAAAAATAAACACATCTATTACTGAAATCTACGATGCAAAAAAGTAGCTTAAAACGCAGATTTTTTGGATTTTTTGTAATACGGCTCTTAAGCGGGTTTTTTTGTGGATAACGATCACTTGCGACAATCACTTACAAAAAAGTGCTAGATAGTTAGAGCTAGGTAGATACTTTATTGTTTGCACACCATAAAAACTTTTTAACAAAAAATAAAACCGACTTCAAAAACCTTAACTAAAAAGTAAAAACGGATCCTTGTATGTATTTCAAAAACTTTACATAAACCAAAATTTTGAAGGCGGCGCGTGACTGTCCCTTTGCGTCATGTAAATATAATGTACTGTCGAGCGCTTATCTATAGTAAAAAAACAATTTATGGGAACATACATGAAAATCACGCGCCGCCTTCAAAATTTTGGTTTATGTAAAGTTTTTGAAATACATACAAGGATTATTTTTTACTTTTTAGTTAAGGTTTTTGAAGTCGGTTTTATTTTTTGTTAAAAAGTTTTTATTTCATACTTTTTAGTTGATAATTCACAGAAAAACGAAACTATTAGTAGATCATCTAGGTAGGTGAAGCTAAAATAAATAAATAAATATTTTTGGGACATTTTTACACATCACCTCTAGTCCCAAACCAAGCAGAGCTTGTGGTATGGGTACTAGACAATGGATATAATACTTATATACTTTTTTTTTGTAAATACATACTTAAAATACATAAGAAACAACCAGACCAACACAAACACTCATGTTTATCACACAAATATTTGTGTCCTGTGGGAATCGAACCCACAACCTCGTGATCAGCAGTCCGATACTCGAACCACTAGACCACAGAGGTCGTCAGTTTAAAATAAACTGATTTATTGAAGCTGGTTAAAAAACTACTCAACCCAAGTCAATAAAATTTATATGGGACCACCGCGCGGGCTTCCTCTACCAAATAAAAAAACAACCACGCAAATCGGCCCAGAAATATCGGAGTAATCGGTGTACATACATGAAAAAAAAAAAAAAAGCTGTCGTATACATAACCTCCTCCTTTTTTTGAAGTCCGTTAAAAACAAAACTAATGTTATGACAAACATGACTAAAATTACTTAATCTTTCTGTAAACTATTGTCTTTGTTTTCGTTTTGTGTAATGTACAATAAAGAATATAATAAATAAATAAATAAATAATGAGCACAGTACTAACAATTGGCGGTCTTATCGCTTGAAGCAATTTTTTACAGACAACCATTGGGTGGACTTGAAATGTACAAGGAAATATAACGGGCAGTTTGCGGTGTACTTTAAAAAAACATGTATTGTAAATAAATAAATATCAAACTTAAATAAAAACATAAAAGTTTATTAATACATATAGGTATCCTATAGTGACTGCCCCAAGATTTTTCACTATAAAACTTTTATTATGTAAGAAAACAGGTTGAAACTTTTTTTTAAAGAATTTTAATATATTATCTAAGGGAACATTAGCGAATCATGTAAATATCTTTGAAAATGTTGTTATAATAAATATAAATAAAAGCAACCTCTAAAATCACAGTAATAGGGAAGGTGACAATTTTTTTTTATTCATTTTTATTAGAAAACCCGAAAAAAAATTCAAGAAAAATAATCAACAGTGAAAAAAACAATAAAATATTCAATAAAATGTCCAAGTTATAAGCAATTTAAATTGGTTCACTAGACAGAGATAGCAAGAATAACGTCGTCGTCGTCGTCGTCGTCGTCGTCGTCGTCATCGTCGTTGAAGAATGACGTCTTTGTTCAAAACCTTCATAGAAACTTGACATCTCTCTCACCTCGACCTCTGTGGTCTAGTGGTTCGAGTGTCGGTTTGTTGATAACGAGGTCGTGGGTTCGATTCCCACAGGACACAAATATTTGTGTGATGAACATAAGTGTTTGTGTTAGTCTGGGTGTGTTGCTTATGTATTATAAGTATGTATTTACAAAAAAAAAGTATACAAGTATTATATCCATTGTCTAGTACTCATACCACAAGCTCTGCTTAGTTTGGGACTAGATGGTGCTGTGTAAAAATATCCCAAAGATATTTATTTATTTATCTCTGCACGACAAGGATAGAAAATGCCCCCTCCAAAAACTTATAAAGCATGTATCTCTTTCATTTTTTCATGGATTTTATTATTATTTTCACAAAATAATGTTGTCGTTTCCGTACCTTATTTTAAATAACATATCATTTTTGACAAATTTTAACAGTAGTCTACTCCCGGAACAATTACAATGTACTCTGTGTCCCGGAATGCCCGGCTGACACAGTTATTGCCTTAAAGCCTATACAGCTATTGACCACCAGTAAGTTCTCCATTAATTAACCTTATTCTAATTAAACCTCATTAAAAGCCGAGATCTCTTTTTGCCTTTTGAATATTTAAAAAAAGTATATAAGTATTATATCCATTGTCTAGTACCCATATCACAAGCTCTGCTTAGTTTGGGACTAGATGGTGCTGTGTAAAAATGTCCCGAAGATATTTATTAATTTTATTATTTTAACGCATTTTACGCATGCGAAGCGAATTCTAAAGATATAAATTGTGGAAAGAAAAGTTTTTCTTTCCAAAATAATGAGTAAGGGTAGGCATATCTATACGACTTTGATTTAACTGTAAAGTTAGTCGAGTCGGTTAAGGAACAATGTTTCTTAATAAGATATCGCTGACGTCACCCAAAAGACGTATAGTGGAGGATAATTTCGATACCACGAGCAGTGTTCACATTCACAGTAGCTTAGTGGCTAAAGCACTGGCGTACTGAGCCAGGAGTCGCAGGTTCGAATCCTGCTCGTGAGCGATTTTTTCTTTCCACAATTTGATATTTATTTATTTTATTTAATTATTTATAGATGATAGATTTATTTATAGATGATAGATTTATCGATTTAAGTGAACACAAATGTAGGGGGCAACAGATTTTTTTTTTCGTGATTTTAGGGTTGGTCCCATAGTAAAATTTGTTCATAATGATAAGTACAATGACCCTTTTTCGAAAAAAAGCTATTAAAATTTGTGTGTAAACCTACTTTTTTTTATAAAAAAAAAACATTTATGCGATAATCAAAACTTTAAGAAACTCACCTTATGTGTTATGTTATGACAGTCAATAACACACAGACAAACTTAACAACGCACTATTGACATACAGTATAACAAATATAGTATTATTTACTATTCATAAATGCTATTGGCTATGTTGTCTCGATATAATCCGCACGTACGCGCGTCTCCTGAGCTCCGCACAAACTATTGGATGCGACGCGCAACGTGCGACTGATCACAGTCTCGCCACCCGTACTTACTTTATTTCGAGTATATAGTCACTCTGTGAAAACAATAGAGTACGTTAATTACGTACTAATGCCCAATTCTAAAACTACGTAATACGACATGTTATTGAAATTTGACGACGTCTGTGGTCTAGTGGTTCGAGGGTCGGACTGCTGATCACGAGGTCGTGGGTTCAATTCCCACAGGACACAAATATTTGTGTGATGAACATAAGTGTTTGTGTTGGTCTGGGTGTTTCTTACGTAGGTATTATAAGTATGTATTTACAAAAAAAATATATATATAAGTATTATATCCATTGTCTAGTACCCATAGCACAAGCTCTGCTTAGTTTGGGACTAGATGGTGCTGTGTAAAAATGTCAAAAAAAAAAAAATAAAAAAAAAAAATACTGAAAACATCTTAAGGCGCAACCAGACCAGAGTTAAGTGGCGCCTCTATCAGTAAAAAAATAAATAACTCGCTGAGTACATCATTTACCGAAAATTCGTTGTCAACAATTGAACGTAAATTATAGTTCTCTGTAGTTGCAGATAGAAAAAAACCGGCCAAGTGCGAGTCAGGTCGCGCACTAAGGGTTCCATACCACCCATCAACCTGATACCCTGTAGAAGATGATTTCGTTTATGAGAGTTCACCAAAGGTGCAGCACTACGCGTTGATGTCTTTCATAATTGCATCTCTTTCTAAACCAGGTCCCACCACACATGTCTGAAAAATAAACAGTTCCCGAGGAAAGCGCGATAAATGACGAATAAATTATTTGACGACAATCACTTGGCATAATATGTACAGTCGACCGCACGTCATTGGTAACACTTGAATTACGAAAACTGGTTTTACTGCTTACGTGATTAAGACGCTGTCAAGGTCAAACTGCTACCATTGACGTGCGGTCGACTGTACCAGGGTGTCAAAACGTACACTAATAATCTAAATGCGAAAGTTTGTGAGTGTTACATTTTCACGGGATGCGCCATAAACGACATCTACGCGGGCGAAAACGTGGGCACCCTCTAGTAATTCTTGTTATGTTGTGTATAATCAAACTGAATGCTTCTTTGGTAACAAACATGGCTAACTTTATCGCGCATCCCGTAAAAAAAAGTAACACTCGCAAACTTTCGCATTTATAAAATCAGTGTACGTTTATGGCACCCTGGTACATATTATGCCGAGTGGTTGTCGTCAAATAATTTCTTTGTCATTTATTGCGCATTCCTCAGGAACTGTTTATCTTCCCGGAATAAAAGTATATCTATACCTATGTACGTTTATGTCACCCTGGTATATATTAAGACGATTGCTCCCAAAACGTAATTCCCACCCTCGCACTCCCCTTACATCCCGCAACTGCGAGCCGCTCTCGTCAATTTTATGCGAGTTGCAATAGAACTCATTTTCGATAAAATCATTCGCGCGCTTTTTACCACGGAAGTAAATGACGTAAGTCTCAAAACAGTTTTCGTTTTTAACCGAGGAAAAAAAGGAGGAGGTTCTCAATTCGACGCGTATATTTTTTTTTTTTTTTTTTTTTTTTTTTTTATGTATGACCACGCATAACTTTTTACAGAGTGGTCCGATTTTGATGATTATTTTTTTAATGGGTAGGGTATATCTTGAAGTTGGTCCCATTTAAATTTCAAAATCAAAATCCACCCCTAAGGGTAGTAAAACAGGGGATGAGTTTTTGTTCACCCACTGAATTCTTACCTGTTAACCGATTCTGTTGAAACTTGACACACATAAATATAGTTCTAGACACTACGACATAATGGAGACCTGGAGTTAGATTTTAACCACAAAAAAATGAAAAATAAAACTTTTTAACAAAAAATTGAACCGACGAAAAGTGAAACTGAAAAGCGAAAAATAACTAATTATGAGTCGGCGCCAAACAACCAATCAACGAAGATCATTAAATTACTTTAAATAAATAATAAAAACAATGTCACATCAAATACAACGTGAAATTTTCAACGATAAACAATAACTTTCCAAAAATGCGTTCTCCGCTCGGCCACTTGCAACTTACACGCACTTTGCTTGTTAAAAGTTCGTTTGGCGCCGACTCATAATTAGTTATTTTTCGCTTTTCAGTTTCACTTGTCGTCGGTTCAATTTTTTGTTAAAAAGTTTTATATTACAAGGATACTAAACAATCTATACAAATTTCCTCAAGCCAGTATTTAATGAACTTAATTACCTTCCTATCTGCTTAAATTGTATATACTTCACTTAAATTATGAAGGAGAAATATTCGAATAATCTAAAAACGCATGATTTTGAAAAAATAAAAGCATCGAACAAAAATCAACCAATTATGTAACTGTTTAGTCAAACGATAGATAAAGGTTCAAAAAAACATACATCTAAATTTGACATTCATCAAGCATGTGTTCAACTCAGCATATTATTATGTTTTCAAAAAGTCACCTCATTTTGGGAGCCTAGCCTTAAGTGTTTGTCGTGAAATAATTTCATTGTCGTTTTTCGCGCATCTCTCGGAAACTGTCTATCTTCTGGAGATAAAAAGTAGCCTATATGTTAATCCAGCTTATGGTTTATCTGTGTGACAAATTTCATACAAGTCCGTTTAGCCGTTACAGCAAAAATAAGTAACAAACATACATACATACACACTCACAGACTTTCGTATTGTTACGACGGAGGGTTAAGCAGAGTGGACTGAAATACTTCAACCTCGATTTTCCTGGACTTAGAGACGTTTTCAGCAAGCTGAAATGCATTTTCAGTCCGTATCAGAGGAGGCTCTATCACATACCAAAGAATCGAAATTTTGAGTAAGTTGCCGTTGTTTTCAGGCGCCTGAAACATGTTTTCAGGCCGTTTCAGGAGCCAACAAATCCGATGCCGACATTTCCTGAAAACCCATTTTCAGGCGTTTTCAGGACCCCTTATGGCCATTTGACACCCACATGTAAAATTGTTGATGAGTGAGCGAGATAGAGCTAAATATCAGACAAGGATAGACGAAGAACCTTCTGGAAGAGAGTGAGCAGGATAGAGCTAATATAAGACAAGGATAGACGAGATTCGACAAGCTTCGAGAACATTCCATTCTAGAAGTGAGTGAGTGAGATAGAGGATAGATGAGGTTCGACGAGGTTCGAGAACTTTCTATTTCGAGAATGTGCAAGTGAGAAAGAGTTATCTTATGACAAGGATAGATGACGTTCGAGGACTTTCCAGTACCACGACTCGCGGCCTATATAAACGGCGCAGCTGAGCGCCAGTGGAGTTCAGTTGGAGTTCAGTTTGGATCAAGCGATACAAGCGATAACATCGAAGCGATATTCGGAGCGATTTAACTAGTAACTTTGTGTGTTAATAAGCGATTCAGTGTAATTGTTCAGTAATAAAGTGTTCTCTACGCATTTAATCGGCTTTCTATCTATATACGAACCCCCAGCTCGTAACATTTGGTGTCAGAAAGCGGGATAGAAAATGCCGATTACGCCAAGAGAGGAGGAACCGACTGGTAATGAAACGCCGAGTCGGATGCAGACGAGACAGTTAACGGCAAGACAGACAGCTCAGGACGCATCAAGAACTATGAGTCAGGAGGAGGTCGTCCAACAGGGACCTCAGCCTCAAGGTGGGAATAACGATATTACCAGCTTATTCAATTTGATGCAGCAAATGGCAAGAATGCAGGAAGAGCAATTACGAGAAACACGCGAACTAGTTACAAGGCAGAAAGAGCAAGTACGCGAAACACGCGAACTAGTTACAAGGCAGAAAGAGCAAGTACGCGAAACACGCGAACAAGCCACAAGGCAGGAAGAGCAAGTACGCAGACAGGAAGAGCAAGCCGCAAGGCAAGAAGAGCGGTTCTGTAGAATGGAGAAGATATTTGAGCGAGGAGCAATATTGGAGGAACTCTATCTTTCTTTTAAAAATAAACAAGATGAGGTAGAGATTAAGGTTGATCAAGCTGTCGTTAGTGAAGCAGACATATCCGAACAAGATGATGCCAATAAGAGCCAGGAATCGGACGATGACGAATATGAAGCAAATGATGGTGAAGATGAAGTTAACATGTGTCAAGAAACTGAAGATGACTCAGAAGATACAGATGGCACGTTCAACCCGAGCGGGTCGGAGGAGGACGATAGCAACTTCTACCCGGAGGTGGGCAAGGGAGTGGTGGGCGCCACACAGCGCCGCAAGTCGCTGAGCCGCTGCCGCTCCGATGGCGAGCCCGCCAAGCGCGACCGCAAGGTCAAGGGCAAGAAGGGATGGCCAAGTAACCTGAGTCACGGTCGAAAAGCAGAGTCAAACAGCGAAGAAGAAAGTAAAAAGTCGGAGAATGAGAGTGAGAACGAGTCCGGAAGCGATACAAAGGTGTCCGAGCAGGAGCTCAAGTCGAAGCGTGGGCGGACAGCGGCAGCAGCACCGGCACTCGTGGCAAGAGGCCGCAAGGGTGCGCTGGCTAAGAATGTCAACGCTAAGGCCACGCCCGTCAAGCGGAAAGCACTCACACCACCTGCACAGAAGAAGGCACCCGCTGCCAAAGACGCGGGGCCACCAGCGAAGAAGAACAAGAAGGCTTCCTCAGACAAGAAGTACGGCGAGGGCAGCGTGAAACTCAAGGAAGAAGGTAGCGCCGAGGAGTCCAACACGCCCGTCGACGAGAAGACCAAGTGGCCGTCCACTGACGAAGAGATCAAGACGTACGACCCTGGAGGGTGCAAACCTAATTGGGATGGGCCGTCACGAAGATCAACGACGTCGCTTACCGAATTTGAAAGGACGGACGTAATCAACCGAAGATTGTGCACATTGATCGACTGGCCCAGTACTATGGAGACAATGATGCTCGGGACGAGCATGTCTTAGGAGGGGGTAGTGTTACGACGGAGGGTTAAGCAGAGTGGACTGAAATACTTCAACCTCGATTTTCCTGGACTTAGAGACGTTTTCAGCAAGCTGAAATGCATTTTCAGTCCGTATCAGAGGAGGCTCTATCACATACCAAAGAATCGAAATTTTGAGTAAGTTGCCGTTGTTTTCAGGCGCCTGAAACATGTTTTCAGGCCGTTTCAGGAGCCAACAAATCCGATGCCGACATTTCCTGAAAACCCATTTTCAGGCGTTTTCAGGACCCCTTATGGCCATTTGACACCCACATGTAAAATTGTTGATGAGTGAGCGAGATAGAGCTAAATATCAGACAAGGATAGACGAAGAACCTTCTGGAAGAGAGTGAGCAGGATAGAGCTAATATAAGACAAGGATAGACGAGATTCGACAAGCTTCGAGAACATTCCATTCTAGAAGTGAGTGAGTGAGATAGAGGATAGATGAGGTTCGACGAGGTTCGAGAACTTTCTATTTCGAGAATGTGCAAGTGAGAAAGAGTTATCTTATGACAAGGATAGATGACGTTCGAGGACTTTCCAGTACCACGACTCGCGGCCTATATAAACGGCGCAGCTGAGCGCCAGTGGAGTTCAGTTGGAGTTCAGTTTGGATCAAGCGATACAAGCGATAACATCGAAGCGATATTCGGAGCGATTTAACTAGTAACTTTGTGTGTTAATAAGCGATTCAGTGTAATTGTTCAGTAATAAAGTGTTCTCTACGCATTTAATCGGCTTTCTATCTATATACGAACCCCCAGCTCGTAACAGTATTTATAATATTAGTGTGATTATTTATATATTTTCATGTAATTTATATTAAACATAAATATACTGGTGATTTTTATCGATATATTTTATTTGATAACGATCTAAAGAATGAAATACACCACATTACTAGAAGCTACTTGAACGTAGGTGCTGTTCGTGGAATAAAATTTAATACATTTATTGTTCCATGAAGAGCAACCGTCAAATATATTGAAACTAGCTATTCGTGGAATACGTCAGGTGCGATTCGCTCAGGTGCTATTCGCTTAGGTGCCATTCAAGCAGATGCTATTCGCTCAGGTGCTATTCGCTCAGGTGCTATTCGCTCAGGGCTATTCACTCAGGTGCTATTCAAGCAAGTGCTGTTCCTGGAATGCCTCATCATTTACCGGAGCAAGTTAGCCCATGTCGGCCATGTCTAATCTCCGGTCAATTTCATACGACTATGAACCGTATTCTATCTTTATTGTGCTTTTTTATGTGCCTATATTTATTGTGTAGGTATCAGTAGGATCGGAAGTTCGTACTTCGTTTGTCTTTGGTCAAACGCAAGTAGATCCCCAGTACTTGTACTTCAATTGTTAAAAATTATGTACTCAGCGAGTAATTATTTTTTTACTGACGGTGGCAGACTTAGCTCTTAGTAGCGCCTTAAAGGGTCATTGTACTAATCAGTATGAACAACTTTTTCTATGGGCCAGCCATGAAAACGAGAAAATAATAAAAATAAAGCATAAGGTTTCTTATCCTAAATGTACCGCCGTTATAAGGGTGTACTAGGGACACATTCGATAGCTTTTTATTTGATTGTAAGTTCACTCGTTTACTTGTGAATCAGATTTTTCAAATTTTTTAAACGAATGAATAACTAGGTATTCGTTGAAAGATTAAAAAAAATTACTAGTAAACATTATACACACAGTGAAGGTCTATTAGTGGTATTTTTTTCAAACTTCTGCGTCAAGCCGTTTTTGATATATGGGAAACCTCAAAACGTTACTCCAGCTAAATCTTGAATAACTCAGAAACCGTAAAACGCACATATTTTGCTATTCGGGCACATTCACCAGGCGATGAAAGCTACCTATTCATGTATTTGATTCCGAACAGAAGCGACTTTAAAAAAAACATTTTGCTGGGGTAACGTTACCGCAGCAAAATCCGTTTCTCACGAATATTTCTGAAAGTAAAAGAAGCACAAATTTTGCTTTTTGCGCACATTTACACCTCACGACACTCTAATCGCCTATCATACCCTCATCCTTCTAAAGCACAACATTTTGCTGGGGTAACGCACACCTGCTGTTCTGTTCCCTACATTTTGTCGATTTATGTGAACACAAATCTAGGGAACAGCAGATTTTTTGTTCGCGATTTCAGGTTTGGTTCTGTAGTAAAAGTTGTTCATACTTATGATTACAATGACATTATTATACTGATGGCTTTCACCTTTCACGCTATAATCCGTAAGAAGGTGGCGTCTCTTCTTCTAAGAGTGCGCGGTAGTAACAACAGCATTCTAAAAGCGATTGCTGGGCGCTCTGACAGTCCTATATTAAAGCATTGGGTGGGCTTAGTTATAGGAGCTGTTAAATAAAATCTGCCTGTAATGTTACTAACATAGTTTTTAAGATTTACTAACAAAAATATGGATAAATGTGAATAATCTGAAATAAATGAATAATAATAATAATAATTACAATCACATGAGACTTTCCACCTTCATGTCTCAGTTTGGCGAACCGATTTGCGGTACCATTTAGGCAACAGCCTAGGTGGTATTGCAGTTGTTATTGGCAAAGGTAACCGCTTAACATCAGGTGGGCCTTTAGCTCGTTTCGCCATCCTATACAATAAAAAATAAATTTTAAAAAAACACAATGACGCTTAAGAGGTTTTCAGTTATTTCAATATCAGAAATGCGTGGTTATATTTGCAAAGCTCATCCAAGGCATCATTCACTCAGCCTATAGCAGTTCACTGCTGGACATAGGCCTGTCCCAAGTTACGCCACAATACTCGCTCCCCTGCCTTCCGCATCCAGTACCCCAGCCGTTCGTTCTTCAGGTCGTCGGTCCATCTGGCGGGGGGTGCCCTACGCTGCGTTTGCCGATTCGCGGTCTCCACTCAAGGACTCTTCTGCTGTCTCATTCAAGACATAGACATAGCATAAAACAACTTTTACTGTGGCAACAATCTTGAAATCATAAAAATAAATCAGCTGTTCCATAGAAAAGTGCAATAACTCTCAACCGAAATTTATGGAAATGCTATAGGTATTTTTCGCGATTTCAGGGTTGACCCCGTAGAAAAAGTTGTTCTATGCTATTCATACCGGAACATAGTTCTTATTATTTTCTTCCGTGATGATCCTCAATGAGCTCTCCAAACAAAGAAAAAACAACGTCTCCAAATATGAGATCACGCATTACTCGTTGTACAGTCGACCGCACACTACATATATAAAACACTTGAATTACGAAAACGCCCTTACTGCTTACGAAATTACGAAGCTGTCAAGGCATGCTGACAAGGCATGCGGTCGACTGTACGTAGTCTTTTCGTAATAAACAAAAACTTTTTAAAAACGGTTTAATTTCATCATCATCATGATACCGCTATTTGCTCTGTACCTGTATTTGTTCTGTGTTCTTGAATTTTTTGGTAATTTTGTGCGTCACTTTTGAATCAAATAAATATTTTTTCTTTCTTTTCTTTTCTTTCTTTATCATCATCATCATTTCAGTCGAGACATAGGCCCAATGATTTATACTATATAAGTCTATGCATAGGCCATATACTGGACATAGGCCTCCCCCAAGCTTCGCCACAACGACCTTGTCCTGCGCCTCCCACATCCAGCGGATTCCCGCGACATTAACCAGGTCGTTAGTCCACCTTATGGGGGGGGCCTCCCCCAAGCTAAACAACAACACAACAACAACAACGACCAACGACCAACTACAACGACCTTGTCCTGCGCCTCCCACGTCCAGCGGATTCCCGCGACCTTCACCAGGTCGTCGGTCCACCTTGTGGGGGGCCTACTCACGCTACGCTTTCCAGTACGCGGTCGCCACTCCAGAACTTCACTGCCACATCGGCCATCCGTTCTGCGAGCAATGTGCCCCACCCACTGCCACTTAAGTTTGGCAATTCTTCGGGCTATGTCGGTCACTTTCGTTCTCCTGCGAATCTCCTCATATCCGATTCGATCACGTAGGTACACTCCGAGCATAGCCCTCTCTATTGACCTCTGAGGTTTTATTAATTTACAATAACTTTTACTATGGGACCACCCTTGAAATCGCGAAAAAAAAATCAGGTGGTCCGTACATTTTATCGATTTAATTGAACACAAATGTAGAGACCAACTGATTTTTTTTTCGCAATTTCAGGATTGGTCCCATTGTAAAAGTTGTTCACAAGGATGAGTACAAGGACCCCTTTTCGGGAAATAAGCGATTCAAATTTCAGCATGTATATACAACGTGTTATTGAAACACCTGAAAACCTCTTAAGGGGTCATTGTACTCATCCTTGTGAACAACTTTTATGGAACCAACCCTGAAATTGCGAAAAAAATATCAGCTGATCCTTACATTTTGTCGATTTATGTATAGGTATGTACACAAATGTAGGAATCCGCTGATATTTTTTTCGCGATTTCATATTTCTCCCATAGTAAAAGTTGTTCATACTGATGAGTACAATGACCCCTTAAGAGGTTTTCGGTTATTTAAATATGTAAACTGTAAAACATGAAATGAACAAAAATTCCAAGTCTCGCAACGCAATCCTTCCACCGTAAAATTCACTGACGGCATCTGTATTTCCGGGCACTTAGGTACAACCCTAACGCCTTTAAAGCTGGAGTGAATCGGCACCGAATAGGTTTGCTCGCTCCATCGTCGACCACGTCTTGACAAAGCTGTCTAGATTGCAGTCAAGAGCAGATCTATATCTCATTTTTTTTTTAAAGTTACGCGAATGCCGCTCCAACACGCACGTCGTGTTTTCATATTTTTGTTAAACAATTGTTCGGCAAATCACATACCGTGTGTGTCTTACGCCGCTACGCCAGTGCGGTTACACGCTGGGCGTGCTTTAATTCTATACGCGCACGGCGTTTTTTACACACGCTGGCCGCACGGTCGTAGCGCCCGGCTCCTACACGCCAGGCGTGTATTGGCCGCACAGTAGTTTCGTTTGCTACGACTATGCGGCCACACACAACAGGTGCGTAGCAAGACGCATTAAATATCAACGGGGTCAAATGTTTGCCGGAAGCCAACGTGTTAAGAGGCTGACAACACCTAAAAAATCAGCCCTCTGCGGTCACTGTCGTTTCGTACAGAACTGAAAGAGAGGCAGAGAGCCGAGGGACGTCGGATACGCCGCTCAACTTGAATGAAAATTAACAAAAATGTTTTTTAATAAAAAACTAAAAGCTTATTTGAAAAACAGAAACAACAAATGTTTAGATTATTGTCTTTCTCAAATGCTTTCTTAATTTTATTTATAATATTTAGTAAATAATAGAGATTGTTTGCTTTAAAGCATGTTTTAAGGGGTTAGTTTACAATTATTTTCAATCGAGAAAACTTCAAGAAAACGTGTTTTTGGGCACAATACAGTTTCAGAAAATCCGATCAAGATTAATATTTTTTTTTTTCACTGCCACAAACTGAATAGATACAGCTAAAAATGTTTTTAAAAGAAGCCTATTTGGGGTATTTGGCTGTTGTCAGCGTCTTAATGCACTAAAATTATAGGTATAACATATAATAATTAACACTGAGGTTACTCCTGAGATATTTAATTTTGATGTTCCAAAAGATTCATCGACCTACGTTTGTCTTGTACGGTGACCTGTATGTAAATCATTGTAACTAACAAATCCACCATAACTGAAACTGGCTTAATATGTAAGTTACACACAGAGGAGGCTTACCTTACACTGGTTTAGTTACCGTCGATATGCGTTTGACTGTACACTTAGCTATTCTGTGGTGTTACCTACAAATGCACTTTGTCTTACCTATTTGTCATCAGCTCAGTAAATATTATGTCGGTTAAAATACTTGACCGGTCCTCCATATAACATTTGCAC
The DNA here is from genome assembly GCA_949699075.1 of Asteroscopus sphinx. Lineage (NCBI taxonomy): Eukaryota > Metazoa > Arthropoda > Insecta > Lepidoptera > Noctuidae > Asteroscopus > Asteroscopus sphinx. Next base: position 14,751,574 of record OX453032.1, on the reverse strand, counting down.
AGACCAACTCGTAGTATAAACAGTACATAAACTACAGGATTTTTTTAAAAGGAGTGTGGATAATTAGCGTAGTAATTCAGTATGCGTTCCTTATCGTAACCACGTTATTAAAATATACTTGAAAAAAACCATAATTCAATTCAATTCTTTATTTGCGTGAGTATTGATAGGTAAGTACACAGATGGTATAAATTTTATATTGGTACATAGGTAATATTCCGCCTAAAATAGGGCATGTAAACATTGTTGTTGTTGGCTATTAGATATTCTGTGATATAGGTACCTAGTCTAACATACATACTTTTCATAAATTTCAAAATCTTAATAGAATAGAATAGAATATATTTATTTATTTATTTGCTTTCATGTACAAAGTATATGCATGCATTACATTTTCATGGCACAATTAAATACTATTAGTACATGAACCCTGCAAGGGCACTGCAAATTTAAGTAGGTAGGTATACTAATGAGTCTAAAAATAGGTTTCTTATTAATTCATTATACATAATTATTATCTCAAATTATCATATATTAAAATTATCATAAATTAAAAAATTACAAGTATATTAATTGGATTATTGATCATGCAAGTCATAATTTTGTTATTAAAATTTCTTTAGTTTTATACATCCATATAACTATATAAATAACAGGGCCGATCGATTCATAGTTTATCAGATTTAAATTCTTCGATTGTGTAGTAGCTTTTCTTTAATAAAAGAGATTTTAACTCTCTGCAGAACATTGACTGTTTTGGTTCGGATTTTAAACGTTCTGGTAGTTTGTTATAAATTTGTATGAGTCTGAAATATGGACTTTTGCCGAAAATGTTTAAAGTAGTGGGAGGTAGTATTAATGTGTTCTTGTTTCGTCTATTGTAGTTTTCATGAAGTTCGCTGTTAGATGTGAAAAGGTGTCTGTTCTTCCTAACAAATATACAGCTTTGCATTATATATATCGAAGGCAGTGTAAGAATTTCCTGTTTAACAAAATGCGGCCTACAACTCTGTCGTTGCTTTATATTCATTAAAATTCTTATGCATTTCTTTTGTTGAATGAAGAGGTCCATGAAGTCTGTACTTTCTCCCCACAAGATAATACCATAGTTGAGCCAGGAGTAGGCATACGCGTAATAGGCAGATAAGGTAGTTTTATAGTCCGTGTTACATTTCAATACGCTGAGTGCATATATAAACTGTGATAACTTTGTTTTTGTATTTTCTATGTGTTTCTTCCAATTTAAATTTGAGTCTAATGTTAGTCCTAAAAGTGTAAATTCGTTTATTTCTTGTAATTTTATTTGTTGCGTTAGTGGCTTTAGGTTTAGTGGCGGTCTTTGGTAAGTTCTGAATTGACATACTTTAGTGTTAGATAGATTAATTTCCAAGTTATGTTCGTTAAGCCACTGTTTAGTTTCTGTAAAAGTTTTTATAATAGCTAAGTAATCAATGTTTTCTGGAGTTTTAAATAATAATGAAACATCGTCCGCAAACAAAACACACGGTGAACTAATGGTTTTTGGCAAATCATTTATGTATAATAGAAATAAAGTACATCCTAGTACACTTCCTTGAGGTATTGAATTATTTATAGTTAGCATGCTTGATTCTACGTTATAGATTTCCTGTTTATCACTATCAAAGTATTCCACTTCTACGAACTGTACTCTGTCTTGTAAATATGATTTGAGCCAACTAAAAGCTTTCCCTCTTATACCCGAACCGTAAATTTTTTGTAATAATATTGTATGTGAAACTTTGTCATATGCCTTCGTCATATCAAGAAATAATCCAATGGCGTACCTTCGTTCGTTAATGCAACTGTAAATGTCCTGTACGTAGTTATATACCGTTTACATAAAACATGGTATAAAAAGGTGTTATAAACTTAAATATGAGATCATTCATGTTTTGCTTAAAATGCAAAATTGTAGACATTATGTATAATCTTTGTAATCATTGTTTTATAATTCATTTTTAACATTAAGTTAATTTTAAATATAATATATCTACATCCACATAACATAAAAACATAACATAACATCACGCCTGTATTTCCCCGAAGAGGTGCTGGCCAGAAAACCTCCACGTGTGTCTGACGGCTGCTTGTCCTTCTGGACACGTCTGGAGGGAACGGCAGTTGTTAGGCCGCCCGGTGCATCCTGGGTACGGGCAATGGAATCCTTTCGAGAGATTAACCTTCGGGGTATCTTATTGCCTGTGGCGAATATTCTGGTACGGGAGGGGCCCCATGTGGGTTAATGGGGAGTTGCTCCACGTGTCCCTCTGATGCCAACAGAGGGCACAGTGGAGGAGCAGGGCCGGGCCCGGTGTGCACTCACCCTGCCACTGGGCAGGCAGCGGGGGGACTGTCCTTCCCTACCCCCGTCGATCTCGTAATCCCAGGAGTGCCCGCTGAGTAGTGTTCCCGCGCCTATTGGGACCGAGGGTCTTTTGATTTGGCTTCACCGCCCAGACCGCGAGGAAGAAAACCCCTATAAAAATTACAGGTGGTAGGGCCTGCGAGCAGCAGACTCGAGGTAGTCTGCTGCCCGACCAGCAGCCGGCGTAGCTGATGTAGCATGGCACAGTTGGCGTAGCTGGCACAGCTGGCGTAGCTGACACAGTTGGCGTAGCTGACACAGTTGGCGTAGCTGACACAGCTGGCGTAGCTGGCACAGCTGGCGTAGCTAAAACAGTTGGCGTAACAGGCATGCTGACCTGGCAGCATGCTGGCGTAGCTTGCGCAGTTGGCGTAGCTGACACAGCTGGCGTAGTTGGCGAAGCTGGTAAAGGCCCATGAGGTGAGGTGGCGTACAGTGTTCCGTGTGCGCCACCTAGGAGGGTGCGGCCAACGTTAGGCCGCACGGGGAGAAGGGGCTCGCCTGCTTGTGGCGGGCCGGGACCTGTCGGGGGTGGTTGTGTGAATACTCACGGGTTCCCACGCCCCCGGCTAAGGTAGTTGAAGGAACACCGTGGTGGTTTTAGTTGGTAAGAGTCCGACACTGGCTCCGCCTACCCCGGGCGGAGTGCGTTCATGAGGATTTCCCCACGGCAAAAAAAAAAAAGCCAAAGGTGTATAGGACACCCACATTTCGCCAGATATATTATAAACCCATGTAATAGGGGGCGAGCCTATTGCCTTAAATGTCATATCATATTATTTCAAATGTAGATTGTTTTTTGTAGTTTGATAAAATTGTTTACCCATTTGTAAGAAATCTGTGACAGAATAAAGCCCTCTTTCTAACAAAAACATTTTCAATTACTTGATAAATTATTTATATGGTAATTATTTTATTATTATCTTTAACGCATTTACGCATGCGAAGCGAAATCTTACGATTTAAATTGTGGAAAGAAAAAATCACGAGCAGGATTCGAACCTGCGACTCCTGACTCAGTCAGACCTACGTCTTTTATTCATTTTTATCTTTTTTTTTCTTTCCACAATTTTAATCGTTAGATTTTGTTTCGCATGCGTAAATGCGTTGAAAATAAAATAATTAGTAAGGGTAGGCATATCTATACGACTTTGAATTAACTGCAAAGTTAGTCGAGTCGGTTAAGAAACATTGTTTATTAATAAGATATCGCTGACGTCACTGCCTCGTTGGTCTAGTGGTCGCAAGCGCGACTGCTGAGCATGGGGTCCTGGGTTCGATTCCCGGGTCGGCCAAAGTGTTACTGGGTTTTTTCATTAGGAAATTCTCAGTAGCAGCCCGGAGTCTGGATTTGTGTCCGGTTAATGGCAATAGGCTCGCCCCCTATTACATGGGACTTATAACATAACTGGCGAAATGTGGGTGTACTATACATCTCTGTCTACCCCTTCGGGGAAATACAGGCGTGATGTTATGTTATGTATGTTATGTTATGCTGACGTCACCCAAAGACGTTACCAAGTGGAAGTTCAATTCGATATCACGAGCAGTGTTCACGGTAGCTTAGTGGCTAAAGCACTGGCGTACTGAGCCAGGAGTCGCAGGTCCGAATCCTGCTCGTGAGAGATTTTTTCTTTCCACAATTTTAATCGTTAGGTAAAGATATTATTATTACTATTATGTTATTATTATCTAATTATTGTAAGCCAGACGGCCATTTTATTTTAAATTTATAGGATGCAAAATCTGGGAATAAACGATTTCATTTTCTTTCATTTCATTACGATGATTGCAAATCTGTGATAGCCTAGCTAACACTTGCTTTGGATCGAATTGGCATGGTATATGGATTGCGGGGATTTGCGAACTAGATTGCGGGGATCTGCGAATTGGATTGCGGGGATCTGCGAATTGGATAGCGGGATCTACAAACTGGATTGCGGGGTCGTGTGAACTGGATTGCTGGGACCTGCGAACTGAATTGTGGGGTCCTGCGTACTGGATTGCGGGATCTTGCGAACTGGATTGCGGGGATCTACGGTCAGTCCGGTAAGCCGACACCAACATAAGACAATGCTAGGCGTGTGATAACTGTCTGTAGGCTTGTTGGGCCCCGGCTCAGCTTATTATGGGTTTTATCTCAACGTTTGCGGCAGGAACTTCACGCAAACGGCACGCGTGTATTTCAAATGCGCAAAACGCACGTGATGGAATGTGCGAACGACTCTCTAAACGTGCATGATTTGCGAAGATTTATTTACAGAACGTATGATTATTATTTATTAATTAACTATCTTTACATTACATAAGTAAGTAAGTAAGTAAACTTTATTGTTTCTGATTGAGTGGTTACAGTTGTTATAATACATCTTGATAGTGTTAGTTAGATGTTAGATACATCAATCAGCCCATTAAATATTTAAATATTTGAAGAGATTTTTGTAGTAAAACTTCTTTAGGTACGCTTGACTTGGGGAGTAAGCTGGTGAATGCGTTACGAGTCGTGAGGCGAACGGAGGGGGTAGTGCGGTGCGCGGGGAGCGAGGCGCGGTACACGACACAGCGCCGGCAGATCTACGCGCGCTGCGCCGCCCTTTTTGTTCTCATTGAAATAGTATATTGATATAACTTAGTGAAGTTTTACTTCAGTCGTATACTCTAAAGCACACTCGTTTTTTTTTTAAGTAACTGTGACTCTATATTGTGTTGAACGACCCACAGGTTGAAAAGCACTGCACAAAAAAAACCGGCCAAGTGCGAGTCAGACTCGCGCACCGAGGGTTCCGTGCCTTTCTTGGACGTATAAGAAGTTATTTAGTTGTTCATCTAGCTATAACTGTGGTTAAATGGTTAAATAAGGTTTATGTTTATGAAATTAAATGTTTTTTATATTTTTATACTTGAGTTGATTGAATGAAAGGTAAATTGCAGTTTACGATATATGACGTATTAAAAAAAAACTACTTACTAGATATTATTTTATTATTTTAACGCATTTTACGCATGCGAAGTGAATTCTAAAGATATAAATTGTGGAAAGAAAAAATCGCTCACGAGCAGGATTCGAACCTGCGACTCCTGGCTCAGTACGCCATACGTATATCTTTACTTACTAGATCTCGTTCAAACCAATTTTCGGTTGAATTTTACATGGTAATGTATATCATATTTTTTTTTAGTTTTATCATTCTCTTATTTTAGAAGTTACAGCCCCCCCCACACACATTTTACCACTTTGGAAGTGTCTGTCGCTCAAACTATTCAGTTTAGAAAAAAATTATATTAGAAACCTCAATATCATTTTTGAAGACCTATCCATAAATACCCCACACGTATGGGTTTGATGAAATTTTTTTTTTTTGAGTTTCAGTTCTAAGTATGGGGAACCCCCAAAATTTATTGTTTTTTTTCTATTTTTGTGTAAAATTCTTAATGCGGTTCGCAGAATACATCTACTTACCAAGTTTCAACCGTATAGTTCTTATAGTTTCGGAAAAAAGTGGCTGTGACATACACGGACAGACAGACAGACAGACGGTCATGACGAATCTATAAGGGTTCCGTTTTTTCCATTTGACTACAAAACCCTATAATGGAAAAATTTAGTTATTTACATTAGTTTAATTATGAGTATTGGGGTCTTGAAAAGAAAGCCCTTTTTCTTGTTTCTTCTTATTTATTGTATTCGGGGAACTGAGGTGACAATCTAGTACAATTTGTGGTTACTAACGTTCTAGGACTCTTAACCGTAACGAGGACCTCTATATTTTGGCAGTGTTTTTGGTTACATTTTCATTATGGGTATGACACATTTTTAATTATTATAATTAATTACAGACTGAAATACAGCAAATTATGCCATATTCTTATGCAGAACTACGTTATCTTTCTAATAAAAATTTACAGGTCAAAGAAAACTTAACTAGAAGGAAAATAAGGCAAAATATGTTACAAAAATTCTACAAAGCGTACGTTTCCTATATGGCTACTTGTTATTTACATAATGTGGGTTACAATACTGCGAGATCCCTAGACACCTATTCTAAATTAATACAAATCAATTAAATTAAAAGGAAAACAAATAAAAATAACCTATTTAGAAAATAACTTACTAACTAGATATAGAAAATTAACAAGTACATGAATCGACCTTACATACTAACTTATCTATATTATAATTAACACATTTCACATGCATAATCACTTCACTTTAGTTCACTGGCACTGAGTCTATTGTTCGTCGCCAACAGTCTCCCCCTCGGTGCGCTGCACCCTCGTAGGTTGGGGCGACGAAGCAGGCACGATGATGACCAGCCGCGATGCCGGACGCCGCAGGATTCCCGCCGATGTCCGTACGTCGACGACTCTGGTTCTGCCGTCAGGACCGGGGTGTGTCGCGACTATCTCGCCGCGAGGCCAGTAGTATCGTGGTAGAGTGTGATCCACGATCAGGACGATGTCGCCAATCGTTGGGTCCCTGTAGTGAGGACCCTGGTGATAGCGAGGCGAGAGAATAGGGAGGTACTCTCGCACCCACCGCGACCAGAAATGGTCGGCCAGCCGCTGCGATGTCTTCCAAGATGGGTTGCCGATGAGCTCGGTGTCGTCGAAGGAGCCGAAGAGGGCAGCACCGCACGACCTTCCGATTAGGAAGTGGTTCGGGGTTAGGGATTCTTCTTCTTCTGGATCGGTACTGACCGAGAAGAGGGGCCTCGAGTTCACGACGTGCTCTGCTTCCAGCAGTAAGGTGTGCAGAACTTCTTCTTTTGGGTGTCGCTCGTGGAGAGTGGCTGCAAGTGCGACCTTGACTGAGCGCACTAGCCTTTCCCAGGAACCTCCCATGTGAGGAGCCCCTGGTGGAATGAACTTCCAGTATATTCCGAGTTTGGCGGCTGCTTCGTCCATGCTCTGCATCGCTTCGGTGATCTCTCGATATGCGCCAACGAAATTGGTCCCGTTGTCACTAAGCATGATCTTGGGCGTTCCTCTTCTGGCGATCATTCTTCGAAGGGCGAGGATCATGGAGTCGGTGCTTAGCGAGGATGCCAGTTCTAGGTGGATTGCCCTTGTGGTAAGGCAAGTGAACAAGGCTCCCCATCGCTTTTCCACGCGGCGTCCAATTGTCACGAACATGGGTCCGAAGTAATCCACTCCGACGCAGGTGAATGGTGGGCTGGTCTTAGTCAGCCTCTCCGGAGGTAGGTCGCCTTGCGGAATAACTTGCGGTGTCTTCTTGCGTATCTTGCACCATCCACAACTTCGAGCTACCTTTTTCACGAGATTTCTCAGTGATGGTATCCAGTACCTTTGACGGAGCTCGTTCATGACCGTGTTGTGATTGCCGTGATTGAAGGTGATGTGGACGTGTTCCACCAGCAGCTTGGTAACCCTGTGTTGCCCGTCCAGAACAATTGGCGTCTTGTACGAGGCCGTGAGGTACTTTGCAGCTCCGATTCGAGTCGACAGTCTGATGAGACCTTCTTCTAGCTTGATGGTGAAGTTCTTCAATTTCGAGGATTGTTTGACGTCTTTTTCGCTTCGCAGAGCTGTCATTTCTTCTGGAAAGCTGTCTTCTTGTACTTTGCGAATAAGCAGCTGCTCGGCTTTTTCGATGCAAGTAGTCGACTTGGGCGGGAAGACTACTTCTTTCTGGGCTGGTTTTCCTGTTCTGGGTTGAATCTTCATTTTTCGTTGGGTCCTTTTCCAGGCCGGATCTGAGTCCTTCTGAATTCTCTTAGTGACGTTGACCTTCTGCTTGATGCCTTTCTTGAAAATGTCCACGGCTTGCAGGAACCTTGCCGTCGCGTGCAGTAAGCGTGTCCATTTGGAGAATCTTTCTGGATCTGGTATGTTGATAGGAACGGCCTTCCTAATGTTCAAGATAGTGGCGTTGGTTTTTTCTTCGCCCGTCCTCGGGATCATCGCCTCTTTCGTGTCGGTGGGCCAATCTCTCGGGTCTTCGTATAGAAAAGGTGGGCCCGTAAACCAACGATGGGTCACGTCGAAACTAGCTGGAGCGTCTCTGGTTGCGTCGTCCGCAACGTTGTGTTTGGAGGGGACCCAGCGCCATTCTTTGGTCCTTGTGAGGTCCTCAATTTCGGCGAGACGGTGTGCGACGAAGGGCTTGAATCTTCGAGGGTCAGACTGGATCCAAGCCAGCGCTGTTCTAGAGTCGGTCCAGAAGTATCTTCGGTGTATGTTGAAATTCAATTCTTGCCCGATGCTCGTTGCCAGTCGACTTCCAAGTAGGCAGGCTTGCAATTCTAGGCGCGGTATCGACGTTGGCTTCAGCGGTGACACTCTTGCTTTTGCCGCCAGTAACTTCACTTCGATGTGGTTATCCGGATGCCGAGATCGCCAGTAGACCGCGCAGGCATACGCTTTTTCGCTGGCGTCGCAGAAGGTGTGTAGCTCCCCCTCTGTGACGTCACGAGTCAGGCATCGAGGTATGCGGAGGTCTTCGAGCTTTCCTAAATCTTCGAGCCACTTCCTCCACTCCTCCTCTCTTGCAGGTGGCAGTCCCTCGTCCCATTCGAGCCCGGATCTCCATAAGTTCTGCAGCATCGCCTTGCCTTGGACAGTTATAGGTGCTGCTAGTCCAAGCGGGTCGAAGACAGACATGACTGCGCTGGTTGCTTCTCGCTTTGTGGGCGGTCGCCTTCCAGTCATGGCCTCCTCCGGGGTGTTTCGTAGGCTCAATGTGAAGTGGAGACTATCTTCTGTAGCATTCCAGTTCAGACCTAGCGTCTTCTCGACTTGATCCTTTGGTTCCCCTAGGCGGATGGATTTCGCGTTGTCTTCTGTGCTCTTCAGGTCTTCGATTGTCGTAGGCTCGTTGCTCGCCCACCCTCGCAAGAAGAATCCTCCGCTTTTGTGGATCTCGTCGACTTCCCTTGATACTCTGGCTGCCGTTCGGGTGTCGGGGAAGCTCGCCAGATAATCGTCCATGTAGTGATCGCGTTGGACTGCTTTTGCTGCTTCTGGGTATCTATCTGCGAATTCTTCCGCGTTCTTATTCTTCACGTAGATGGCGGCGCATGGCGAGCACGCAGCTCCAAATATCAGCGACGTCATCCTGTATTCTTTGTCTTCCCACAGGAATCTTAAACTATCTCTGTCTTCCTCATTCATCTTGACGCGAAGAAACATTTCTTTTATGTCCGCGACTACGGCGACGGCTCCTTGTCGAAAACGGAGAAGGACCCCAAACAATGGTTGTAGTAAATCGGGGCCAGCCAGTAACACGTCGTTCAGCGATCTTCCATTCGACTTTGCCGCGGCGTCGAAGACCAACCTCATTTTCTTCTTTTGTGGATGGATGACAGCGAAATGCGGTAGGTACCACGCTCTTGGAGAGGTAGGTTCTTCATGAACTTCTTCAGCATATTCGCTGTTGATCAAGTTCTGTACTTGTTCTCGATAAGCCTTCTCGAACGTCTCATCTTTCAGGAACTTCTTCTTTATCCCCTTCAGGCGTCGTGCAGCGGCTGTTCTGCTTTCAGGCAAGCTCTCTTCATCCGTCTTCCAGATCAAACCCGTACTAAACCTTCCGTCAGGGAGTCTCTTGGTTGTAGAATCTAGAACGTCCAGAGCCCGCTGATCAATGTCGCTGGATGGCTTCTTCGCGGCGATTCCCAATGCTTCAATGTCAAAATGTTCTCTAATCATCTTTTCCAAGTGGTCGTCCCTGGCGTTGGGTTGCGCTACGATGTGGTTCACCATCCTTACTGGTGTACTGCTGCTCGTCTTCAGCCCATGCAGCACCCAGCCCAGTTGTGTTCTTGATGCGACAGGCTTCCCACGATCGCCCTTCTTGACTTCTTGAGACACGATAAGATTCCAGTTGTCTTGCCCGATCAATACCGTTGGGCGGGCATTAGGATACTTCAACTGATCCGATATTTCCTCCAGGTGCCTGCAATCTTCCAGGTCCTTGTCGTTTACTTCTTGCGGTGTCAACTGCAGCTCTTTCACAGTGTAGCCAGATAGCTTCTCGATGCTCCGCGCGAACATGCCCTTGATGTTGATGATAATCCTATTCGACTTTTGGCTCATCCGGTGGCCACCAACGCCTTCTATTCTTAGCTCTTCTTCAGGTCCTTTGGCTCCAATTTTGTTCGCTATCTCTTCTTCTATTAACGTCACAGTTGAGCCTTCGTCCAAGAGCGCGAAGACGTAGGTGTTGGCTTCTGGTCCCATCAACTCCACAGGAATAATCTTCAAATAAGCCTTCGACGTTGTTCGCGCCGCGTTGACTGCCGAAGCTATCGTTTGTGCCTCTTCTCGGATCCTTGGCTTCGCTGTCTCCTCGGAGTGCAGCAGCGTGTGATGACCCTTCTTGCACTTTCCACATGGCTTGGCCTTGCAGTTGAATCCTCTGTGTCGCCTCTCCAAGCACTTGAAGCATGTCCCAGTCTTCCTGGCTTGTCCCCATCTTTCTTCAATCGAGGCTTCCTTGAACTTCTTACATTTCCATAATACATGTTCTTCCTCACACAGAGGGCATATGATTTTCACATAATCGTTCTTCTTTTCTTCTTTACAGGAGCAGACAGTTGCCATGTTCATCTTCTCTTCTTGTTCTCCATCTGACTCTTCTTCTTGTGATGTGTATTCTTCTTCACTGTATGGCGCGACTTGAGTGGTGTGTACGCCCCGAGAACCTATGGGTCGTGTGCGGCTTCTCCATGTTTCCTTCTTGACTCGGATTCCCGTGGACTCGTGCATCTCGAACTGATCCACCATCTGATTGAAGAAACCCATGAGGCTCAACAGGATCGGTTCATCTTCTTCTTCTTTGGCCACCCTGTATTCGTACCACTTGAATCGTACGAGTATACACATCTTCTCTATTATCCTATTAGAGATGTCACTGGAGTGTAGGTAGCTTTGCTTCTTCATCTGCTTCACGACGCTGACCGTATTGGATACTGCCCCCGCATACTGCACGAGTTCTCTTGCGTCTTCAGACATGGGGGGAAGCTTCTCTATGTTTTCTATTTCGCTCTTTATCAGATAGGTAGGTCTCCCGAAACGACGTTCCAGAGCCGCTATGACCTCCTCTGGGTTCACTTGCGTAAATAGTAACGACTTCACCGCTTCCTTGGCTTTTCCCTTAATAGCTCTTCTTAATCTTCCCATGTTCTCGACTTCGCTGAATAGGGCCTGTGTATCCTTGTACGTGGCCTTGAAAGCCATCCAGTCTCTTGCGTCGCCATCGAAGGGATGCAACTCGCTGACATACTTCGGTGCGCGTTGCATGGGTGCTCCTGTCTTGCTATCCGTCGTTGCGGTCTTCACTGCTTGCAGGATTGCTTCGGCCAGCTGGTTGGCGTGACTCGTTGCAGGCGGCGCTGCTGCGGGAACCGGGGCGTGCGGCGTCTCCTTGCTCGTCTCCCCCTCCTTGTGTTCCACGCTCGTAGACTTAGTCACCCAGGCCGCAGTAGCTCGGGCTGCGGCCGCTTCGGCTTCGGCATCCACTTCTTCTTCACTAAGGTCGGTGTCTTCGTTCAGGCGTGCCAGCTCCAACTTCGTGTTTGCCATCCTGGTCTTGACCTTGATTTCTTCCAACTTCAGTTTCTCCAACTCCAGTTTGGCTTCTAATTCTTTCTTCTTGCTTTGCTTGAACCGGATTTCTTCGATCTTCCTTTTCCGACCTTGGTGGCTTCAGTATTCTCCTTCATGGTCACCTCCTCAGTCTGCGCGCTACTATCAGTCACCTCCTCGGATGTGTCGCCCGATGTCGTGGTGGTGGCTGTGCTTGTTTCCGTGCTTGTTTCCTCTTCAGTAGTAGAGCGCGTGCTATCCCCCTTTTTGCTTCGTGTCATCATCGCGGTTCGGCGAGGCTTCGAGTAAGACGGCGTTCCTTAACAATTCTTCAACTCAATATACACGGCGGCGGCGCGCGAGGCGAAGTCTTCCCAGCAATGTGTCCGAACGAACGTGAGCAGCAACCCGCAGGCCCAAACAGCTACTCTTCAATCGTTGTCCGGCGAGGCTTCGGGCACGACGACGCTTCCTAATAATTCTTCAACTCGATGCACGCGGTGGTGGTGCACGAGGCGCAATCTTCCCAGCGATGTGTCCGAACGAACGTAAGCAGCAACCCGCAGGTCCAAACAGCTACTCTTCAATCGTTGTCCGGCGAGGCTTCGGGCAAGACGACGCTTTTCCAAAATTCTTCAACTTGTTACGCGCGGCGACGGTATATGAGACGCAATCTTCCCAGCAATGTGTCCGAATAGACGTAAGTGACGACCCCGCAGTCTTGAATCAACTTCTCTTCAAATGTTGTCCGACGAGGCTTCGAGTAAGACGGCGCTATCTTCAAGTTTCTTCAACTCAATACACACGGCAGTGTATGAGGGGCGCAATCTTCCCAGCAATATGTACGGACGAACGTAAACGACGACCCCGCTAACGCCAAACAGCTTCTCTTCAATGCTTCTTATTGGATCTTCAAGTCTTCTAACTGTAGTCCGGTCCCATACAGGAGCGAAGTAGCTTAGGTGCAATACGGCGAGGCACAAGTAGTGGTAGGTGCGCCACGTACAAAATGTCTTCAAGCAACTTCGTCTTGAAATCCAATCTTCAATGTTCGGAGCGCGGGGGGGGGGCGGCGGTCGTCAACTTGTGTCTTCATAAATTCCCACGATGACCCGAATAAACGACGTACTAATTCTTCATATAACTCTTCAGTTGAATTTTTCTACCAATCTTCATAGAACGCCTTAAGTAGTATTTCGGTGGGGCACAAGTATCGTACAGTGTGCCCGTCCGACGCGGTCTTCACGCGAAGATTTTTTGTTCCCTACTGTAGAGTTCCCTCGTAGTACGCCGTGTTTCTTCAGCTTCAGGCTTCAGTTCTTGATATCCGGCTACCGAAGGACCAGCTTCTATTGGGGTCTTGAAAAGAAAGCCCTTTTTCTTGTTTCTTCTTATTTATTGTAAACTGAAAACCTTTTAATAGTAATTAAATAACAAGACATCTAAATATAAATATACATACCCACACATACAACATTCACACCATCCCAAACACCCACACACCACTACATAAATAAAATTACTATACAAATTCACAAGCACTAAACGACATCAGCAGCCTGGCCATATTTTTGGCATTTTTATACCTTTAATAATTTTACTTCAAGCAAGCTTGTATGTATGTACTTACCGAATATGTAGCTAAGTCTATGTACATAGGGAAGGCACTGTCTCCTGGGATACAGGTTAACCTAGTCCAGGAGGCAGAGCTCATTTGTTTTGTAACATATTTGGTTGCTAATAATTTTTTTTATTATTATTATTATTTCCTTTATTTAATTGTTTAAACATATTGATTATATTTTTAAATATTTTTACAAAACAAAAAAAAAACAAAAAACATTTAAAAATATAAAAAATAGTGGCCCACCGGTATCGGGTACAGGGACCAAGCTACCGGCGGTCAGGGCTCCAGAGAAAGGAACCTCCTAACAATACGCGCCGTATCTAGGAGAACCGCTTTCTGCATCAGGCCCTTGACCCAGCCGCCTAACGAGAGCCTCATGAGATGGTGGTCGAGGCTCTTTGCTAAAAGGCCATTGGCCGTAACAACTATCGGCACAATGGTTGTTGAGTCCACCTCCCACATGTCGACAACCTCGTGTGCTAGATCAAGATATTTAATTTGCTTGTCTTTTTCAGCTTTCACAAGGTTCCCGTCATGTGGGACACAGATATCAACAATCATTGCGCGGCGCTCAGATCGATCTATCACCACTATATCAGGCTTATTGTGAACAATAGTCCTGTCAGTGATGATAGATCTGTCCCAGTACAATGTGACATGGCCATTTTCAAGAACTGGGTCGGGCACATACTTGTAGTACGGTACTTCTGATTCCACAAGATTGTATCTCAAAGCAAGTTGCTGGTGAATAATTCTGGCTACTAGGTTGTGCCTGTGCAAATACTCGCCGTTAGCTAGACGCGAACATCCGGATATAATGTGTCGGATAGATTCTCCCGGACGGTGACATGCCCGACAGATGTCAATCGTGCCATCCTTCACAATATACTTTCGGTAATTGTTCGTCATCATAACTTCGTCCATAATTGCACATACAAAACCTTCGGTTTCTCCGAAGAGATCACCGAACTGTAGCCAGGCCACGGACGCTAAGCCATTCACATCGGGTCCATGAAGAGCCTGATAGAAGCGCCCGTGTAGCTCCTTGCTTTGCCATACCTCCTCGCGATCTTTGGTACTAAGTACTGCAGGTTTGCGCCAGTTCTCTTTAGCCAAAGAGAGCGGGGTGAGTCCCTTGTCCACTGCAACAACATCTCGATGCATACCCACGTCCAAGTGAAGGAAATATTCCCTTAGACTGCACACCTCACGATTGTGGAGGGTCTTTGCATTTAAAAAGCCACGACCCCCACACTTCCGCGGGATGTACAGCCTCATCACCGATGACCGTGGGTGATGCATACGATATGCCGTCAGTAGTGTGCGGACTTTCCGATCCAGAGCGTCAAGACCCGTCTGAGTCCACTTGAGTATACCGAAGGAGTACATTAAGACCGGCATGACCCAACCGTTAAAGGCGCGCACCTTGTTTCCGCCTGATAAAAGACTATTGAGAACCTTTTTCAGGCGGCCAAAGAAGCGCTCCTGCAACGATTGCATCATGTCAGCCTGGTTGATGCCTAACGCCTCCGCCATACCCAAGTATTTGTAGGTGTCGGTTGGGGAGAGGGACCCAAGATGTGTAGAATCCGAGAGTTGAACACCCTCGGATTCCACAATCTCACCATGCTTTACATGCATGACTGCACATTTGTCCACACCGAATTCCATCCTGATAGAATTACTAAAGTTTTCAGTTACCCTTAGTAGCTCCATCAGTTGCAAGTCGGTGGGGGCAAACAGTTTAAGGTCATCCATATAGAGCAGGTGAGATATTACTTGACCTCCTCTTCTCAACCGATAGCCAAGCCCCGACTCCTCCAGTAAAGTACTAAGAGGATTCAGGGCCAAGCAAAACCACAGGGGACTCAGACTGTCGCCCTGGAATATTCCCCGCTCAATCGTTATAAATTCGTCGTTCCCCGGAGTCCGTCGGCATCCCGGATACTGAAAGCCCGTCCTCCATTGCCCCATACATGTCAACAGGAAGGCGCGCAGGGTTGTATTAACTTTGTACAACTCCAGCACCCTCATGAGCCATGTATGTGGCACCGAGTCGTAGGCCTTCTTATAATCAATCCAACATGTCGACAGACCTCTTCGGGATCGACGAACCTGTTGGCTTATGGCCATGTCGATGAGGAGTAGCTCCTTAGTACCGCGGGACCCATTCCTACATCCATTTTGAGACGGAGACATAATAGAATTACTGTCTATGTGATTAGTAATTTTTGTTCTCAAAATGGATGTAAGAACCTTATAGACCGTCGGTAAACATGTTATCGGCCTATAATTTTTTGGTTCCACGGTACTACCTGATTTGTGGAGCAAGTGGGTAATACCTGTTGTTAGAAACTGTGGGAGTGCCCCAGTTTCCAAAGCTAACTGGAACTGGGACGCCAAACGCGCATGTGAACTACGCAGCCATTTTATCCAAAAATTTTGCAGCCCGTCCGGCCCTGGTGATTTCCAGTTTGGCAACGGACGGACTGCATTGGCCACGTCTTGGGGGCTGATGACAACAGCCTCCATCTCTGGTATTTGTTCACACACGCGCTCGACGTTCCGTATCCAATCACCTTCGGTGTGACTGACGGGCACTGACCAGATGCTGCGCCAAAATGAACTCATGGCATCCTCATCCGGCAAGTGCACGTCACTCACACCTTGGTCTGGGCGCTCCCAAGCTCTGTAAACCCACCTTTGATCGCTATCAAACATGCGATTCTGGGTAAATCGGTCGACTCGTTTCCTATACCTGCGTATACGGTTTGCCCATGCATAGATTTTTTGTTTTAGGAAGTCGATGCGCTCTGTGACGCGTGACATGTACTCTCGAGGGTTGACATCAGTCCCCGAGAATGCCCGCCTCACAAAGCGCATCACTCTTGGCCTATTATTTCCCTCCCTAAAACTGATCAGCTTGCCGATGAGCACCCTAGTCTCGGCAATCCGATGTTCAATCCTGCACTGCCAAGCTGGTACAACGTTTTTTGGTCGTGTAGCTCTATTACCATCTGGAAATTGAACATGAGCTACACGACATGCGGCAACAGCCGCGCAGTACAGGATCGAGTGAGTATCGCCGAGATTTTCGCTACTGTCAAAATAACTTGACAGTATCGAATCTAGGGCGCACACCAGCGCCTTGTTTTTTCTGTGCATAGGCAACGCGGTATATGTGGTCTAAATTCGGGTTGTATGGACTTGAACTCCAGAATCACATCCTCCATAGCACTCCTCAAATGTTCATTGCACTGTGTACTTACGATTGTAGCTCTGTCATCAACTACCTCCTCAGCGTGCTCGGGCCACGGTAATGCAACGGGTAGGTTTTGCGATTGTTCCACAGCTTGTGACGGGGGAGAGATGACCGGGCTACAATGTACTTCTGAGCGCAGTAGATCAAGCACGGTGTCATCCAACATGTGACCACGCTGGATTGCCCGCACTTGGTCGGACAGTCGTTGGGCCGAAACGTTGACAGCTGGTTCAAGCACCTGAAACAGAGCGAGCATCCGACCACGGTACGCAGTCAGGTTGGTGCCCCCCTCTGTAGCCCCATAGTATGCGCGCATAACACTTAGATTGATCTGTTGGGACCATCGCATGCGCGACACACTTCCGCCGGAAGCGGGGGCCCTTTCAGAGGCCGATGGGCCTCGGGGTCCCAAACAATCTGGCGGCCGGCAACCTCCCCGACGACGTACAGGTGGTGGCGACGACGGCGGGGAGTAATACTCGTCGCTGGAGCTCGACGCTACTGCAGCAGCGGGTGAGGCAGGATCCGGTTCCTGCTGCTGCGAGGCGGAGCTCGGCGGCGAGTCCGGGGATGTTGGGCGTGCATTTTTTGCTTTGGCTCTAGCTCTTGTCAACATCTAATCACCACACAATTTTTTCCGGTTTCAAGATTTTGAAATTTTTCATATAAATTGTTGACGACAGATCTGTCACTCATGGTGACTTATGTATATTTTTCTTCTTTAAATGTTTATTTTCTTATTTCTTGTAAAATGGTCTCTTCTTAATATTATTTTGCTTTTTGGGAATGTATGTAGTATAATTATATTGAAAATAGGTTGATGTGTAAACTGTATAAAAATAAAATTGAATATCTGAAAATTTGTATGATGCGCTGACAAGATGGTGTTGCCATCATTATTATTATTATTATTATTGTATTCGGGGAACTGAGGTGACAATCTAGTACAATTTGTGGTTACTAACGTTCTAGGACTCTTAACCGTAACGAGGACCTCTATATTTTGGCAGTGTTTTTGGTTACATTTTCATTATGGGTATGACACATTTTTAATTATTATAATTAATTACAGACTGAAATACAGCAAATTATGCCATATTCTTATGCAGAACTACGTTATCTTTCTAATAAAAATTTACAGGTCAAAGAAAACTTAACTAGAAGGAAAATAAGGCAAAATATGTTACAAAAATTCTACAAAGCGTACGTTTCCTATATGGCTACTTGTTATTTACATAATGTGGGTTACAATACTGCGAGATCCCTAGACACCTATTCTAAATTAATACAAATCAATTAAATTAAAAGGAAAACAAATAAAAATAACCTATTTAGAAAATAACTTACTAACTAGATATAGAAAATTAACAAGTACATGAATCGACCTTACATACTAACTTATCTATATTATAATTAACACATTTCACATGCATAATCACTTCACTTTAGTTCACTGGCACTGAGTCTATTGTTCGTCGCCAACAATGAGAATAGTTATTAAGACTGTAAGCTTCATTTTATTTTTCGCTTTCCAGTTTCTGTTTCCGTCGGTTCAATTTTTTGTGGCTTTTTAGCCACAAAAAAAAAAAGTTATGGAGATCTAGAGTTAGGTTGGTAGCTCCAGATCTCCATGGTGTTGTAGTGTTTAGAATTACATTTATGTGTGCCAAGTTTCAACAGGTAAGAATTCAGTGGGTGTACAAACACTCATCCCCTGTTCTCCTACCCTTAGGGGTGGATTTTGGTTTTCAAATGTAAATGAGACCAACTTCGAGATATACCCTATCCATTTAAAAAAGAATAATCAAAATCGGACTACTCAGTAAAAAGTTATGCATGGTCATACATAAAAAAAAGATACGCGTCGAATTGAGAACCTCCTCCATTTTTTTCGTCGGTTAAAAATTAGCTGATCCCTACATATTGTTGATGCATGTGAACAAAAATGTAGGGACACCTGATTTTTTTTCGCGATTTTAGGGTTGGTCCCATAGTAAAAGGAACGTAGGTATGTATTTTAGAAAAAACTACTATTTTTTACTTTCCTTATATTATTAGAAATGAAAAGTAGAGTGTTTAACACGGGAGAAAGTCATCAATTCCTACTCGGACTATACCCGTCTAAATACCTCGTATCGGAATTGATTCCTTTCGACCCTTGTATAACAATCTATTCTACTATTCTTTCTTTCTGTCGTTTTAAAAAATCTTTTCCCATACATAGGTCTACAACACAGTCCATTCTCCAATTGTAAATGTAAGTTTGTAATCACAAAAAAAAAACCGGCCAAGAGCATGTCGGGCCATGCTCAGTATTATAGGGTTCCTTAAGTAGGTCTAATTACAAACGAATCAAATCGAATATTAATCATTGCTATTTTAGTTTTTGCAAACAGCGCCACCTAGTGCTAAATTTATGAAGCTAAATTTAAGAAGTGTGTTTCTTTTTGTGATTTTTTTAAATAGAAAGTAACTAAAGGAGCATTATTTGCTACGATCATTTTTCTCTAAGGTCAATGACCTATGAACTAGGACGTCTTAAGTATTTTTCAGTTTTCTCACTATAACTCAAAAATTTATAATCACATTATACTCGAAATAATTTTAAAAGAGAGTTTTTATAAAGGTCTATCAATTTTGAAGACTATAAGTTTCTACGTTGCATAGTTTAGAAATGGCAGGGGGGGGGACACATTGCAAGCCACTTTGGCGAACTGTATTTCGCAGAGGGTATACCTGATAAAAAAGTTGTGTATGAAACATTACCTTCATTTTAGTAGACCTATTCAACGATACCCCACACGAGGGGGTGCAGCGAAAAAAATATTTTCATCGCCATTTCACATGTATGGGCGCCACCCCTAAAAGACGTAATCAAGATTTTTTTATTCTTTTAAAATTGAGATCTATATCTATTCCATTTTTTGTCAAAATTTCATTTACTTGTGTTTATAACTGTAGAAGTT
The DNA here is from genome assembly GCA_949699075.1 of Asteroscopus sphinx. NCBI lineage: Eukaryota > Metazoa > Arthropoda > Insecta > Lepidoptera > Noctuidae > Asteroscopus > Asteroscopus sphinx. The sequence continues at coordinate 14,731,787 of OX453032.1, read as the reverse complement.
ATTAAGCGGTAAAGGATTAGGACAGACGGACAGACGGACAGACGGACAGACGGACAGACGGACAGACGGACAGACGGACGGACATGACGAAACTATAAGGGTTCATTGTAGGACTTCGGAACCCTAAAAACATCCTATGAACCATCGATATATATGTATCAGTTCCGTGTTTGACTTCCATCGAGAACGGACGTATCGATCGCGAGCGCGTGCTCTAGTTAAGAGTATTTTGCGGACGCATCATAACAACACCGTCGTCGCGGTGCGCGTCGTCGGTGCTTCACGGTCGTCGGTGGTCACCGCGATGACCCAGTTATTTATTGCGGAAAAATGAAGTGCAATCAAAATAACTGTTGAAGTGTACTTAGTTCTACTTACCTAGTTCTCAATTATGTCCTCAAAACAAATAAAAATAAAGACGGATCTGGAAAGTCAGTTGTATGACTGTTATATCGAGGAAAAAACAGCGTGGGAAAACTTGCAACTTGTCGTAAATGACCTAAAGGGTCAAATACAAAGCCTCCAGGGGCAACTACAAAGCCTCCAGGGAGAACTTCAATGCCTTAAGGGTAAGAATGAATCCATGGAGCAAGAAGCCAGCGCGAAGACCAAATCTGTTCAGCGCACTGAAGATGATCACGTCGAATATTTTACGGACGAAGATGACCTCGCTAAAGAAACGGAGTGGATTAGGGCAAAAAGTAGAAAGAAAAGGAAGTTAAACATATCCCTTACTCCGCCACAACAACCCGATAAATGTCAGCCTTCTGACAACGTCACAGAGAACGCAACCGCTAAGAAAATCCCACCTCCACCCCCAATCATAGTGGATGGAGTGACGAACTATCAAAGTTTCTATGATTTTTTGACAGAAACTCAACCAGCAGCGTCTTTTACTGCTAAAATGATGAGTGGGGCCTGTGTCAAGGTCAACGCTAAAACCGAGGACTCATACAGAATACTGACTAGACTTCTAGCAGAGAAAAACTATCACTGGCATTCTTACGAGGATAAACTGTCAAGACCAATAAGAGTAGTGGTAAAAAAGCTGCATTTCTCTTGCCAGCCTGATCGAATCAAAGGTGATTTAACGTCACAAGGATTCCGAATAGAAAATGTAGCTAGCAAACTGAGCTGGAAGAACAAAAATCCGCTCAATATGTTCATACTCTCATTTAAAAATGATGAAGATGTCAATAAAATCTACGGCATCATATATATTTTAGGGTGTAAAATCGAAATACACCCATTAAAAAACTCGAAGCTTATTCCACAGTGCAAGAGATGCCAGGCATATGGCCATACCCAAAAGTACTGCTCAAAAGAGCCTAGATGTGTTAAATGCACAGGAAAACACCTCACAGCCAACTGCAATAAAACTGCAGAAGAAAAACCCAAGTGTGTCCATTGCGGTTTACCCCACCCAGCCAATTATAGAGGGTGTGTAGTAGCCAAGGAGATGCAAACACTCAAAAATAAAAACATCAAAAAGAAAACTATTGCACCAAACTCGCAACAGTTCTCTGCTTCGATAAGACCCGAAAAAATGGCACCAAAATCAAATGTGCAGACAACGGCTAAAAGTTTCCAAACAACCAAAAATGTATCTTATGCACAAGTGGCGAAACAAAGTATTCCAGCACCGAATGTTGATGACAAACTTGATCAGATTTTGAAATACATATCCTCATTCGACAAGAGACTAGAGAAACTAGAATCAAGCACCACGACTGCAGTCTCGAAAACTCAAAAATGAATAACGAACTAAAAATAATGGCGTGGAATTCCAATGGACTTCTCGAACACCAGCAAGAGTTGCAGGCCGTCCTGGATACAGAAAGTATTGATGTGTGCTTGATATCTGAAACACATTTCACCAAACAATCTTTTGTCAAATTTAGAGGATACAAAGTATATAGCTCGCTCCATCCTGACAATAAAGCTAGAGGAGGAAGCGCGGTTATAATTAAAGAAAATATTTACCATTATGAGCAGAGTAAATACGAAGAACAAAACATACAAGCCGTCGCAATATCAATTAAAACCACATTTTGTCATGTCAATATAGCAGCCATATACTGCCCTCCAAGGCACAAGATAAGAAAAGAACAATTTCTACATCTTTTCGGACTCTTGGGGCAGAGATTTATATTGGGTGGTGACTTTAATGCTAAGCACACCCAATGGGGATCGAGATTAAATACGCCAAAAGGAAGACAACATTTAAGTGCAGTGAAAGACATGCATTGTGAAGTCATGAGCACAGGCAAACCAACATACTGGCCAACTGACCTAAAGAGAATACCGGATCTTATAGACTTTTTCGTATGCAAAAATATATCTACCAACTATATGTCTATAGAAGAAGGCTACAATATGAATTCGGACCACTCTCCGATTATGTTAAAATTAAGCCATAAAATCTTGCTTAGACAAGGCCATTTGTCCTTGATTAATAAGCTTACAGACTGGGAAAGTTTTAACCTGGAACTAAATAACATCATTGACTTAAAAGCTCCTTTAAAAAATCGAGATCAACTTGACTCAGAAGTGAACAAATTTATTGTTAACATCCAACAATGCGCATGGAATAACACACCGCAAACTAAAAGAAAATATAAGGGAAATATTTACCCCAAGGAGATTATAGACCTATTATCTGAGAAAAGAAAGCAAAGAAAAAAATGGCAGCAAAGCAGGTTTCCACAAGATAAAACGTTATTAAATTATTTAACCAAAAAATTAAGAAGGAAAATTCGGTATTTTCAAAAAGAATCTTTAGATACTAACCTCAGAAAGTGACAAGTGACCAAAAGACTAATTACTCTCTTTGGAAAGTTACAAAAAATATAAAAAAACCAATTATACCAACTCCTCCCATCAGAGAAGTCAACGGAAAATGGGCCATAAGCAATTACCAGAAAGCTTTAAGATTTGCACAACACTTAGAAGAAACTTTCAAGCCAAACATAGGCTCGATAGAGAACCTTGAGTGTGCCAACACGTTACAAGATCAAGGAATAAAACTTGTCACCCCAAAAGAAGTTATGAGGGAAATTCAAAATAACATCAGCTCGAAAAAATCTCCGGGATATGACCTCATATCTGGAGAAATCTTAAAACGCCTTCCACGTAAAGCTTTGGTCAAATTGACGAAAATTATCAATGCTGCATTCGTTTTAAAGCACGTGCCTGAGTCTTGGAAAGTGGCTGAAGTGATCATGATTGCAAAACCTGGAAAACCACCCCGTGAAGCATCATCATATAGACCCATCTCCCTGTTGCCCATACTATCTAAACTTTTCGAAAAACTGTTTTTGAAACGGTTGAAACCAATTATAAGCGAGAGAAACCTAATACCAAACCATCAATTTGGCTTCAGGGAAAAACATTCTACCATAGACCAGGTACATAGAATAACCAACATCATTAAAAAAACGCTCGAAGATAAAAAAGTCTGCTCCACCGTTGTAAGGTTCTCACAACGTAAATTCCTCCCGAACGAAACTTCAGTATCTAAACTGAATGCAGGTTGACACTTGTCTTGCGAGTTCAGCCAAACACAACGGCCGGTTTTTTAACCGACCAATGCGCGGCTTGCCCTATCACGCGATGTGTGTACTATGCCTTAAGTTATTATAGTGACCGCCACCCGACCGAACAATAGAGGCAGTACACCACGCAGTACACTAGAAGCACTCTCGTCGCGAGCGCGTATTACACCACCTGATCGTCTGTGTTCACAAGAAACTTTTATAACGTGTGTGTGCCAGAGATCGCCGGCGCCGGTAGAAGATTAACCCTGAGCAGCAGACAGCAGCCCCACCAGGTAAGTCGTGCATTGTATTGTGCTTGTTGCGAACGATGCGAACATGCTGTCAACCTGTTCATAACCACGTACAAGTGAAATCATCGTAATTGTCTCTTTTCACTTGACCCCAATGTGCGTAATTTGATTTGCGCACATTTAATGGTGCCGAAACCAGGGAACGTTATCTATTTCGTTCTATTTGTCGTAATCTTCTCACCGTCCGCCTTTTTCAAAACTTCGTAAAATCTCTGGGCACATATTTCATCGTTAAAAATCTAAACAGTCATCGTTTTTAACATAAACACAGCGACCTTTAACCTAATACGTACTTGCATCATTTTTTATAACATTTAGAATCATTATCGTGCTTACTTTGCCAAAAAAGGTGGGTCTACCTACCTAGGAAAGTAGCTTCTTAACGTATACCTACTACACTACACGCACCAACCTATTGGCCAAACGCGATGAGGTTAGGATCGTAACAAGAATTGTGTTGTCTTATGATTGTATTGCAAATCAGTACAAATATTCTCTTTAAAATTCGTAATTTGTAGCTACCTATCGGTGCAATATAATTATATATAATCGACCCTTTCTTGTCACCACCAACGAACTATTGTAAACATCGTTAAACACTCCGACAATCGTCCAAGGTTAAACATTGAACAAGGGGATCAGTCATAAGTCACAACGTAAACTAAGTAATAGTATCCATTCGTAAACATTGCTTTGAAATATGAACAACGTATTTATTCTACAACTAATCTAGGTACGAGAACATAACGTTTTATTTATAGTAACGGTTTTCTTTGTTAATAACGGTTATGTCTTATTTAACTAAACGTCGACTTAAAACAAAAAAGTCCACCGACATGGATCAGTGTATCAAAACACCTGAAGACTTACCGAGTTTACGTCGAAAACGTACCTTGGCTTATAATCGTTTAGCAAAAACATTAGAAGTTGCAAAGCTCGCCGAATCTGATGGAAAGCAATTAGATAAATTTCTTTCATATTTCTCTGAACTGAAACGACACGTGGCTAGTTTCGAAGAGGCTCATGCGTACATACTCAGTCTTATCGATCCCTCCTCGGAAGAAACGGAAGATGAACTTCGTAGCGAATTCGATGAAAATTATTTCGACATTCTTACCATACATCGGCGTCTTACTGAGGATAACGATATCGATAAATCATTTGATGGATCACATAATCAGAGTCAATCTCGTAACGTAAAAGTAAAACTACCTAAAATTAATCTCCCTCAGTTTTCGGGAAATATCAAGACATGGCCAGAGTTCTATGATATTTTCTCGTCGTTAATTCACGAAAATGAATCCCTATCGGACACTGAGCGTATGCATTATTTAGTATCTAGCCTGTCAGGTGACGCATTAGCACTTATTCGTATATTCCCAGCTACTGCTCAATATTATCAAGAAGCTTATGATGCGCTCTTAGCGAGATACAAAGATAAACGTGAGCTAGCATTTACGTGTTGGAAAGAAATGCAACATATTTCTTTGAAGTCTACCAACGCTCATGAGCTCCGTCGTGTTTTAGATACGTTCAATGAAAACTTGGCTATTCTGAAACGGCTCGAACTACCCACTGACCAATGGGATTTCATCTTGTGCTACCAGTTATTGTCCAAGATGGATTCAGCTACCCGATGCGAGTTCGAACAAGAGCATCCGAATAACGAGTTGCCAACGTTCGCAACACTAAAGCAGTTTCTTTATTCCAAATGCGAAGCTCTTGTCCGTGACGAGCATTTTACATCTAATCCTGTAGATCGAGCCCGGAGTAACCAAAACGTGAAATCAAACGATAGTAAACCGAATCATAATTCATCAACTAAGAAGCCTACTGCTGCGTTTCTATCCAACACGAACGAAAAGTCGCCGTCAGTGGCTGGCTCATCAGTATCTAGCAAACGCGTATATAAATGTTCCTTCTGCAATGAAGAACATTCAATTGGTCACTGCAAGTCCTTTGCACAAAAGTCTGTGCAAGAACGTTTAGATTATGCCAAGAGTCATCATTGGTGTTTCAACTGTCTGAAATCGTCTCATGGACTCCGAGACTGCAAGTCTATCTTCCGTTGTCAGAAATGTCACAAACGACATCATAGTCTTCTACACCGAGATAATGATTTAGATAATTCGCAGCGTGACAATGACAATGAAACCATATCAAAACAAGAGACACCGCGGGTTCTAACTACGCTTAATGACAGATCATTAGTGCTTCTTTCAACTGCAAAGATACAAGTAAAAGATAATAAGGACCAATTTCAAACGTTACGTGCATTGATTGACTCGGGTAGTCAATCTCACTTTATTACAGAACAAGCAGCAAAGTTGTTAGGTATAGAACGAACCGAATCGCATCGAAACGTAAGTGGGTTAGGTCAATCTTCTTTATCCGCATCCAGCGTCGTTACTCTTGAGATAGGGGTTGGTGGAAAGGTTCTTTTCAAAGTTGAGGCCCTTACGTTACCTAACATTTGCGGTAAAATCCCTTCCATCAAACTCAACAAAGCGTCATGGAATCACGTACAACACTTGGCGTTGGCCGATCCAGAATGTCATTTGCCTGGAAACATCGATATTCTTCTCGGGGCTGAGATCTTCTCTTCGCTTTTGCTTACTGGAAGTGTCACCGGAGGACCAAATGAACCTTCAGCACTTAATTCTGTATTCGGTTGGCTTCTCATGGGAAACTCCAAATATGTCAACGGTTATCGCGACGAAGTCAATTCATTCTTTGTGAGCAATGACGGAGCACACAACAGCCTCGATGCCCGCCTCGATGAGAGTGTCAAGAAATTCTGGGAATTGGAAAATATACCAGCTTGTTCGAAGTTAACACCAGAAGAAGAACTTTGTGAATCTAAATACATTAACGAACATCAGCGTGATGAAACTGGGAACCACATAATAACTTTACCTTTCAAATCCGAACGTAACGAGTTTCCAGGGTCACCTGATGTAGCACTTAAAAGATTCCACGGCCTTGAACGAAAACTATCAAAGGACCTTGCTTTACGACAACAATATAATGACTTCATGAGGGATTACATAGACAGCGGTCACATGACTAAAGTACCAACCAAAGACTTAAGTAAAGGTAGATATTACATACCGCACCACTGCATTATACGCCCAGATAGTGCCACAACGAAACTCCGTGTGGTTTTCGATGCGTCCGCGAAGGACGCTAGTGGCTCCTCGTTGAACGAAGCGGTACTTATCGGTCCCAAACTTCAGGCGAATATAGTAGAACTTTTCATGACATTTCGTTTACATGCTATAGTATTTACCTCAGATGTTCGGCAAATGTACCGTCAAATCCTTTGTTCTGAAGCTGGGTATGGAGCAGTCGTATACTTACGCATCGTTGACAGTGATGACAACACCGAAATCTTCTTTCTTTGCGCAAAGTCCCGCGTGGCCCCTGTTAAGAAAGTATCGTTACCTCGTCTGGAACTTTGTGCAGCAGTCCTTTTGTCTGATCTGTTGAAATTCGTCATAGAAACGTACTCACCATCACTCCTGGAAACCCACATCTTCGCCTGGTCCGACTCAACCGTTGTTCTTGCATGGCTAAATTCTCCTCCCACCCGCTGGAAAACATTCGTTGCGAACCGCGTTAGCCATGTCCAAGATGCGATACCAAATGCTCAGTGGAATCACGTCCCTACAGAAAACAATCCAGCCGACATCGCATCTCGAGGTTTGCTTCCTGAGGAACTGCTCCACTGTTGCTTATGGTGGGCGGGACCATCCTGGCTTCCACACCTTCCGGAGTTCTGGCCTGTAAATAGAGAATCTAATGAAACTGATGCAAAATCTGAAGAACGTGTACTTACCCTGCTGGTCCACGAAGATCCCCATCCTCTGGATAATCTTATCGAGAAGTTTTCTTCAATCCGTAAAATACAACGTGTCGTAGCATATTGCCTACGCTTCATCAATCGTAGTCGAAAGTCATCAGATCATTCTGATCGATGTCTTAACCGAAAGGAACTTCATGAAGCGTTGATGAGGTTAGTTCAACGTACTCAAGCTGTACATTTCAGCGAAGAGCTCACTCACCTCAAAGAAAGCAAATTACTTTCGAAATCAATGCGTAAGTTTAATCCATTCATTGACGAACGTGGAATTCTCAGGGTAGGCGGCAGGCTATCGCAATCTGGACTAGAATTTGAACATATGCACCCTGCATTGCTCCCTCGGGATTCTAAACTTACATACCTCATAATTGACGCGATTCACCGCGAAAACTGTCATCAGGAACTTAATACCATGTTCGTACAAATCAAAGTAATGTTAAACTCGCATCCGTTATGCCCGGTTAGCTCAGATCCCAACGATTTTAACATACTGACGCCGGGACATTTTCAAACGTTAGAACCCTTGACAACGATCCCAGAAAGCATAAAATTAAAAATACATCAACTGGGTCGTTGGCAGCTTATTCAACGCTTTCAACAATCGTTTTGGAAGCGTTGGAAAGTCGAACATTTGCAATCTTTGACTCAACGTGCCAAATGGACCAAGCATTACAAGCCTTTGGCCGTAGATTCTGTTGTTTTAATCAAAAGCGAAAATACTATCCCATTACATTGGCATATTGCTCGAGTAGTTGAATTGCATCCTGGCCCAGACGGAGTGGTGCGTGTAGCTACTGTTCGTATAGCTAATGGCTCGCTCTTCAAGCGATCACTAACGTAACTTTGTCCGTTACCCACCAGCATAGATTAAACTCGTTTATATACCAGTTCAATTATTTTAGCAAGTAGGTTATTAGTAAAAATCGTAACATAGGATTATCGCAGTAATCGTTTTATTTATCTTTATTAATCGGAAAATACAAGCATGTATTTTGGTAGGCGGGATGTAAGGTTCTCACAACGTAAATTCCTCCCGAACGAAACTTCAGTATCTAAACTGAATGCAGGTTGACACTTGTCTTGCGAGTTCAGCCAAACACAACGGCCGGTTTTTTAACCGACCAATGCGCGGCTTGCCCTATCACGCGATGTGTGTACTATGCCTTAAGTTATTATAGTGACCGCCACCCGACCGAACAATAGAGGCAGTACACCACGCAGTACACTAGAAGCACTCTCGTCGCGAGCGCGTATTACACCACCTGATCGTCTGTGTTCACAAGAAACTTTTATAACGTGTGTGTGCCAGAGATCGCCGGCGCCGGTAGAAGATTAACCCTGAGCAGCAGACAGCAGCCCCACCAGGTAAGTCGTGCATTGTATTGTGCTTGTTGCGAACGATGCGAACATGCTGTCAACCTGTTCATAACCACGTACAAGTGAAATCATCGTAATTGTCTCTTTTCACTTGACCCCAATGTGCGTAATTTGATTTGCGCACAACCGTATTTCTAGACGTGGCACAAGCTTTTGACAAAGTCTGGCTGACGGTCTGATTTTTAAACTCAGATCAATGTTACCCAAAAATTTTGCCGATATCCTGGAATCGTACATCGAAAACAGAATGTTTAGAATAAGGCATGAGGATGCCTATTCAGAGTTAAAAGTTATTACAGCTGGAGTACCTCAAGGCAGTGTGCTAGGACCAGTCTTGTACCTGCTATACACATGTGACATACCAGAACTGGAAAATAACACTATTGCGACCTTTGCAGATGATATCGCTATTATGGCCACTGGTTCAAGCCATAAGGAAGCAACAGAAAAGGTGCAAGTGGCTGTGAATAAAGTTTATGACTGGACACAAAAATGGAGAATCAAACTAAATGAATCCAAATCGATTCACATCGACTTTACCAACAAAAATAGTGATTACCACCCGATTTTTATTAACGGTCTACAAGTGCCTTATGCAAACACAGCCAAATACCTTGGCATTACACTTGACGCTAAGCTGCGCTGGAAAGCTCACGTTAAAAAGAAAAGAAAGGAACTCAATATGCGATACAAAAATATGTATTGGTTACTCGGTAGGAAATCCTGCCTATCAATACCTAACAAATTATTATTATACAAGCATATACTCATGCCGATTTGGACGTACGGAATCCAACTTTGGGGCTGTACTTGCCGGAGTAATATTAAAATCATTCAAACATTCCAGAATAAAGTACTCAGGGAAATTGTCAACGCTCCCTGGTATATAAGAAACGACGACCTCCATCGTGACCTTAAAATGGAATTCGTCACCAACATAATAAAAAAAATTGCTGAAGCCCACGAACGTAGACTTCATCAACATGTGAATGTCGAAGCCGTCCAGCTGCTCGACAACACGGACATAGTGCGAAGACTGAAAAGAACTAAACCTTTTGAGTTAGTGTAGTGAACAATAGTGAACAAAATAGTGCTACTGTACATATAACACATGAACAAAGTGTTTTTATATTAATACTAGCTTTTACCCGCGGCTCCGCTCGCGTTAAATTCTGCTAACCCACGTCAGTCCAGTCCAGTCCAGTCCACTGTCCCACTGTCCCACTGTCCCACTGTCCCACTGTCCCACTGTCCCACTGTCCCGCTGTCCCACTGTCCCGCTGTCCCACTGCCCCACTGCCCCACTGTCCCACTGCCCCACTGTCCCATTGCCCCACTGCCCCACTGTCCCACTGCCCCACTGTCCCTTTGCCCCACTGTCCCACTGCACCACTGCCCCACTGCCCCACTTCCCCACTGTCCCACTGACCCACTGCCCCACTGTCCCACTGCCCCACGGCCCCATTGCCCCAACTGCCCCACTGCCTCAACTGCCACACTGTCCCACTGCCCCACTGTCCCTCTGCCCAACTGTCCCACTGCACCACTGCCCCACTTCCCCACTGTCCCACTGCCCCTCTGTCCCACTGCCCCACTGCCCCACGGCCTCATTGCCCCAACTGCCCCACTGCCCCAACTGCCCCACTGTCCAACTGCCCCACTGTCCAACTGCCCCACTGCCCCAACTGCCCCTATGTCCAACTGCCCACTGTCCCACTGCCCCACTGTCCCAATGTCCCACTGCCCATTGTCCCACTGTCGCACTGCCCCACTGTCCCACAGCCCCACAGTCCCACTGCCCCCATTGAACCACTGCCCCCATTGACACACTGCCCCACTGCCCCACCGTCCCACCGTCCCACTGTCCCAATGCCCCACTGTCCCACTGCCCCACTGCCCCTACTGCCCCACAGTCACACTGCGCCACTGTCCCACTGCCCCACCGTCCCACTGCCCCAATGCCCACGTCCCCACTGTCCCACGGCCCCACTGTCCCACAGCCCCACTGTCCCACTGCCCCACTGGCCCACTGTACCACTACTACACTGTCCCACTGCCCCAACGTCTCACCGCCCCACTGCCCCACCGTCCCACCGTCCCGCTATCCCACTGCCCCACTGCCCCACCGTCCCACCATCCCACTGCCCCAAAGCCCCACGGCCCCACTCTCCTCCTGCCCCACTATACCACTGCTCAACTGCCCCTCTATCCCACTGCCCCACTGCCCCATTGCCCACTTCCCCACCGTCCCTCCGTCCCACTGTCCCACTGCCCCAATGTCCCACTGCCAATGTCCCACTGCCCCACCGTCCCACCGTCAAACTGCCACAATGTCCCACTGCCCCACTGTCCCAATGCCCCACTGCCCCACTGCCCCACCGTCCCACTTGCCCACTGCCCCACCGTCACATCATCCCACCGTCCCACCGACCCACTGCCCCACTGCCCCACTGCCCCACCGTCCCACCGTCCCACGGCCCCACTGTCCCACTGTACCACTGCTCCACTGTCCCACTGCCCGTCTGTCCCACTGACCCACTGCCCCACTGCCCCACCATCCCACCGTCCCACTGCGCCGCTGTCCCACTGCCCCACTGACCCACTGCCCGACTGCACCAACGTCCCACCGTCACACTGCCCCAATGTCCCACTGCCCCACTGTCCCACTGCCCCACCGTCCCACTGCCCCACTGCCCCATTGTCCCACTGTCCCACTGCCCCACTGTACCACTGCCCCTCTGCCCCACTGCCCCACTGTCCCACTGTCTCACTATCTCATTATATCACTATCGTCCCGTTCCATGTCCCATCCTATGTCTCGTCCCATGTGCCGTCCCACTGTCTGTCCCATGTCTCGTCCCACTGTCCTGTCCCATGCCCCGTCTTATGTCCCGTCCCATTTCCCGTCCTATGTTCCGTCCCCTGTCCCGTCCCCAGTCCCGTCCCCTGTCCCGTCCCCAGTCCCATCCCCTGTCCACTCCACTCCACTCCATCGTACATTACTATCCGCTCGTGCAATGCATAGAAGCTTCGATCGGGTGATGTCGGGTGAGTACGCAACACACGAATTAATTTTTTTCTTTTTTTCTTTCTTTCTTTCTTTCTCAAAACCCATACCAGTTTTTAAGTCAGATCATCAGCTTTCAAACAAAAAAAAAATCATCAAAATCGGTCCAGTAGTTTTAGCGTGATGCTGGAACAAACAAACAAACAAACAGACGCTAGACGTTTACAATTTTATAATAGTTAAGATTATCAGACTCTTAAGTAAATGCAAATGATATGGAGATTTTTTAAGTGATAATGACTTGTGAACTATTTAATTTTGATGTTGATTTATTTATTTTATTACCTACCAATTTAATTTTATATAATAACACTCCTAACCAATAATATTAATTATCATAGGTAGTGCCAAGTATTTATTGCATTGGATAATTGAATTTTAAACTAAACTTGAAATTAGATGTATTTTTTATTATTATTATTAACAAATAATTGATAAGTTTGCATGCCGTAAGGTAGAATGTACTAGGGTCTATTTTTTTCTTTTGTATTCCATCTTATGTATGTACCTACATTGAACGCAAATAAATATGATTATGATTATGATTATTATTATTATGGACATTATTCTTAGTTAACAAACATATACAACGTAGAAAAATAAGTTAGATTAAAATTACTTATTAGTCTTGTAGGCTAGATTGTAATGTATTATTAAGAAACGTGTTCATTATAATCAGGAAAAAAAAAAAAAAAAAAAAAACGTACTAGATGTGCTGTTCAAAAGATCAACATGGTTACACAAAGTTGTGGTTCCGGAACCACACTGTCATCTGTCATTAGTTCACTTGACAGCTGTCTCGCGAACACAAGTAAATTTTATCAACGGTTGCGTCAACTGAATTTGGAGCATGCTGCTTATATGAGATCGCGTGTCTATATTGACGTCGTTGCTGTGAACTAACCACAAAGTCATGATTTTCAGATATTTTCCTTTACTTGGGCTGTGAGACCTTCCTTCATGCCAAATTTCATGATTCTAGGTCAACGGGAAGTATACCCTGTAGGCAAAGACATTCCCTATATTAAATCTCTTGAGTTTGAGAGTATCAAAATATGTGACATAAATAGCCGTATCCTTTGATTGCGTTGACTTAGAAGCTTGAAATTTGGCAAGAAGCAAGGGAGTTAAGAAACATAATTATTGTTTGTGAAAAAACTTATTTGCGAAATGAAACACTGTGATAGGTTTTTTTTAAAGTAGGTATTCACTTTATAAAAACACTTGTTTGCAAAATGAAACATTTTTGTTGAAAGGATGTTTCAAAAGATATGGTACAGTCGACAGCATGACAGTGGTAACACTTCAATTCGAAAATCGCCCTTACTGCTTACGAAATAAAGATGCTGCTAATGTCAAAGTGTTACATCCGACGTGCGGTCGACCGAACCTTTGTCAAAAGACTTGTTTGCGAAATGTACGTTTGTGAAAAGTTGTTTGTGAAGTGACATTTTGTGAAAAGTAATATGCGAAACATAAGAAACCCACCTACGTATCATATTTTAAATAAATTCATGTAATATATCTACATAATGTATTTAATCCTTTCTTTAAAATACATAATAAAAAATCTTCGAAAGACACCGCATAAAACATTTTCAGGTAGGTACCTAAATAATATAAATCCTTTCGTTTTATATTTATCTAATTACCTAAATAATTAAAGGTTTATGTTTGAATTACCAATTTATTTCATTAAAAAATATTAGAAATTCCATTTCATGATTCTTACATAACATTGCTGTCGGAACTTGCGCATTATAATATCTTAACATGTATAATATCCCTGAATACAAGTAAATAAAAAACCCTAAGAAAACCATAAAATTATTAGTTTCACGCAGTGAGCATTGCGCCTTTTTTTCGTAATCGTAATAGTACCGCTACTGCCCGCAAGATGGCAGGAGTAATTCGTACCGTCAGACGACAAAACACGAATGCTAGGATTATCTTCGTTGCGTTGTGGATCATGTGTAACCTGCGGATATAGAAAATAAATATCAGTGAGGGATACCCCGAACTGTGTCTGTTAAGGTGCTGCATTGAATTTGCAACAGTCCCTTTCTAACATACAGCAAATTGCGCGTGTGAGAACAGAGCGGAATCGTGCTGTTTTGATGTTTTTTTTTACATTTTTGCAAATATCTCAGCAAATAAACATTAAATAAAAATCTGTTACACCAGAATTTAGATATGTAGGTACAAGATACATCTTATTCACAAAAAAACAATAGTAAAAACGATTGGAATTCTAAATGCAATGTGAAATAGTGCAAAAACAGACCATACTTTGGAAAATAAACCTATCCAGCAAATTTAATTAAATCGTGTTTTCCCTATACCAAAATCTAGTAAATATTATGAAAAATCTTAAATATGAAAATTAGATCAACGTCGTATCCACAAATGAAAATATTTTGATTTTAAAATCCCTATTTTTCCCAATTCAAGTCAATTCATTTTTTTTTTGTATTAGAAACCAGCATCATCCATTTGTGAGTAGCCGACAAAGTTTGTTTTCAGTTAAAGAAAAACTAAATTATTCTAGATACCTCCCTTAAGGGGAATGTAGCAGCCAAGTGACGCCCCCATCAGTATTACTCGCTGAATAGGTACAGTCGACAGCATGACAGTGGTAACACTTCAATTCGAAAATCGCCCTTACTGCTTACGAAATAAAGATGCTTCTAATGTCAAAGTGTTACCGCAGACGCGCGGTCGACCGTACATTATTTATCAAATATTCGTTTTTAACGATTGAAGTACAGGTACTGTAGTTTAATCAGAAACTATTACCTAACATAAAAAATTATTGCTATTAACTCTGTAAATTATGGTTCGCTGTTGTTGTAGATAGAAAAAGTGCGAAAAACGGCCACTTTTGGCATTTTTTGTATCTACAACTACAGCGAACTATAGAGTTAATAGTTTCCGATTAAACTACAGTACATGTAATAACTTCTTAGGTTTTCGCGATCACTACACATTATAATAAAACAAAGTTTAACCGGATTAAATCGCGTATATGATTTAAATTGGTTTTCCACGAAATGCTGAAAAGCTTTCGAAACGTCAGGAAAACCAATTTAAATAATATACGCGATTTAATCTGGTTAAACTTCGTTTTATTACAGTACATGTACCTATTTCAATCGTTAAAAACTAATTTTCGATAAATGATGTATTCAGCGAGTAATATTTTTATTACTGATGGGGGCGCCTCTTGGCTGCTACATCCCCCTTTATAATTTTTTAGGTTTTCGCGAATTTCGCGATCACTATACATTATAATAAACTACTGTGGTGACCACTTGTTTAAACCTATTAATATGGTGTTTCTTGCAGGGCGGAGGGGAAAAACGTCACGTGGCACAAAAAACCCAAGTAGTCTACACTACTAACCCAATTTTTTTTATTGAATACAGTTTGACTCTCATCATAGCTTTAGACCAAAAGAATTTTGGTTTGGGATAATAAGCTATCATAAATATAATAATTATATTTACATGCGCATTCGTCTCTGCGCTTTTTCGATGTCTTGGTCCTTCTCCCGCAGCAAGTACTTGCGCGTGCCCTTCACGAAGTCCACGGTTTGATCCTCCCAACTATAAGTAACATGGAATTAATTAATCACAGAAAAAATAACGAAAGGTTAGAAAGTCTAAATGGGTGGGAAGGGCGCGCCGCAACTTTGAGCATGACGCTCATACTTAACCTAATATGATCAAAGACGCATTTGGTTGCTCGCGGAACACATCGCTGTGCAAAGCTGGGTCTATTATTTCAAAATGCCGTCCTGTGCTGTTATAAGTTGCAAAACAAGAATCCAAGTACAGTACATCCTGATTTGAATAAGCTCTTTAAATATGAGCACACATTTCTGATAAACGTTGTATGTTTATTTTTTTAGTTTCAAATACTGATACAAAATGTAAAATCAGATTTTTGCACTTATCGTGTGAATACCACATACCGGCTGACGCAGATACTCTCGGGGCACTGTTGTTTCGGGAAGTATCTGTGTCGCATAGATCGGGAGCCGAGCCCGAGTGTCATTACTGCGGAAGCTGTCTTTAGGATACGGCGCAGCACACACTGGCGGAGTTCCCAGCTTGGGCCACGTAACGCCGTGACCACTGCAGTAGGTGGCAGTGATCTCTCGCTTCCTAAGTTGGTTCTGTCCATGGTCGGGAGCGAGAGTGCTTAAGAAGGCGCCGTCTCCTTCTATGGGGCGTAGGAGGTGGTGGAGAGGGTTCGAGAGGTGACGACCTTCCCACCCGCAGAAGACGGACTGGGTGCCGACCTCCAACCACCCTAGGAGTGGGCCTGCGGGTGGCGGACTCGGGGTGGTCCGCTACCCGACCAGTCAAGGCCCGTGATGGTGGCACGTAGTGTTCCGCGCGCGCCCGCCTGGAGGAGGGAAAAGGGACTTG
The DNA here is from genome assembly GCA_949699075.1 of Asteroscopus sphinx. NCBI lineage: Eukaryota > Metazoa > Arthropoda > Insecta > Lepidoptera > Noctuidae > Asteroscopus > Asteroscopus sphinx. The sequence goes on along the minus strand of OX453032.1, from coordinate 14,715,201 downwards.
CCTACTAGTAGCGTGCCGAGACCTGTCGAGGGTGTTTGGTAAATACAGAGCGTTTCCCACGCCCGCAGCCAAGTATAGTAAGAGGAACACCGTGGTGGTTTTAGATTGTTATACTGTGCTATACTCACTTAATAGTTGTGGGATCCAGGTTATACACAGCCGCGTCGGAGGCAGACAGCCGCTGCGTCAGGCGCCGCACGTTGTCCGTACTAAAATGCCACTCCTGTAAGGTGCAGAACTTCTGTATCTCGTTCATTGCGATTAATCGCTTGCTCACGGTTGAGAGACTCGGTCTAGAAGAGCAGACAAGAAACAGAATACGGTTAAAGACATTTATTTTCTCAATTGATTACAATAATCACTTATAGAGAAAATACAATTATATTTTATTAACTAATGGTTATCGATTAGCGTAGTAAGTTAGTGTAGGGTAGTAGAATCATCATGATATCTCAACGAAGTGCAAAAATGGACTTGGAAAGAAATAGACGTCGTAGCTCTTATTGTTGTATAAAGAGACCAACCACAAGACCAGTATAGTGGATCCCCTGGTCACAATGCATATGCAGTAGCAATGCATATCATACGCCCTACCGCCAATAGGAACGTCACCCCGTCACCGAGCGGCACCAATCTTACCACTGAACTTTTGAGCCGACCAATCATAACGCGCCATCCGCCTCCTGTACCCCACCAATATTTTACGACTGTGTTCTCATGCAAAACTTTGTTTATGCGGCGTCTTGAGGCTTCTGGTATGTGAGACCACCAAACCAAAGAAAATAAAAAAAATAAAAGTCGGTAAGAATAAATATTATCAGAATTCATTTGGCGGTAAGATATTGTAGATACCGATAGGTAGGTCTACAGCAGTCTCGTCGGATGACAAGAAAAATATAAAATACATAATTAGGTTACTCTTTAGTTACGAGTAGTTCTTCATTTGTCTTACATCATTAGTGCCAACTTGTGCCAGAGTCCATCTACTCTTATAGTTAGAGACGAGTCGTCCTTGAGTGGAGACCGCGAATCGGCAAACGCAGCATAGGGCGCACCCCGCCAGGTGGACCGACGATCTGAAGAACGTGGCTGGGGGGGACTGGATGCGGAAGTCAGAGGACCGAGTGTTGTGGTGTTGGGAGAGGCCTATTTCCAGCAGTGGACTTCGATAGGCTGAGTTGATGAAAGTTATTCATCATAATCATCATCATTAGCCTATATAAGTCCATTGCTAGACGTAGGCCTCTCCAACATCACGACAACGACATCGATCCTCGGCAACTCGCATCCAGCTGCTACCAGCCACCTTGCCGATATCATCGCTCCACCGAGCCTGACCGCGTCCTATCCTACGTTTGCCGATTCGTGGTATCCTCTCAAGAACATGTCTATCCCAACTCCATAGGTTCTTCAGCTAATGTGGCCGGCCCACTGCCACTCCATCTTGCTGATCCTGTAGGGTATGTCGACAACTTTGGGGTTCTGTCGGATCACCTTGTTCTGGATTCGATCCTTCAGAGACACTTAAGTAGCAATAGACTTTCATGGTATGGACATGTGATGAAGAGTAATGAGGAGCATGTTACGAGGAAAGTTTTAAGTATGTATGTGGATGGCTATAAGAAAAGAGGCAGACCGAAGAAAATATGGATGGATTGTGTGAAAAATGATATGAATAGAAAGAAAGTGAACACGGAGATGACGGCTGATAGAGATGTATGGAAGAAAAATACATGCTGCGCCGACCACGAATAAATTGGGATAAGAGCAGGAGGATGAGAGACACTCCGAGCATAGCCCTTTCCATAGCACGCTGAGCTACCTACTTTATGTTTGTGGACCAGCCATACCGTGAGTGTCCACGTCTCGGCTCCGTAAGTCATGACAGGCAAGACGCACTGATTGAAGACATTAGTCTTAAGGCTCTGTGGATCGGGTGACGAGAAGATTGGGTGAAGTTTCCCGAATGTGGCCCAGCCCAGCGTAGTTATTACCTCGTCTTAAATCCGCACACTTTGAACACGTAGTGCATGAGGTACAACGGCACCGTCTGCAGAGACGTTTGGAGTACCTTCTGTACCATGCTGCAATGAAAAATTCAGGTCATAGATTATTGCCAGTTAGTAAACACGTTCAATTAATTGTACTCGCATTTCTTTGGCTGAAAAAAAGGTTATAGAATAATCATTACGTTGATGATAGGTACCTTTTTTTTTTTTTTTTTTTTTTTTTTTTTTTTTTTTTTTTTTTTTTTTTTTTTTTTTTTTTTTTTTTTTTCCCGTGGGGAAATCCTCATGGACGCACTCCGCCCGGGGTAGGCGGAGCCAGTGTCGGACTCTTACCGACTAAAACCACCACGGTGTTCCTTCAACAACCTTAGCCGGGGGCGTGGGAACCCGTTAGTATTCACACAACCACCCCCGACAGGTCCCGGCCCGCCACAAGCAGGCGAGCCCCTTCTCCCCGTGCGGCCTAACGTTGGCCGCACCCTCCTCAGTGGCGTACACGGAACACTGCACGCCACCTCACCTCATGGGCCTTTACCAGCTGCGCCAACTACGCCGGCTGTGCCAGCTACGCCAGCTGCTGGTCGGGCAGCAGACTACCCCGAGTCTGCTGCTCGCAGGCCCTACCTCCCGTAATTTTTTATAGAGGTTTTCTTCCTCGCGGTCCGGGCGGTGAAGCCAAGACCCTCGGTCCCAAGAGGCGCGAGAACAATACTCAGCAGGCACTCCTGGGATTACGAGACCGACGGGGGCAGGGAAGGACAGTCCCCCCACTGCCTGCCCAGTGGCAGGGTGAGTGCACACCGGGCCCGCCCCTGCTCCTCCACAGTGCCCTCTGCTTTCTCAGAGGGACACGCGGAGCAACTTCCCATTGGCCCACATCGGGCCCCTCCCGTGCCAGAATATTCGCCACAGGCAATAAGGTCCCCCGGTCCAAAGGAGACTTATTGCCCGTGCCCAGGGTGCACCGGCCCAACAACTGCCGTTCCCTCTAGACGTGTCCAGAAGGACAAGCAGCTGTCAGACACACGTGGAGGTTTCCTGGCCAGCACCCCTGATGATAGGTACCTCAGTTGTGGCGTTCTGACCATGAATACCTTTTGAGAGTAAGTTTTCCCTGGTTAGTTGTTTTTTTTTTTTTTTTTAGGTTGTATTAATCTAACCAAGGACACTGAACAGTGGCCGTGGACACCTTAATCAAGCGATCTAACAACGGATACCTTTTGACTATGGTGTCCTTGATTAGATTCATACAATCTATCCAAGGACACTGAACAGTGGCCGTGTTGCAACCTGCTGACTGGCTAATCTTTTCCCCACGACATGGGCTATTATCATTATGTAGCTCATGTCGACACGATAGAAGAAGAAGAAGAGGCCTTTTCAGCTGGGGAGCTGGCCAGAAAACCTCCACGTGTGTGTATAGTAGTATACTCACTGGTTCTCGCTGAATATCATGTAGGGGTAACAAAGGACATTGTCGAAGGGGTCGCGCCGCAAGGCGGGTATCGCGCGGTCGCGGAACTCCCTCCACGTGGTGGGACTCTCGTACGAGCTGCAGTTATATACGCGAGCTGCTCTGGTACTGGAACATAAAGAAGTGACACTGACAAATCAACTCGACAACCAACTGTTAACTACTCTTAAAACATACCAAGAATGTAATATTATTCAATAAACAGACCACGGCTTCACTCTCGTGGTTCTTCAGTTCATCACACAGGAACCTTTTTTTTTTCATGAAATGCATACTAATTCTTACGTCTAATCATTAGCTTGATTCTTAATCCCATATATTAATAAAAACCTCGACCAACTACTTCCTTTGATGCGTATTTAAGTTTATAAGATGGTTGGTTAAATGAAGTAGGTAACGCTATTAAAACCATACAAAAACATTGTCAACACATTTAATAAAATAAAAGGTCGTGGGTAGGTTGAAAGATAATTTGTAGATTTACTATGAAGTAACTAACACATTGCTCGCAGAACGGATGGCCGATGGGGCAGTAAAGTTCTGGAGTGGCGACCGCGTACTGGAAGGCGCAGCGTGGGTAGGCCCCCCACAAGGTGGACCGACGACCTGGTGAAGGTCGCGGGAATCCGCTGGATGCGGAAGGCGCAGGATCGGTCGTTGTGGCGTTGCTTGGGGGAGGCCTATGTCCAGCAGTGGACGTCTTTCGGCTGAGATGATGATGAACTAACGTAGCGTGTCGATGCACATGTCGACGGGTACCATGTCCGCGCGGCACAGCTCAGCACGTGATACTCAGTACTCACTCATCCACCGCAGTCTCCCAGGCCGCCGCGATGAGCGTGTCGATGCACATGTCGACGGGCACCATGTCCGCGCGGCGCCGCCCGGCACAGCTCAGCACGTGCAGCAGCCCCTTGCCCGCCCCCACCACCACGCCGCTGGGGCCGTTCAGGTTCTCGATCCAGCCAGGAAACGGGTGCGCGAGGGACGATATTACTGGAACGAGAATTACACATGATAAGGGGCGTCCATCAATCACGTGATTTTGTTATCAACGTGTCATTAAGGGTCACCTGGAGGGGAACTAAACAAATGTCACGTGACATTTTGTGATCTAAATAATAATACAAGCTGTCTTTATATATTCAAAGAGAAGATACTGAGGTGCAGTTTCTTGACGTAGTAATAGTTAGTATAGTAGTCTCTGCTAATAATATCCTCTCGTCTGTGGAAGAACCGATATACGGTTCCTTATAAAAAATGGCGCCCAATCCCGCATCTGTGGAAGAACCGACTGTCGGTCGATGATGTCATGCTATAAAAAATATGTGTCTTACCAATCGTAGGTCTAAAGATAGCCGTGGCGTAGTTGGCGGCGGGCGCGCGGTCTGCCACCACGCTCTCCGCTATTGCCTTCGTGAATATGTACATGTTCTGCTTTGGAGCTATCAGCCTGTGAGGAAATATTAAAGATATTGCAACTCACGACTTTTCACTTATACTTTAACCAATATCATATGAAAAACTCTACAAAGAAGTGTCTAAGGTCACCATAACGCCAGCAGACACTTAACCATTACTTTCTTCTTGGTTTGGCATAGTTTTGTAAACGAAATTCAGAACTATTTTCACTTAAAATCACCGAATATTAACCAATTCAGAAGTTATTGTCGTCGTAACACAGCGGGCAATCACCTCTTCATGTTCCTTCGAGCCTACAGTTTCGCAACTTAGAAAGTTACAGAAAAATCCGTCTCGAAGGACCACGAAGAAGTGGGCGGAGTCCCTGAATGTGTGGGCGGAGTCCCTGAATATGTAGGCTGTAACGGTGTTATTTCTACAAAATTTGAATTTCGCGCTCTTCATAAAAATTTAAATGAATGTGCTGGTAAAATAAACCAATTGAGAAATCTTGATTTTTATTATGGAGATGAACCTACAGATAGTATCGTTTCACAGTTCAAATTATTACCGATGGTAATATTTTATTCCATTAGGGTAGATTTAGTAGATACTTTGGGAGTGAATTATTTTGTTACAGTTTCAGTTTAGTCTTGGATAACAAGCTTCAGAATTTCTGGAATTTATTATTTTCTTTTAAAGTTGTGTTTCCGGTATTTTTCCAAACCAGGGATTATGTTTAACATAACGTAACATAACATAACATCACGCCTGTATTTCCCCGAAGGGGTAGGCAGAGATGTATTGTACACCCACGTTTCGCCAGTTATGGTATAGTCCCAATTAATAGGGGGCGAGCCTATTGCCATTGGCCGGGCACAAATCCAGACTCCGGGCTGCTACTGAGATTTCCTATTGAAAAAACCCAATAACACTCTGCCCGACCCGGGAATCGAACCCAGGACCCCACGCTCAGCAGTCGCGCTTGCAACCACTAGACCAACGAGGCAGTCGAGGATTATGTTTAATAAGTAAAAAATAGGTTGATAGTTTCTAAGTTATCAAAAGTTAGTAGGTTTTGAAATCTGTGAACGTCGTTCTTTAACATCTAGACATCAAGGTGCTTCTACGCAACTTTGGAAATGGGAACTGAATAAAAAACAAAATGATGGAGGATTGTTGTAAAGGTTCAAAGAACCTGGATTTACTTATAATCACCAATGTGGTGAAGTCTCCGGACTGTTTAAAATCATGCAATAAACACTTCATCTATGGCCGCTGTTGCATACTAATAATAAAATGTCATTCGCTTGATGCCACTAAAGGATCTCATGGAATCCCTTCCTTCCTTCCTTTGCTTTTTGAATATTGTCCACGTCATGTCGCATGGTAACAACGAGCACATGGTGTGACGTTCCACATCTGCTTCTACAGCTACTGCTTGAGGTTGGATGAACATTTCTTTAATAACTTAGTCACGTTTCACTAAAAATTAATTAGACCTATGTGTTAGGTTGGTGGTATATAAAATATTTGTTAATAAACATGGTATGGGGTGCATTAAAAGAGCCTCCATGAGTGACGATATTTAATTGATCGTCCGGCGCACCCTGGGCAGTCAGCCCCGCTACCAACCTGCTGACTGGCTAATCTTTTCCCCACGGCATGAGCTATTATCAATATGTAGCTCAGATGAGCTACATAATGACAATAGATCGACACGATAGAAGAAGAACATGGTATAAATTATAAATTTTATTTTAAGAGGTTACCAATTATGGGTATACCTACATAGATGTTTTCAAATGATATTAAGATGTGTTAATTTAAAGTAGTACTAAAATACTGGCCGCTGAGCCTAGTCTATAGATCTGTATAATTGTAATTCACTCCGAACCTACTTTACCGTTGAGCGTTGAGCTAGATTATTATGATTAAGTAGTAAATTGTAACTTGCTTGTTAAAATCATTTTATAGAAATAACCTTACCAAGTTAACCCTTTATGTAAAAGACAACAATATACCACTTTGGAACATCTGTTGTCTAATTTTATTTTTATAACTTTTTCACCCCACACATACCACATCTTCTCTCTTTTTCTCTTTTATATATTTATTTTGTAGCATGGGAAGCCTGCCGTTACCGGGGCGAGCAGGAACTAAATGGTTACAGGGCAGAGTCCCAGAATGCCCAAAACAAGGCTTTGCTGCGGAGGCTGCAGAGAGTCATGGCAGCCAGGGTCATACACGGACACCGCACAATATCTTCGGAGGCGGCGTGTGCACTTGCAGGCACCCTCCCGTGGGACTTAGAGGCCCAGGCGCTCACCGAGATCTATTGGCAGGGAGCGGACCAGCAGGTGGAAAGTGGCAGACGCCCTATGCCTGAAGTCATAAAGATGTGGCACAGGGAGGCACAGGCTGCCATACTGGGGCAATGGAAGGAGAGGCTGAAATCACCGTCTTTGGACTGTCGTGGCACTTGGGGCTATCCAGCCGATTCTTGAGGAATGGGTACGGAGGCAATATGGGACGTTGTCCTTCCGTCTGGTGCAGGTGTTGTTGGGGCATGTTTGCTTCGGAAAATTCCTGCACAAAGTGGCGAGACGGGAGGCTACTCCCGTGTGCCACCAGTGCAGCTGTGTGAGGACACGGTCCTTCATACTCTGGTGCAGTGCCCCGCCTGGGTGGTGCAGCACCTTGCTCTCACCGCAGCAATTGGAGGCGACCTATCACTACCAGCCGTGGTCAGAGCCATGGATGATAGTGGGAGAGCCTGGAAGGCATTAGCGTCCTTCTACGAGAAGGAAGCGGCGGAATGGGTCAGGAAGATGGACTCCCTCGTGGATCTGATCCGCCGTAGGAGAATGGGTCAGCGCAAGCGTCATTATGGCGACCTAATGCTGGCAGAGACGACCAATTAGAGGGAAGTAGCCTCTTTCTGTGAGACCGCCGTGGTTCAGAAAGAAGCTGTGGAGCGGAATCGAGAGAGGGCCGATCCTGCTTGGAGAAGGCGGTGCCGGAGAGGGAACCACTCCAGCACCTAGCCCTTCAGGACAATCGACGTACCCCTCACCCGGTCGTTGCTCGATTGAAGTGCGGGGGGCCTTCGAGGTGACGGGCATTCATAGCGGGGGCTCTGATTGTCCACTGAGTGACTTCTGAGAAGGCGGCAGCATGCTGTGGTCACGTGCCGCCATGTGAACCGGGAAGTTCTACCGGAGACAAATAGTCTCTCTAGAGACGTGCCTTACAGGCGTAGCATAGGGAGGGCTCCGGAGGCATATTACATTCCCAGCGGCCACTGGGGGCGTTTTAGTGGGTAAGAATCCCACACACCCCGGCCGGCAGCCTTTTAAAGGTTTCCTCCTTGCAGCAAAAAAAAGGGCAATGGCTGATAGTGTGAGAGCCTGGAAAGCAATTGAGTCCCTTCTGCGAGGAAGTTATCTCACAGAAGGAAGCTGCGGAACGGGTCTGGGAGGAGGACTCCTTCGCGGATCTGATCCACCGTAGGAGAATGGGTTGGCGTAAGCGTCATTATGGCGATCTAATGCCACCCTAAAGGGCCCAGTGGACGATAGACTGGAGGTCTATCATCTGCCTTGCACGGCCCTTGAGTTGCGGTGATATCCCAGGTGTGCCCGGACATCGCCGAAAGAGAGTGGTAGTCAAGGAGGAAAAGGAAGGCCCCGAAATGGGCCGCGCTGGATGGGTCGCGAATGCCATTTATTTATTTATTTATTTATTTTCCACAAAAATAAATACATACATTTGGCAGATACAGTGTAGAACATAAACCAGTTTAGGTTTTTCTGTACACCGCTTGGTCCGTCGACATTCATTATAACAAGATGTGGGTACCCTGAACACGACGCATCGCGCTCGCTCGCCCCATGAAAAAATTCTCAAATACCCTCAACTAATCAATCATGTATTGCAGTACTCGTGGCCCATCCAGCCAAGGCGAGAGTAGGCACACGGCGGAGTTTTTAGTGGGTGCGAGCCCACATACCCACACCGCCTCCCCGGGTAGTGTGATATGCGATAGACATTTTCTAGGCCTCAAAAAAAAAGGAAATTAATTTCTGAGTTCGTTGATATTCAGTGATTAAAAAAAAAGTTAAAGTAGATTTTACGTTGATATTGCTGTCAAGAGAATCGACACGGACTAAACTTATTTTAAACTATCGCTCTGTTTTACTAATAGTAGACACAAGAAAGGGATGGCTACAATTTTGGTGCTACATACTACATATTGGGCGTTATCTCCGCCATGATATCCCGCGGCAGTGCCTGTACACGCGCTCCTGGATGTGGCTCAGGTCTGTCTGAGTCACGCTGCTATACTGCACTACACTAACTTGGGTGTTATCTCCGCCATGATATCACGCGGCAGTGCCTGTACACGCGCTCCTGGATGTGGCTCAGGTCTGTCTGAGTCACGCTGCTATACTGCACTACACTAACTTGGGTGTTATCTCCGCCATGATATCACGCGGCAGTGCCTGTACACGCGCTCCTGGATGTGGCTCAGGTCTGTCCGAGTCACGCTGCTATACTGCACTACACTAACTTGGGTGTTATCTCCGCCATGATATCACGCGGCAGTGCCTGTACACGCGCTCCAGGATGTGGCTCAGGTCTGTCTGAGTCACGCTGCTGTACTGCACTACACTAACTTGGGTGTTATCTCCGCCATGATATCCCGCGGCAGTGCCTGTACACGCGCTCCTGGATGTGGCTCAGGTCTGTCTGAGTCACGCTGCTGTACTGCACTACACTAACTTGGGTATTATCTCCGCCATGATATCACGCGGCAGTACCTGTACACGCGCTCCTGGATGTGGCTCAGGTCTGTCTGAGTCACGCTGCTGTACTGCACTACACTAACTTGGGTGTTATCTCCGCCATGATATCACGCGGCAGTGCCTGTACACGCGCTCCTGGATGTGGCTCAGGTCTGTCTGAGTCACGCTGCTGTACTGCACTACACTAACTTGGGTGTTATCTCCGCCATGATATCACGCGGCAGTGCCTGTACACGCGCTCCTGGATGTGGCTCAGGTCTGTTTGAGTCACGCTGCTGTACTGCACTACACTAACTTGGGTGTTATCTCCGCCATGATATCCCGCGGCAGTGCGTCGACAAGCGCGAGCAGGTGGCTGAGCTGCGCCGGCGCGCTGTACACGCGCTCCTCGATGTGGCTCAGCTCCGCGTTGCTGTACGCTGTCGATACGTGGACCAGGACCTGTGAGACAAGTGCTGTGCAATAAAGAATACACTATCTATCTATAATCCCTCGAAAAATAAAACAAAACTATGAAGGACTCACCTGTATACTGGGCAGCTGGTCGCAGATATCCATGAGCGTGATGACTGGGCGCACGTTTTGATCTACCGCTGCTGAGAGCGGCTCGTTGAACTTGACAGTGCCGGCCGAGTGGAACACCACGGACACCTGAATACGACGGAGTGCTAGTTGTTGGGAATAGAAATAAATCAAAATGCAGGAGAAAGATCGTTTAGATAGAAATCGTAAACTTCTGACTCGATTTTGACACACTCTTAGGCCGTGGCATAGAATTACTACATGTATTGTTAATCTAAGGGCCGTGGCTTCTAAGACGAAAAAAACTTTACTTCCCATACACTTATTAACTCCCCCTAGCCCATTCCATCATCAGATGAAAAGACGCACGGCAATGCGTCACCACTAATATTGTTGATGTACCACCTTTTCGCACAAAGTGTTTTCCTAACACTTTGATCATGGCAGAAGCTACGAATCCGCTGAGCTCGTTCCATTTTAATTACTTTTCGACTATATATTGGATTTTATTGTGTATTAATGTCTTTTTACGAAGAATTACTTAACTCTCAGTCTACAACCCTTGAGGCTTTAAAAAGAATCAAAGACAATTTTATGAAGGATAGTTCTTCACGTAAAACTACTCTTGAGTACCATGTTGAAAGGCTTGACAAGCTGTAGGGATTATTCAATAGAAAAAAATGTCTTGATGCCAACAACCTTGAGGTAGCAGTGACCTGTATGTAATTAGTTACTTGATTTGGATCAAGTAACATGACGCGAATCAGCGTACGCGGCACACGTCATCAGCTCCTTGTAGTTTTACCTTCACAGGCAGGGGGGGCAACGCCCCATTGGCCCAGATTGGGCCCCTCCCATGCCAGGATATTCGCCACGGACAATAAGGTCCCCTGCAGAAGTTTATGCGGTGCCAAGGTCCAAAGCCATGTTCTCCGACATCACCGGGCAGCACGCACAGCTTGTCTAACTGTTGAGGACACTGCTGCGGACACTGCTAGCCCCCTCACACTCACCTGGTGCAGCTGGCTGATGGCATATGAATCTAGTCCGAAGCCGTGCTTTGTGACGTCACCGGGCAGCATGTACACTGCTTGCCCCCTCACACTCACCTGGTGCAGCTGGCCGATGGCATGTGAGTCTAGTCCGAAGCCGTGCTCTGTGACGTCACCGGGCAGCACGCGCAGCTTGTCTAACTGTTGAGGACACTGCTGCGGACATTGCTTGCCCCTTCACACTCACCGGTTGCAGCTGGCTGATGGCATGTGAGTCTAGTCCGAAGCCGTGCTCTGTGACGTCACCGGGCAGCACGCACAGCTTGTCTAACTGTTGAGGACACTGCTGCGGACACTGCTGGCCCCCTCACACTCACCTGGTGCAGCTGGCTGATGGCATGTGAGTCTAGTCCGAAGCCGTGCTCTGTGACGTCACCGGGCAGCACGCACAGCTTGTCTAACTGTTGAGGACACTGCTGCGGACACTGCTTGCCCCCTCACACTCACCTGGTGCAGCTGGCTGATGGCATGTGAGTCTAGTCCGAAGCCGTGCTCTGTGACGTCACCGGGCAGCACGCACAGCTTGTCTAACTGTTGAGGACACTGCTGCGGACACTGCTTGCCCCCTCACACTCACCTGGTGCAGCAGGCTGATGGCATGTGAGTCTAGTCCGAAGCCGTGCTCTGTGACGTCACCGGGCAGCACGCACAGCTTGTCTAACTGTTGAGGACACTGCTGCGGACACTGCTGGCCCCCTCACACTCACCTGCTGCAGCTGGCTGATGGCATGTGAGTCTAGTCCGAAGCCGTGCTCTGTGACGTCACCGGGCAGCACGCACAGCTTGTCTAACTGTTGAGGACACTGCTGCGGACACTGCTTGCCCCCTCACACTCACCTGGTGCAGCTGGCTGATGGCATGTGAGTCTAGTCCGAAGCCGTGCTCTGTGACGTCACCGGGCAGCACGCACAGCTTGTCTAACTGTTGAGGACACTGCTGCGGACACTGCTTGCCCCCTCACACTCACCTGGTGCAGCTGGCTGATGGCATGTGAGTCTAGTCCGAAGCCGTGCTCTGTGACGTCACCGGGCAGCACGCACAGCTTGTCTAACTGTTGAGGACACTGCTGCGGACACTGCTTGCCCCCTCACACTCACCTGGTGCAGCTGGCTGATGGCGTGTGAGTCTAGTCCGAAGCCGTGCTCTGTGACGTCACCGGGCAGCACGCACAGCTTGTCTAACTGTTGAGGACACTGCTGCGGACACTGCTTGCCCCCTCACACTCACCTGGTGCAGCTGGCTGATGGCATGTGAGTCTAGTCCGAAGCCGTGCTCTGTGACGTCACCGGGCAGCACGCACAGCTTGTCTAACTGTTGAGGATACTGCTGCGGACACTGCTTGCCCCCTCACACTCACCTGGTGCAGCTGGCTGATGGCATGTGAGTCTAGTCCGAAGCCGTGCTCTGTGACGTCACCGGGCAGCACGCACAGCTTGTCTAACTGTTGAGGACACTGCTGCGGACACTGCTTGCCCCCTCACACTCACCTGGTGCAGCTGGCTGATGGCATGTGAGTCTAGTCCGAAGCCGTGCTCTGTGACGTCACCGGGCAGCACGCACAGCTTGTCTAACTGTTGAGGACACTGCTGCGGACACTGCTTGCCCCCTCACACTCACCTGGTGCAGCTGGCTGATGGCATGTGAGTCTAGTCCGAAGCCGTGCTCTGTGACGTCACCGGGCAGCACGCACAGCTTGTCTAACTGTTGAGGACACTGCTGCGGACACTGCTTGCCCCCTCACACCCACCTGGTGCAGCTGGCTGATGGCATGTGAGTCTAGTCCGAAGCCGTGCTCTGTGACGTCACCGGGCAGCACGCACAGCTTGTCTAACTGTTGAGGACACTGCTGCCGGATCACGTCGAACACCTGGGAGAGGTATAAGTTGTTTTTAAGTTGATGTTTGTTTTTTGCAAATAAATACTATTCTATTCTTTAACTAGTAGGCATTTATTATTTATTTTCCTCTTTTACAAACAAAAATATTCACATGCACAGACCCACAGATACAAATAATATTTGTACTGTATTGTACGAAAACCTCAACACGCTGCTGATCAATCGAACCTACGACCCTGCAAGCTTCTGGTTCAGTACACCAATCGAACCTACGACCGACCGGTAAAATAACGTTATTTAATTTAAATATATTGTATAATTATTAATTTAAATCTATTGTATAATAAAACAAAGTTTAACCGGATTAAATCGCGTATATTATTTAAATTGGTTACCCTGACGTTTCGAAAGCTTTGCAGCATTTCGTGGTCGCAGGTAGACTAAGATGACAAGCGTCTTTACAAATATTTCTAAAAAAATATTTTAATCTACCGTACAATATTATTAATTAAAATCGTTTCGATGCACGCAGTAATCACTCACAATATCATTATCTTTTACAGTGTTGCGTGCTGTTTGGGACTTGATTATTTTTAGGACTGGGTTCCAAACAGGTGGTAGCTGCCAACCATCTTCTCTATAAAAAAAAAAAAAAACAAAAAAAAAAAATCTTCTCTTTAAAATATTTTTTTTTAAATATTTGTAAAGACACTTGTCATCTTAGTCTACCTGCGACCACGAAATGCTGCATAGCTTTCGAAACGTCAGGGAAACCAATTTAAATAATATACGCGATTTAATCCGGTTAAACTTTGTTTTATTATAATGTGTAGTGATCGCGAAAACCTAAGAAGTTATTCTATTGTATAACTTTATGAATTTATTTGATATTTCGAAATTTTCTAACTGACAATTTCTCTAAAAACTTTCTAAAACTTTCTCAGAGATTAAAATTCAGCATCGAACGGGGAACATGAACACCGTCTGAAAAGTTCGGCGAAATAATCACTACACGGAAGTAATCAGTAAGTACGGCAACCTAAAGTAGGGATTAAAAGAAAAGGAGAAATAATTATATGAGATCAACGATGTCTATGTATGAGATGGACTTTGTACGAAGGTACTTTTATGAAATTATAAATAAGTAAATTAGAAATCAGCTAAAAAAAAATATACCAAATACGATAAATATATCGCAGTGCGTCGTTAATAAAATAAAAAAATAAAAAATATATCAATAAAAAAAAATACAAAAAAAAAAAAAAAAAATTATAAATATATCATTCATTCATTCATTTCAATTCAATTCAATTCTTTATCTGCGTGAATATTGTTACATAGATGGTAAAAAAATATATTGTATTGGTACATAATATTCCGCCTAAAATAGGGCATGCAAACATTGTTGGGTAGTCTAACACAGCACTAGGTATACATACATTTTATTTATTTATTTATGTACACACAACACATTTTATTATAGATAACATACAGAACATTTTCAAATCTAACAATTCATTTTTAACATTAGGTTATCTACATCCATTTTATAATAATTCATGTCATATCACATTATTTCTAATTACATGTCTACAGTAGTTTCTATTTACATCTCAATTGTTGATAATATAATTTAAAAAGTCACAAATTGTTTACCCATTTTTAGGAAATCCGTGACAGAATAAAACCCTCTTTCTAACAAAAATATTTTAAATTTCTTTATAAATTGTTTGTGTGGTAGTTCTTTTAAGTCGTTGGGTATTATGTTATAAACATATCCACACATTGCGAAGCAATTTCGTTGATACATTGTTGTTTTTGGAATTCTCGGTAGCACAATTCTGTTTGGATCTCGAGTATTTCTAGGATACATGTCACTAGCAGTTGTGAAAAGTTTACGATTCATTTTAACAAATTTCACTATTTCTAATATATACATGCAGGGTAGAGTAAGCAATCCTAATCTTTTGAACAGGGGTTTACATGATATCCAAGGAGCTACCTCACAGATTGCTCGGACGCATTTCTTTTGTGCAATAAAGGCTCTATTTACATCAGTGGAGTTACCCCAGAGAATGAGACCATAGTTAAGTACCGAAGCTACGTAGCCATGATATGCTGCAAGTACCGTTTTTTGGCTGGACGTTCTTCGGAGCTTGGCGAGCACGTAAATAAACCGATTTATTTTTTTAGACACTTTATCAACATGAGATTTCCAATTTATATTTTTATCCAAAATCATACCTAAAAATGTAGTTTGGTCTGTTTCTGTTATGTCTATACCATTATAATTAATATTTATGTTGTTATCTTTACGTCCATAAGTTGAGAATTGAATAAATTTTGTTTTTGTTAGGTTTACCTGTAAATTGTTTTCGTCCAACCATTTTATTATAGATTCAATTGTATTATTAATGTTAGAATTATATGAATTAATGTCATTACTATTAGATGTCATAATCAAAGAAATGTCATCAGCAAACAGTGTACACGGATATTTAATCGCTTCTGGCAGGTCATTAATATACAGCAAGAACAATAACGGCCCAAGCACGCTGCCTTGCGGAACACCAGAGCCATTTACTCTATATTCGGATCGAAATTTTTGTAATTCATGTTTTTCATTTATGTTATTGATTTCAACACATTGTTTACGGTTTTCCAGATATGTTTTTAGCCATGTTAGAGCTGTTCCACGAATACCATATGTTTCTACCTTATTAAGTAATATTCTATGTGAGACAAAATCGAAAGCCTTTGTCATATCAAAAAAGACAACAGTTGTTGCTTTTCCTGCGTCTACATTATCAACAACTTGAGTCATAAGATTGAACCCAGCCGTAATAGTCGATTTGCCTCGTTGGAAACCGTATTGCTCTTCTTTTATAATATTATGCTTTTCGATGAAGTTGACAAAACGCTTAGATATTGCTACTTCAAATATCTTTGAAATTACAGGAATAAGTGTGATTGGCCTGTAATTTTCTAATATAGACTTATCTCCCTTTTTAGGGTTCCGAAGTCCTACAAGGAACCCTTATAGTTTCGTCATGTCCGTCCGTCTGTCCGTCTGTCCGTCTGTCCGTCTGTCCGTCTGTCCTAATCCTTTACAGCTTAATAACTTCTACAGTTATAAACATAAGTAAATGAAATTTTGTTAAAAAATAGTCTATATATAGATCTCAATTTTAAAAGAATAAAAAAATCGTTTTTCCGTATTTTAGGGGTGGTGTCCATACATGTGAAATGGGGAAAAAAATGTTTTTTTCGCTGCACCCCCTCGTGTGGGATATCATTGAATAGGTCTACTAAAATGAAGGTAATGTTTCATACACCACTTTTTTATCAGGTGTACCATCTGCGAAATATAGCCCGCCAAAGTGGCTTGCAATGTGTCCCCCCCCCCTGCCATTTCTAAACTATGCAATGTAGAAACTTATAATCTTCCACATTGATAAACCTTTGTGAAAACTCTCTTTTAAAATTATTTCGAGTATAATGTGATTATAATTTTTTGAGTTATAGAGAGAAAACTGAAAAATACTTAAAACGTCCTAGTTCAAAGGTCATTGACCTTAGAGAAAAATTATCATAGCAAATAATGCTCCTTTAGCTACTTTCTACACTTTGAAATGACACTCTTCTTAAATTTGGCTTCTTGAATTTATCGCTAGATGGCGCTACTAACAACACGCTCTGAGTCGCGAATGCTGCCGATTATTGCAAAAACTAAAATAGCCATGATTAATATTCGATTTGATTCGTTTGTAATTACACCTACTTAAGGAACCCTATAATACTGAGCATGGCCCGACATGCTCTTGGCCGGTTTTATACAAAGGCTTTACAATTGATATTTTTAATAATTCAGGAAAACAACCTTCAGTAAATGAAAGATTTACGAGATAAGTTAAGACAGGAGCTAATACAGCTGCACAAGCCTTGATTATTCTTGTTGAAATTTCATCATAGCCCTCAGCATTTGTGTTGTTTAGGGACATCACTATTTTGTAAATGTCTAAGTGATCGTAAGGTGTCAAGAATATACTATTGCAATTACTATTTGCTTTTGTCCCATTGCCATTTTTATTGTTAACGTTAGTTGAATTTATTAAGAATTCATTAAATGCGCCAGCTATATCTTTAGGGCTTGTAATAGTGTTGCCGTTTGTGTTAATGTTTGTTATGAATTCGTGTTTTGTGTTGCTATCCGTTTCCCTTTTTATTAATTTCCATGAAGATCTACATATATTTTTACTGTTAACTATCTGTTTATTGTTATAGTTCTTTATAGACTGGTTTATACACTGGCGTAAAATACTTAAATACTGCTTGAAGTTTCTTTTGTTTGTTGCAGAATTAGATTTGTAATATTTAAAACGTAACAATCTTTTAATTTTACAGCTTTTCATTAAACCTGTTGTCATCCAGTTCGTGTTTTGATTTTTGTTGTTACATATTTTTAATGTTAATTTAGGGAAACACAAATCATAGAATAATGTAATCAGTGCATTAAATTTCCCGTAGGCAGAATTCAAATTTGATTCATTATATACTTCATGGAAGGAAAGGTTAGCTACACATTCTTTGAATTTATTTATATTTCCTTTCTCATAATCCCTAATATTTATATAGTATTCCGGTGTATTTATGTTCTTATTTTTTATAGGTATACTAAGCATTTGTGCCGTCTCATGATCTGATAAGGCCCAGTAAAGATGTTCTCCTTTTGCTGTTTTCACATTACTTATAAGATGGTCGATGCAAGATTTTTTCCGTGTTGGTTCTTTTATGTATAAGATCAGGTTATAATTTTTTAGCAAATCTGTAAATTCTAATGTGTCTCTATTTACTAACAATGTATTGATGTTTAGGTCTCCTGCTAAAATGATATTTTTATTCGTTTTGTATACAACATTCTGTAGTAAAGTGTTAAGTTTTTTATGAAATATAGTTAAGTTAGCATTCGGAGTTCTATATAAACAAATGATAATCAATTTCAGATCTGTGATTTCAATCCCACAGCATTCGTAATGAGTATCTACTGCTAGTTCCTTAGTTATATGAATTTCTTTAAATTTTATGCCTTCCTTGACGAGAATACACACTCCCCCTCTTTTTTGTCGTTTTTTTCTGCAGTACGAAGTTGCTCGGCTGTAGTTATTAATTTTAATCATATTTTCATACCCAGATTCTACAAACGTTTCTGATATACAGATCACGTCTGGTCGTATCTTTATTTTCTTTACTTAGTTCAAATAGATTGATCTCAAGAAGGTTACTTTTATTTATAAGGCCAGCAATGTTTTGGTGAAGTATTCTAAAATGCAGTTCTATTTTTCTATGGGCTTCGAAAAAAGGTTTCATTATTTTCGGGAACAAGGTTTTGTGAATTTGCAAAGTCTGTTTGGGTGGTTTTATCTTCGACTTCTAGAACTGGTTTTTTATTTGTCTTTTCCAGTAAATATTTTTTGTGTAGCATTTTCTTGAACCCTGAATGTACATATTGCTTTGATTTTAAGTTAAACTTTAAAAATGTGTTATTGTAATCAATTTGATCCAATGTAAAGTTGATTTTATTAGATAGATTTAGCTTAAAATTGTTCATATTACTATAATCAATAAAATTAGTATTATCATATTGTGTACATATTAATTTCAACATATTATTAATTTTAGATTCATTTAAATATATATTTTTTTGGATATTAAGAATTAGAACAGGACATTTTACAGATTTAATAAATACGTGTAAGTTACTCATGATGCTTTGCGGGTTTGAATCGTGTTCTCCAGCAGATACTATAATACGATCTTCAGGTGCTACATCAAATATCTTCGCTGTTGACAATATCTCCTCAGTTGTGGCGTAGGGTTTCACAAAAGCGATGAAGTTGTAAATTTCATACGGATTTTTAAACCTCGATTTTTCCAAGTTTCTTGCTAAATTAACGCATTGTTGTCCACCGAAGATAAATGTTCTTTTGGGTGTTTTTTTAGTGGACTCTAACTGATTTCACTGACTGATTTGAAGTTTCGTGTCTGCACTGTACTGTATAGGCAGGGATTTGAATTTTTTCCACTGTGGTATTTTCTGTAGTTGAGTGCGATTCTTGTTCCGAGTCCAAGTTTGCACACGGTTGTGGCACTGGTGATGGATGATTTGAGAAACTCGATGAACTATGTTCACCAAAACTATCAGTCAGACGACGTTTGTTTCTATGCTTACGCTTTGAGGATATATTTTTCCTTATAGATGTAAGCGGACTTTTGCATAATTGTTTTAATACGTCTATCTCTTTGTTTAGATGATTAATATGTGTCTTCAGATTACCGTTTTCCATTATTATATTTTCGAGTTCATTTTGTGTACTCTCTAAGTTTATTTTTAAACAATTTAATTCTGATTTTAAGTTCTCAATAGCATCCGATTGTACATGAGTCGATAAGTCTAGACTTTTCCCTAATAAATCTTCGGACGTCGTGGTGTCTAAAGAGCAAGCATTATTTGCTGATTCAAAGGACTGTGATTTCGAAAATTGGTGTCTTCTTAATGTAACGTTGCTTATTTCTTTTTCCATCGTTAAATGAAAAATGTGGCGCCCTCTGTTTCATGAAGTTGCATTTAGCTTGATTATTCGATAATACGCTGTGTATGTAGTACCAGTATTTTCAACAAGATGTCTTACTATTTGGTCTATTTCGTGACCAACAGATGGCACTACTTCCAATATATTATAGGTTGAGACAATACTTTAATACAGCGCCCTGTAGCCTGTAGAACTTTAGTCGATTAATCGAATGCAGGTTATGAACGCGTCCAACGATTCGATATATTTTTTCGAATTCAGCTGACTGAACGCAACTTTACTGCAGTGGCAACACTCGTGACGTCACTAGTTGTCAGGATCAGATGATTTTTAGGGTTCCGAAGTCCTACAAGGAACCCTTATAGTTTCGTCATGTCCGTCCGTCTGTCCGTCTGTCCGTCTGTCCGTCTGTCCGTCTGTCCGTCTGTCCGTCTGTCCGTCTGTCCGTCTGTCCGTCTGTCCGTCTGTCCGTCTGTCCGTCTGTCCTAATCCTTTACAGCTTAATAAATTCTACAGTTATAAACATAAGTAAATGAAATTTTGTTAAAAAATATTCTGCAAATAGATCTCAATTTTAAAAGAATAAAAAAATAGTTTTTACGTTCTTTAGGGGTGGCGCCCATACATGTGAAATGGGGAAAAAATATTTTTTTTCGCTGCACCACATCGTGTGGGGTATCATTGAATAGGTCTACTAAAATGAAGGTAATGTTTCATACACCACTTTTTTATCAGGTGTACCATCTGCGAAATATAGCCCGCCAAAGTGGCTTGCAATGTGTCCCCCCCCCTGCCATTTCTAAACTATGCAACGTAGAAACTTATAATCTTCCATATTGATAGACCTTTGTGAAAACTCTCTTTTAAAATTATTTCGAGTATAATGTGATTATAATTTTTTGAGTTATAGACAGAAAACTGAAAAATACTTAAAACGTCCTAGTTCAAAGGTCATTGACCTTAGAGAAAAATTATCCCGGCAAATAATGCTCCTTTAGCTACTTTCTATTTGAAAAAATCACAAAAAGTAACTTTGACATCAATCAGACTTCTTAAATTTGGCTTCTTGAATTTATCGCTAGATGGCGCTACTAACAACACGCTCTGAGTCGCGAATGCTGCCGATTATTGCAAAAACTAAAATAGCCATGATTAATATTCGATTTGATTCGTTTGTACACCTACTTAAGGAACCCTATAATACTGAGCATGGCCCGACATGCTCTTGGCCGGTTTTTATTATTTTTAGTATGATCTAGTGTGAGTGAGTGCGTATATTATTTATAAAATCAGCTGTGAATCAGCTGATTACTGTGGTGTGAGTGAGTTTCAAAGTTCATACACGGTTTTGTTCACAGGAATAAGAAGTTTTGAACTCACGAAATCCAGCCAGTTATTGAACAATGTCTTGTTTACCACAGAGGTTGAGGTTATGTTTTAAACTTTCACTGTTTGTCTTATCTATATCTTGCGTAAATATAATTTTAATTATATTATTTCGGGAAACACAAAAAAGTTGTTTACTCGGCTAGTGTTGCCAACCTCACCCTTCATTCAATATAACATAAAATAACATAACATCACGCCTGTATTTTCCCCGAAGGGGTAGGCAGAGGTGTATAGTACACCCACATTTCGCCAGTTATGTTATCAGTCCCATGTAATAGGGGGCGAGCCTATTACCATTAACCGGGCACAAATCCATACTCCGGGCTGCTCCTGAGAATTTCCAATTGAAAAAATCTAATAACACTTTGTCTGGCCCGGGAATCAAACCCAGGACCCCACGCTCAGCAATCGCGCTTGCGACCACTAGACCAACGAGGCAGTCGTTATAAAAGTATTTCCAAACGAAGCACTAATTCACATAACGGAAAAATTCAACTTGGGTATTAAGAGCGTATGGTTGGTCCGTGGGCTGTTTTGCTCAAAAACGTAATTTTTCAAATCTGATTATTCATCCACCACTTATCCTACGAACACATCAATTACTAATAATTTTAGGAAATGTTATTGTCTAAATATTAGATAGTTTATTTTTTTCGATTATTAGAGTATTTGTGAAATCTATCAAGATAACTGAACAGAGGTTTTCTTAATTTCACTTTCAGAGTCGATTTCGAAGCTTCAAATATCTGAAACCACTGACAGACCTAAGAAACGAAATTTTTTAACCAACTGGGAAGATCTTTGTAAAAATAGTGACTAGAAAGGATTTTTCATTTTAGGCTGAATACATACAATACAAAAAACAATACATAAGAAATAAAAATCCAAACAATGTGAAATTATTCAGAAATTATAGTCGATACAATTATTATTTTCACCACTATATCTTACATAATATAATATAACAATAAATTACTATAATAGAAGAACATATTCTTTAAAAACTTACACTTGAAAATTTCAACTAAATTAGCTCTATAATTTTTTTATAAATATTTTAAAACTACTATAAAAGTTCGCGTTCGAATCAATTCAAATCACTTCGCCGCGAGGCCTTCCAGAGAGTGGTCACGTCGCTCGGCGCTCCGTCGGGGGTTGACGACCTTTGCCGTGCGTTTATACACGGATACTGCAAGTTTTTAGGGCGATCGTCAAATCTTAGTACTTTGGTAAATAAAATATTTTATTTTTGATGACCGACAAAATTTTGAAGTATTATCATAGTACTTGGTAAGTATTTTTTTATGACTGACATTGTTTTATAGTGACAAAAAATTATGTTTTAGACGGTATGGGAAATAAAACAAAGGTGTTTTTTGGAAAGAGAAAACGCAAAAATTCTGAAAATTTGGCTAAGGCAAGAGCTAAAAGGTATATTTATGTTACACTAGCTTCCACCCGCAGCTTCGCCCGTGTGAAATTCGGTATGTTACAAGTGTTCTAGAGTGTGCAATCGATTCAAGTTTGGAACTTAATGTTTTA
This sequence comes from Asteroscopus sphinx, assembly GCA_949699075.1. Lineage (NCBI taxonomy): Eukaryota > Metazoa > Arthropoda > Insecta > Lepidoptera > Noctuidae > Asteroscopus > Asteroscopus sphinx. Next base: position 14,692,577 of record OX453032.1, on the reverse strand, counting down.
GGGTTTTGGATTAAAAAATTAGGGGTTAGGGTTTTAATAAAAACAAACGTAAGTTATTCGGGTTTAGTAGAAAAAAAAACAAAATCGTTGGCTTTTTATTTATAAATAATGTATTTTTAAGGTTCCGTACCTAGAAGGAAAAAACTAAACTCTTATAGGTTCACTCTCTTGTCTGTCTGTCCGTCTGTCATAGCCGAATCTGTTGAACGAAAATAGTTTAAATTTCTGTTCAAAGTTTGCTCTATGAAATTGCCTTCTTTTTACAAGCTTTTTATTAACTTGCAATGTATGTATGTATGTAATTTGTTAAGGTCGAATCTTGCAACTCAATTTTGAAGCAGATATCTTCAACCGTTTGAGCTGAAATTTTGTATTCACGTTTAGTTTGGATGACAATGCATGGTTAGCTGTGTGACGTCATTCTAAATTCAACATGGCAGAACACCCAAGATGGCGGACTAGTTATTTTTAATGCACTCCTACAATATGGGTATCAAATGAAAGGGCTTGCTGAGAGTAACTTGAAAAATAAAGTGAAGTCACTCTAAATCCAATATGGCGGACTAAGTTTTTTATGGTTTCCTACAATATGGGTACCAAATGAAAGGACTTGCTGAGAATACGAATGCGAGTTAAAAAATCTGTCCAGCGATAACTAAAAAGTAAAAAATAAATTAAAAGTACTTTTTTATATTTTTTGTATTTTGAAATGCGCTAAAATGAATAAAATAAACTTTTCCTTTAAAACTTTTTATTATTTAACCCTATGCCCGTGACTTGCATAAGCATTAGCAGCCCATTACTGTCCCACTGCTGGGCACGGACTAGTTTTTGTAATTTATGGTACGGAAATATGGAACATGAATGGTGCAACGGTTGGTTGGTCGCTACTTTACTTTTTAGGGTTCCGTACCCGAAGGGTGCCAAACGGGACTCTATTACTCTCGCTACGCTGTCCGTCCATCCGTCCGTCTCTCTGTCACAGGGCTGTATCTTTTGAACGGGAATAGATAACCGGTTGACGGACGGACGACAAATACTAAAAACAAAAAAAAGTCTAAGATTTTAGACTTTTTTACCCATACAAGAAACCTCAAAAAATATGCATTTTTTTCAACGTTTTTGTTCCTGCTCTATCTTTTTTTTTTTTTATTTATTTTAAAGTCTTTGTCGCTTAGCGACCACACTGCTATCTTCAAAACGGTAATATATACCAGCGTTACACTTGGTGAGATTATAGTGCATTATTATGTAGTTTAGAAAAAATACTAAAAATAAGACAAACATAGACATATGTGGTGGTATCTGCGTAAGAAAGACATGCAAAAATTCATATTTCGCGCACTGTGCGTTGATGTTTTTTGATAAAATCTCATAAATTAAATCCGTTTTTATGGGGTATCAGGTCGTTGAGAGGTACGGAACCCTTACTGCACGAGTCCAACTCGCACTTGGCCGGTTTTATTATTCTTATGTACTAGGTCTAGGCACTTAAACGTGTCTATGTTTGAAAGTTAGAAATATATTAGAGAAGAGTGTGAATGCTGTTGTAGGGTTTCCTAAAACTAAGTTCTAAAACATTTAGAACTCGCGCCGATTTTACGCCGATACGCAAATCAGCGGCGGCGTCGTCTAAAAACCGTCGGCGGCGGCGGCGCACTGTGGGATTATTTTAGGTTAGCACCTCTACTATACGAATCTATAAATGACTCTTTGAGGTATTGTAAGGTTTTAGCGTAAAATGCCAATTATCACTTTATCTCCTAGTGTCGATATTATTATTTTTTCATAAAAATGTTTTTTAAAAGCCTAATCGAAGATTTTCGAAGCAGCAGAGTACATTTATTGAAGTTCGGCACAAATACTATGCAAATATACACACGAAACTTTGTGGTAACGTAAGGTTTTGGCGTAACACGCTTTTCTCTACATACATAAAAATTTCAAATTACTAGACCTCTGAAAAAACTTGTAAATCGTAACATTTGGAAGCATTAAAGTTATTATTTATTGTAGTTTGGCCCTCTACTATACGGATCTATAAATTACTCTTTGAGGTATTGTGAGTTTTTGGCTTAAAAATGTTAATTAACACTTTATCTCCTACTGTCGATAAATTTATCTTCATAAAAATGATTTTTAAAAGCATAATCAAAGATTTTGGAAGCAACAGAGTATACATTTATTGTAGTTCGGCACAAACACTATATGCATATATACACGAAACTTTGATGTAACGTAAGGTTTTGGCGTAAAACGTCTTTCTCTCCATACATAAAAAAATTCAAATGACTGTATCTCTAAAAATACTTGTAAAACCATATTGAACATTTTTGAAGCATTACAGTATGTATTTATTATAGTTTGGCATCTCTAATATATGAATCTATAAATAAATCTTTGAGGTATTGTGCGGTTTTAGCGTAAAACTCCAATGTTAATTTTATCTTTAACTGACGATTTTTTTTAAATAAAAATTGTTTTTATAACCAAATCGAAGATTTTTGAAGCAACAGAGTATGTATTTAGTGTAGTTTGGCACTAGCACTATATGGATCTATACACGAAACTTTAAGGTAGTGTAAGTTTTTAATTTTCTCTACAAAAAAAACATCAAATCTTTATCTATATCTTTGAAAATACTTGTTAAATGAAAACACTGAGGCAACATTTTATATTTGCATTGATAAGTAGAATCCGAATCCGTTATAATATTAACAAAAAACATGTTTAATTTTTAAATTTTCATTCATAAAAAGAAATTCATAAAATAGATCCTAAAAAAATAAAAGTATCAAAATTATTCGTGCTAACGGTTCAGCACTCACGCACACAGAGGAACCATTGTATCGTGCCGTAGTGAGTGTGCCATTCGATAGATCGTGCAGATGTTGACTTGCGCTAAATCGAACATACGCTCTGACGCAATATGACCTACACAAAAAAAAAACGAAAAATCGATGCACTAGAGATGTGGTGCTGGAGGCGTTTATTGAGGATTCCCTGCATTGTGCACCGAACCAATGTATCGATCCTAAAAGAACTGCATACAAAAGAAAGGTTATCGTCGACTGTGCAAATACGAATACTCAAATGTTTTGCCCATATAACCCGGAAGGAGGACTCAATGGAGCGCTTGGTGGTGCAGGGCAGGATTGAAGGGAAGAGACCCCGCGGTCGCTCTCCATCGCGCTGGTCAGACCTCATCAAAACCATCACGCACACCACCATGACACAATGTTCTCGCAGCGCCAATAACAGAGCCGAATGGAGACGCATCGCAAGAGCTGCTACTCAACTTTCAAGACCTGATATAACCACAAGCACTCTGCCAAGAGTGAACGACTAAGAAGAGAAGAGATGACCTTCACAAAGGTGAATAAAAATATGTTTGCACAAGTAAAAACCTATAAAAATGGATATAGGGTACGTGGATTAATGGGAGGCTAGAGGAAGATTAGGGAATAAAGGCACTTAGCTGCAATAATCGGTACTGCTGCGCTGCGATGTAGTTCGATCTAAAGGCTTGGCTGGTTGAGGCGCGATGCTGACCGGCAGATTGCTGCGGCGCTGTTGCTGACCAATTCCAGAATCGGGACTTCGATACCACTCGATTCTTCTTGGACAATTCTGCCCTGTCACGGTCGCCAATTATGTTTATTACTGAGACACTGAAGCTTTAGGGCGCTCAAAATGAAACCAATAGATTGAATAACAAACTGGTTTACTTGTAGTTTTTACAATATTTCGATTATTCTGAGAACAATTAGCGGAGCTAGATGCTAGTTCTAAGGCTAGATGAATAACAATGTAATTGAAGGTAGAAAATTTTCACTACTAATTTGACGTCAATATAAGCAGTACCGACATTCATAAAATCTTTTTTTCTTTCTTTCTTTCTTTCTTATAAAAATATAAAAATCAAGATTAGCAATGAGTTGCACGCGCAGGGTCATGCTATTAAAATATTATCAGGCGCGAACACTGTATTATATGGCAAAATTGGGAAAAATGTATCTTTGCACCTATTTGGAATGTACCATCCTGTGTACCACATTTAAGCAAATAAAGATAATTTGAATTTAATGCCTACTTGTACACTGGCGGCCTGTGTGTCAACTATACTCGTAAAGCTCTAGACGTCCTGCGTGTTCAATATAATAATGGTTTCAGGATGCTGTTGGGGCTACCACGATACTGTAGTGCGTCCGGCATGTTCGCTGAAGCGCGCAAAGAGAATATAACCACTACGTTCAAACCAATGATACAAATGATTTTTACCTATGCTATAAGGAAAAAGACCCCGTCCTAACTAACCAGAATGGCAGTTCCATAGCATTCTGAAAGCCTTATCTGAGCAACATGATGCTCCGATACTGGAGCATTTTGTTAATGTGTTGGTGTCACAAGGGCAACCTTGTCGTTCATAAAATTAAATGTTTGTGTTGTTCAATTTATAATAATACCAACCCTTAGTTGTAATTTTTTTTACTAACAAAACAAGTGGGCCTCTGTAGTCACAATTAATATTATTATCAGCCTGTAGTGTCCCACTGCAGGGCAAAGGCCTCCCTTCTCTTTCCACTTGTTACTCTCTTTTGTCTTCTGGGGTCAATCCTTCAATTCATCATCATCATCATCATTTCAGCCGAAAGACGTCCACTGCTGGACATAGGCCTCCCCCAAGCATCGCCACAACGACCGGTCTTGTGCCTTCCGCATCCTTCAATTCAATTCAATTATTTATTGCATTTCCATGTGTTTTTACAAGGTCTTAATAATATTATAAGTCCACATGGACCCTGTCTGGCACAAAAATGTAATACAATTTGAATAGTAGCATACATTAATATAAATCATTAAAGAAAATAACGAATAACGAAATAATAAATATCTCGACGTGTCGGTCTCGGCATGAATCTGGACAAGACTAAAGTCATGTTCAATATGCATGTCATGCCGAGGCCAATATTCGTCGAAGGGTCGACACTCGAAGTTGTAACGGAATACGTCTACCTAGGGCAGGTAGTTCAGCTTGGTAGACACAACTTCGAGAAAGAAGCCAACAGAAGGATCCGTCTGGGCTGGGCAGCATTTGGCAAACTTCGCCGAGTCTTCTCGTCGCCTATACCGCAAAGTTTGAAGACAAAGGTCTTCAACCAGTGCGTCCTGCCAGTCACGACTTACGGTGCCGAGACGTGGACACTGACAGTTGGGCTAGTCCACAAATTCAAAGTCGCTCAGCGAGCTATGGAGCGAGCTATGCTTGGAGTTTCTTTGAAGGATAAAATCCGTAACGAGATTATCCGGAGAAGAACCGGAGTGACTGACATAGCTTGTAGGATCAGTAAGCTGAAGTGGCAGTGGGCTGGCCATGTCTGTCGAAGGACCGATGGCCGTTGGAGCAGACGAGTCCTTGAGTGGAGACCGCGAATCGGCAAACGCAGCGTAGGGCGCCCCCCTGCCAGGTGGACCGACGACCTGAAGAACGTGGCTGGGGGGGACTGGATGCGGAAGGCAGAGGACCGAGCGTTGTGGCGCAACTTGGGAGAGGCCTATGTCCAGCAGTGGACTGCGATAGGCTGAGTTGATTGATTGAAAGAAAATAGCAATTCATTCTATGTCCTTATTATAATAAATTTTATAAGTCATCTTTAAAAATTCAATTCATTTAAAATAAATAATGTCACAAATTAAAATTTAAATAAATGTCTCCAGATAGATAAAATTATAAAGTAGTCATCAAACAATAATTCTTTGAATAATAAGTTGCATCAAAGAAAAAAAACAGTAAAAATTAAATAAAAAATGTCTTCAAAACAAAGGAATCACGTTATAAAATCATCATCAAAAAATTCATTCAGCGTATAATAGCATTTATCCAGTCCAGTCCAGTCACTATCCCACTATATCACTATCCCACTATATCACTATCCCACTATTTCGCTATCCCACTATCCCACTATCCCACTTTCTCACTATCTCGTCCCATGTCTAGTCCCGTCCCATGTCCAATGTCCCGTCTCATGTCCCATGTCCCGTCCCGGCCCATGTCCCTTCCCATGTCCCGTCCCGTCCAATGTCCCGTCCCCATGTCACATGTCCCGTCCCGTCCCATGTCCCGTCCCCCATGTCACATGTCCCGTCCCGTCCCATGTCCCGTCCGTCCCAATTGTTCAGCAATTCAAATTTGGTGACACAACGACTGCAGCGCCACCTACCGGGTCCATTTGTTAATTCAAACCTTGCAGGGACCCGGACTCGAACGTACCTACACAAAAAATATCATTAAAATCTATCATCTATCAGTTTAGGAGATCAGTGACATACCACAGCAGCGCCACCTACCGGGTCCAATTGTGTTTTTAAACCATCCAGGAACCTATTGAAATATACACACAAAATTTCATCCAAATCTTATTTATTACGTGGGACCCGAGAGTTTACCATACCGACCGAACGGGACGAACATCAAATGTTTGACAGGTAGGAACAGTTTGTATGGGAAAATAAAATTGTTGTTTTTACTATTTTCCTCGCAAATTTTCCACATTTTCTGACCTTTTAAACCTTCCCTGGACTTTCACAAATATTTTAAAACCAAAATTAGCCAAATCGGTCTAGCCGTTCTCGAGTTTTAGCGAGACTAACGAACAGCAATTGATGTTTAACCGACTTCATAAAAAGGAGGAGGTTATGTATTACGCGGGTTTTTTTTTTTACAATTTCGTCGTTTTGATCTACACTATTTCCCCTAAGAATTAGATAGGAGTCAGTCTTCAGATAGCAGTCAAGTTCGTACGACCATCTCCTTCTGGGCCTGCCGCGTTGTCGTTTGCTGCTGTCTGGAACCCACTGTGTGGTTGTTTTCGCCCATAGCTTCTCCGGCATGCGGCAGATGTGACCAGCCCACTTCCACTTAAGCTTGGCAGCTGTTTGGCCTACATCGGCAATTTGTGTTTTGGAACGCAGTACAGAGTTTCTTACACGATCTAAGTCTAACTCCTATGATACTGCGTTCCATTGCTTGCTGACAAACTCCAAGTGCGGACTTTTGACGCTTTGTCAGTGACCATGTTTGTGCTCCATAGGTGAGGATGGGGAGGATGCACATGTCCATGAGCTTTCGGTTTAGTGAGAGAGGGAGGGGTTAATAATTAATTTAATTTTAATTTAATTTAATTAGAATTGTATCTGGTTTCCGGTAGTTTTCTTATAAAAAATCTGAAGTCGTTTTATTGTGATATTTAGGTTGTAAGGAATAGGTACATCTTATTAGTGATAGGTAAATACGTAAGTATGTTACATTATAAGATACTTATTTGTAATAATTATGTACACTGCATTAGATAAAGTAATAATTTATTTTGCTTATAAAACACTTTTAGGTACTTGTTAAAATAGTTAGTAATAATAAATCAATATAATTATTCATTTAATTATGTACAACAAAATGTTTAAAATTCTAATACGTCATAGATATGTATATAATTGTTTTTGTGATTGTTAAATCTACATTTACGTAATACATGTCGTGTTATGCATATTTATGAAGTTGGTCATGAAATATAATGACAAATGCATCGGCCATTAGACACAACCAAAGACAATACTTGTAAAGTATTTGGACACAACAATAAAGAAAGTGAATTTTTTTAGGTAGTAGGTACAGTCGAATTCATGTCATCGTCAGTGGTAACACTTGAATTATAATAATAATGGGCACAATAATAATAATTTACAATAATAATAATGTAGGTAATGTAATAATAATATAGTTCAATTGGGTTCATCTATACTAGATTTTTGCATGCTTAATACAAGCAGAATATAGCACTGTTCCTAAACCACCAATTTTATATCTGGTACCACCTGTATTCTAAGCAAATAAATGATTCTTTCTTTCTTTCTTTACGAAATCCGCTCTTCATCATTATCAACTCAGCCTATCGCAATCCACTGCTGACATAGGCCTCCCCCAAGTTGCGCCACAACACTCAGTCCTCTGCCTTCTGCATCCAGTCCCCCCCAGCCACGTTCTTCAGGTCGTCGATGGCGGGGACCCCTACGCTGCGTTTGCCGATTCACTCTCTATTCTTCTTCTATACTATTCAGGCTCTACTCAAGGACTCGTCTGCTCCAGCGGCCATCGGTCATTCGACAGACATGGCCAGCCCACTGCCACTTCAGCTTACTGATCCTACAAGCTATGTCGATCACTCCGGTTCTTCTCCGGATAACTCTCGAAAACTCCAAGCATAGCTCGCTCCATAGCTCGCTGAGCGACTTTGTATTTGTGGACTAGAACTATATTTTGATAAAAATAGGACCAAAAAAAAAATTTTTCAAATCGGTTGATAAATGACGGGGTTCTGAAATAATAAACCAAAAAAAACGAATTGAGGACCTGCTCCTTTTTGAAGTCTGTTAAAAATAAGTAACAGAAACTAGCTCAAAATTGGTATACAAGCACATTTATAGCAGCAGATGTACAGACGACAAAAAAAGCTTGTAATGAAAGTACCAAACCTGTGACTCCTTGAGCTGCGCGAGCCTCTTCTCGGGCGCGGCGTCCTTCTTGTGTCTCAGGAGCAGGTGCAGGCGCGAGATGTCGCGACACGTCCACAGCAGGCGCTCCACCAACACCTGCCGAAGTATTGTTATACCAATAAATAAATAAAACTGCACAACGGCTCAAAACCGACTAGCAAGATTTGTAGCAGATAGACAACGAAACACGGACTGAATGCGAAAGGCAGAGGACCGAGCGTTGTGGCGCAATTTGGGAGAGGCCTTGTCCAGCAGTGGACTGCGATAGGCTGAGTTGATTGATTGATAGACAATGAAGCAAGCTCAAAGATCAATGGAGAGGACTATGTTCGGAGTGTCCCTGCGTGATCGAATCAGAAATGAGGAGATTCGCAGGAGAACGAAAGTAACCGAAATAGCCCGAAGAATTGCCAAACTTAGTGGCAGTGGGCGGGGCACATTGCTCGCAGAACGGATGACCGATGGGGCAGTAAAGTTCTGGAGTGGCGACCGCGTACTGGAAGGCGCAGCGTGGGTAGGCCCCCAACAAGGTGGACCGACGACCTGGTGAAGATCGCGGGAATCCGCTGGATGCAGAAGGCGCAGGACCGGTCGTTGTGGAGATGCTTGGGGGAGGCCTATGTCCAGCAGTGGACGTCTTTCGGCTGAAATGATGATGATGTTGAAGTAAACTCAGTGAAAGAAAACAGCGTGAGGGACTGTGGTGAGGGTGAGCCCTCGCCACATCGAGAACTGTGTGCTGCACAGAGTGCACAGTTCTCGATGGTGTATGTGTGTAGTGCGACAACCCGCACTAGGCCAGCGTGCTGGACTGAGACCCCGTGCCCAGCAGCCTATCGCAGTCCACTGCTGGACATAGGCCTCTCCCAAGTTGCGCCACAACGCTCGGTCCTCTGCCTTCCGCATCCAGTCCCCCCCAGCCACGTTCTTTAGGTCGTCGGTCCACCTGGCAGGGGGGCGCACTATGGGAAAGCTCCATACAAGACCATCTCAAAAATGGATAATTCGAAAGTCATCATTAAGGGATGATAATAGAACTTTTATGTAATTCAATAAACAGGCTTTTGTAGTTTACACTCTCTCGTATTTATCGCCTTCTAAGATGAATAGAATTATATTTAAACTTAACGCATTATCGGGGACGTTATTACACGAGAGTGCGTAAACAAATTTGATTCCCGTTTTTTTTTAAATATTTCTTAAATAAGTGTATAAGTCCTTTTTTTATTATTTTAACGCATATACGCATGCCAAGCGAAATCTAAAGATTTAAATTGTGGAAAGAAAAAATCGCTCACGAGCAGGATTTGAACCTGCGACTCCTGGCTCAGTACGCCAGTGCTTTAGCCACTAAGCTACCGTGAACACTGCTCGTGGTATCGAAATTATCCTCCACTATACGTCTTTGGGTGACGTCAGCGATATCTTATTAAGAAACATTGTTTCTTAACCGACTCGACTAACTTTGCAGTTAAATCAAAGTCGTATAGATATGCCTACCCTTACTAATTCTTTTTTATTTTTATTTTAACGCATATGCGCATGCCAAGCGAAATCTAAAGATTTAAATTGTGGAAAGAAAAAATCGCTCACGAGCAGGATTCGAACCTGCGACTCCTGGCTCAGTACGCCAGTGCTTCAGCCACTAAGCTACCGTGAACACTGCTCGTGGTATCGAAATTATCCTCCACTATACGTCTTTGGGTGACGTCAGCGATATCTTATCTTATCTTCTTTTTTTTCTTTCCACAATTTAAATCTTTAGATTTCGCTTGGCATGCGTATATGCGTTAAAATAATAAAAAAGAATTAGTAAGGGTAGGCATATCTATACGACTTTGATTTAACTGCAAAGTTAGTCGAGTCGGTTAAGAAACAATGTTTCTTAATAAGATATCGCTGACGTCACCCAAAGACGTATAGTGGAGGATAATTTCGATACCACGAGCAGTGTTCACGGTAGCTTAGTGGCTAAAGCACTGGCGTACTGAGCCAGGAGTCGCAGGTTCGAATCCTGCTCGTGAGCGATTTTTTCTTTCCACAATTTAAATCTTAAGTGTATAAGTGTTATACATTTTTGGAAAGCGTATAATCTTACCATTTTTGTTCATTATTTATTATATCTTTAATAGTTTATTCATATAGAAAAAATTACGTATTTTTTAACCGCACCACTTTTTGCAGAATCTTCGTTTTGAATTAGAGATTTCTATGTTATCAAAGTCTCCCGAAGTTGAGAAATTGATTAAATGATGGTCCTTTAAATTTGAAAAACATTAAAAGTTGCGCATATTTGCGCCAATTTTGATTAAAGTTAAGAATACTTCGCAAAGGAGAACGTCTATTTTCACTTGGTTTTCAATATTTTTATTTTCTCAAGAAATTTAAATTAAATGACTATGGAACAATATTTCAGTGAGTTCTTAAATGTAGTTAACGTAACCTAACCCTAACCCTGCACTATTTTTAGGGTTCCGTAGTCAACAAGGAACCTTGAATTTTTTTATAACCTCTATTATATGTGCTGTTAAGATATAACGCCATTAATACGTTTTTGTGGGTATCTTGACCATATTAGATATAGACATAGATTAAATAATAATAATATATTTACTATTGATAGATAGATAGATAAAACGTTTATTTAGTACAAAAACAAGACACAGAACATACAAGTAAAAATACAATAAGAAAGTGTGATATGTGTCTCAATATTGTACCAAATGGGTGTCCAGCTCAGCATGTGCCAGGTATTATACCTGACGCTGGTATTCTGCTGGATCCCTGCAGTGACATTGGTGTTTTTGATTATAGCAATACCTACAACCGCAATAAAAATACGAATTTTATATATTAGGTAAGTCAGCAGTACCTTCGGTTTTGCACAAATCACTATTATTTTTGAGGCATTTTATATGCCATAGGACAAATCATAATGTGATCGTAAATAGTCTGCAATACTATTTTTACTAATCGCTAAATTGCACAGGTCACGTCTTTTACAAAACAAAATATTCATTTTGAGAATATACCAGGCCCCTCAGAAAGTATTGCGAAAAAAAGTTTTTATATATGGGAGACTGGCCAGTTATAATGTTTTTCGAAAATATGATTATTTGTAAGTAAAAATAAGTAAGTTCCAATTTCAAAATTTCCCTCCACATTTTTTGCGAGTTAATTCAAAGTATTGTGTCTCACTGAAATATGGATCTGCGCCGGGAACATTTTAGAGCTATGATTTTATACGATTTCAAGTGTCGCCTGAAACCGGATGAATCGTACGATAGACTTCAAATGGCATTCATGGATGAAGGCCCTTCCAAGGCAACCGTGTATCGTTGGTATAACGAATTCAAGCGCGGTCGACCAACTTTGGGGGATGACGAAAGAAGCGGTCGCCCTTTGACGGCTGTTACCGAAGAAAACGTGCTAGCAGTGAAAAATGTAATCCAAGACAATAGGCGAATTACATATCAGGAGATTCAACACATATTGAAGATTGGATCGGGAAGCGTTCACGAGATTCTACACAGCCATCTTCGCGTGAGGAGGATAGTATCACGCTGGGTGCCGCACAACCTCACCGATGCTCAGAAGCAGGCCCGGGTGGAATGGTGCCGTGATATGCTTAACAAATTTGAAGCCGGCTCGTCTCGGCGTGTTTACGACATCGTTACAGGTGATGAGTCCTGGATTTATCAATACGACCCAGAAACCAAGCGCCAGTCGACTGTTTGGGTGTTTCAAAATGAGCCAACGCCTACCAAAGTGAAGCGATCTAGAAGCGGGGGTAAGATTTTGATCGCTAGCTTTTTTAATTTGACTGGCCACTTGGTATCAATTCCCTTACGGGATCAAAGAAGCATTAATGCCGAATGGTATACTACCAAATGTTTGCCAGAAGTTTTCTCTGTTATAAGCAACAAGCGACCAAACACAGGGCTCCGCGGGCTACTGCTCCACCACGACTATGCACCTGCGCACACCGCACTCAAAACGAGGGACTTCCTGGACAGCACGCCAGTCAAACTCCTGGGTCACCCTCCTTACAGCCCTGATCTAGCACCGTGTGACTTCTTTTTATTCCCAAAAATAAAAAATCAGCTCAAAGGGATACAATTTTCGTCGCCGGAAGATGCGCTGGCTGCGTTCGAGCAGGCTGTAAACGAGGTGTCTGCGGCGGACTGGAAAAAGTGTTTTGAAAACTGGTTTAGGCGCATGAATCTTTGTATAGAGGCTGGTGGAAAGTACTTTGAAAAGATTTGATAAAAATATATGTACGTATAGAACAATTTTTTTTAGTTTCGCAAAACTTTCTGAGTGTCTCACGTAAGGTCTTCGAGACTTCTCACTAACTGATATTTCTAATTACTAGCCCAAATGAAAGTATCAGAAGAAACTGTAATACATATGTCACAAAAATCTGACTTTATATAACGAATCCGTTTGTAAAAGACGTGACCTGTGTAATTTAGTGATTAGTAAAAATAGAATTGAAGACTATTTACGATCACGTTATGATTTGTCCTCAACAATTACGGACTCTCTACATTACATGCTATAAGGTGTATGGAAATGATTTTACATAATTATTTCATACGTATTTTGAAAAAGGGTCAGCCACTACAGCTGAAAATAAAATGAGTAAAGCTAAAAAACTCGTACAAAGACGTTTTCTGGATGAACTTGGCTTATACCTACATCGATAAACTATGTCAAGGAAGTGGAAACAGTAATGATGGAAATACAGAAAGGAGATTTTTCCAGAATTATCCATTTACGCACACATTACAGGTGTGGATGACGAGTTAATAAAGCGGCTATATATTTTATTTCAAACCATGTCGTCAGGAATTCCTATTAATTCTAAAAAAATCGGAGAATATGCATATAAAACAACTCAGATAAATATATGTTACCAAATATAAGTTCCATATATATGCTTCTGATCCTTATGTAACGAGCTTCAGAAAAGGCAGTGAAACAATTTCAAAAGAACTCTTTAATGAAGCTAAGTTCAGCTTCGTCTTCTTCTTTTAACTTCTCGATATGAATGTAGATGATTAAGAGTTTGCTTTATTTTTGCTCTATTATTGTTTTTTAATAATTTAATAGTGTTATTCATTAAAATGTTAAAGAAAATATGTTTTAAATTAGTAACTACTAAGTAAAATGTGCGCGTTTTTTATTAAACGTGCTATTATATTAATGTATATTTATAAAAATATTTATTAAAAGTATTTATTAAATATTTTTATAAATATACATTAAACATTAAATAAAACTATATTATTGCTTTTTTTAATATGTTATAGGTACATTGAACTATATTACCATTATAATATTATTATATTACTATCACTCTGGGCAGTCAGCCCCGCTATCAACCTGCTGAATGGATAGATAGATAGATAAAACGTTTATTTAGTACAAAAACAAGACACAGGACATACAAGTAAAAATACAAATATATGAATATATGTATATGGCTAATCTTTTCCCCACGACATGAGCTATTATTATTATGTAGCTCATGTCGACACGAAGAAGAAGAAGAAGATTGAACTACCTATACCTATGCAAAATTTCAGGAAAAAAATATTAAGCTACTAAAAAGTTATAGATTTTTGAGACGAGAATGACCCGTTTTTCCCATAGTGGGCGCCCTACGCTGCGTTTGCCGAATCGCGGTCTTCACTCCCACAGGCCCCACAGCAGTGGGATTGCAATGTATTAATTATGTTTTGTTTAATTATGAAACATCTGCTAAATCTACGTACCTTGCCCATGAATCCAGTAGCTCCTGTGATGAAGACCTCTCTCCCCGCGAAGTACTGCGGGATGAGGGGCGGCGCGGGCGACTCCGGCACGGGGCGGGGGGCCATGCTGGCTCACTGGGGAACAATAAAAATACAGATACAGTTTGTATACAAATACAGTTTATTGGTTTTCAGAATCAGAATCAGAATCATTTATAAGTTTTTTTTTTTTTTTTTTAGGTTTCCGTTCCTAAAGGTTGTTAACGGGGCCCTTTATAGATAACCAGTTGAAATTTTCACAGAATATACATGTGTTAATAGGGTGCCTATCACGACAAATACTAAAAATAAAAAAAAGTCTAAAACTAGTATAGTATTATATTATCTGTGCTAAAACCATACAAAAAACCTCGAATAACATGCATTTTTTTCAACGTTTTTGTTCTTGCTCTATCTTCAAAACAGTATACATACCAGCGTCAAACTTTGTCTGATTACAGTGCATACTAACTATGTAGTTTAGCAACAAATACTAAAACAGGGAAGAACGAAGACGACGTACTTACAAGATATAAAAAATATACAGAAAAGACTGGTACTTAACCAGTAAGCAAAAAAGTTAAAGAAAAATGTAACAAAGACTATGATAAGTTATTCCCCGTTTGTAAAAAATTACCAATAGATAAGAAACTTAATTATTTGATCAGTTTGGAACACTACTACAGTGACGAGTATAAAGTAAAAGTTAAAAATACATATAATACAAGAAGGGTTAGAGATAAAAAACTAGTTCAACCGAAGATGACAAATTATTATGCAGAATGAATGTCAAGATTTTTAGTTCCGAAAATATTTAATCATCATTACAGCCGAAAGACGTCCACTACTGGACATAGGCCTCCCCCAATTAAGGGGGGGGGGGGGAGGGGGGGTTTATTAAAAATATTTAATAAAATAAACTTAATAACTTCTTAGGTTTTCGCGATCACTACACATTATAATAAAACAAAGTTTAACCGGATTAAATCGCGTATATTATTTAAATTGGTTTCCCTGACGTTTCGAAAGCTTTGCAGCATTTCGTGGTCGCAGGTAGACTAAGATGACAAGCGTCTTTACAAATATTTCTAAAAAAAATGTTTTAATCTACCGTACAATATTATTAGTTAAAATCGTTTCGATGCACGCAGTAATCACTCACAATATCATTATCTTTTACAGTGTTTCGTGCTGTTTGAGACTTGATTATTTTTAGGACTGGGTTCCAAACAGGTGGTAGCTGCCAACCATCTTCTCTATTAAAATTAGGATGTTTTAGAATGCTCCGTGAGGCTATTGAAATTAAAATAATATTTATAAATATTTTATAAATGATTAAAATTTAAAATGAAATGTCACATTGATTGTTTAATAATCTCACCTTATAATTATAACTATCAACACAACACTTATACGGCTCTGTGCAGATCATAAACTTATTATATTTAATATGTTTATGGTGCAGATATTAACAACGCACTATTGACATAAAGTACAATAACAAATTATAGTTTTATTTATTATTCTTATGTTATGTCACGTACGCGCTTCTTCAAACTATTGGACGTAAGTTATGAACGAAGCTAAGTGAGCTAGCCGACGCGTGTCAACGCACGATTTCGGGCCATATCAACTATATTGAAACAATTCAATTGAATTCACTACCGGTATTGAAAGTGTTCAGGGGTGTCGACGCTTTCAATGTGGCATTGAATGACGATTTATTTATATTATTATTTATTTATTTATTCAATTCAATTCAATACAATCCATTTATTTGCCAGAATGTAGGTGTACAAGTATGATCTTAAATTTATATGGCCCATTTACATTCTACCATTACATTTGGTGTGCAAATATACAGTATGACAAGCATTTAATTCTTATCAACCGACTTCAAAAAAGGAGGAGGTTATGTATTCCGCGGGTTTTTTTTATTTTTTTTTATTTTTTTATGTATGTACACCATGAATCTATATAGTAGGATAACACACTATGTGACTTAAAACGAGCCCAGCGAGAGGTCCATAAAACTATTGCATTTCTTTCTACTAGGGTGTCCAAATAATATTTATTCGTGGATTTTCTCAAATTTAATGTTATCGTTTCGAAAACTAAGAGGAGCCATTGTACTCATAATGAAGTAGATTATATGCTTTAACTTTTTTTTTTTCTTACCCCGAGTAGAATCAGTATATCAAATCCGTTCAGCCGTTTCAGTGTTATGGAAGAACAAACTAACATCCATACTTTCGCATTTATAATATTAGTAGGAAGTAGGTATGAACATTGTCAACACGGCCTGCTGGTTTACGGTAGGCAAAGTCGATGTTTTATTAATTTTATTTTCATGGATCATTGGTGTCAATTCTCTTATTCACGCTACTTCAACAACTCAACTATCGCTCTCTTTTATTAATAGTAGATACAATAAAGAGATGGCAATAATTTTAGAACTGTCAAATTAGTTTACGTGTTACATTTCACTGTATTTTAGTGGGCACGTTCCGAAATCACGACTAAACTTGTATAGAAATTTAAATTCCGACTAATTTGAGAACGCTTAAATTGTATCAGTAAAAGAGAGCGATAGTTTAAAATAGGTTTAGTTCAAGTTCAATCGACACCATTGCCAACTTTGCTAATTCTACGTGTGCAAAGATATTATACAACGTGTAATTGAAATAACTCAAAACCTCTTAAGGTGAATGCTACAGGGTACCCCGCGAAATTCAAATTTTTGGCGTTTTTTGCAAATTGTAGCTTTATTTCGCGTTGTATATCGGTCAAAATATAATAGGCGGAAATAATAACAATATATCTACTGAATAACACTCATAAAAAATATTAACCTAGCTCTATTAGCTGTACTAGCTCGATAATATTAATTTACGATCAAATTATCGATTTTCGAGCTTATACAGCTTATAGAGCTAGGTTAATATTTTTTATGAGTATAATTCCTTAGATATATTGTTACTATTTCCGCGAATCATATTGCGATCGATATAAAACACGAAACAGAGCTACAATTAGCAAAAAACGCAAGAAATTTTGAATTTCGCGCGCTACCCTGTAGCATTCACCTTAAGGGGTCATTGTAATCATCAGTAATAAGCTGTTCCCTGCATTTGTGTTCACATTACACGACAAAATGTAAGGAATAGTTGTGTTTTCGCGATTTCGGGGTTGGTCCTATTATTTAATTAGCATCTCGGGAAACCTCGAAAACGATAACCGTATTGATTTTATTCAAAAAGTTGCGTCTGCTATCTTGGATTACAAAATGGATGTTATATTCGTAATTAGCATCCCGGGAAACCTCGAAAACGACACCCATATTGATTTTATCTAAAAAGTGACGTCCGCCATCTTGGATCTCGAAATAGATGTTATATTCATAATCAGCACCCCAGGAAACCTCGAAAACGATACCCATATTGATTTTATTTAAAAAGTCACGTCCACCATCTTGGATCTCAAAATAGATGCTATATTCATAATCAGCACCCCGGAAACCTCGAAAACGATACCCATATTGATTTCATTTTAAAAGTCGCGTCCGCCTTCTTGGATCTCAAAATAAATCTTATATTCGTAAACAGGACCCCCGAGAACCTCGAGAACGATATCTGTATTAATTTTATTTAAATAGTCGCGTCCGCCATCTTCGATGTCGAAGTAGATGTTGTATTCGTCATGCTCCACCCAATGCGGGCCCGACACGCACCGCTCTGTGTGGTTTGCGCTTTAGAGTTCCTAAGACTGTGGTGTCTGTGGTACAACCATGGGCGTATTCAGAATTTTGTTTTCATTCAACGTAAATAGAAATAATCAACTTTTTCTTTGATTTGAATGAATGAGTTTTTTTTTTTTCAAAATACACGCTAAAAACGATAGACGACTTTGTGGGATTCCTGGGAATTATTTTTTCCCAATCTGTCATTCATAGTCATCTTTGGGATCCAATAAAAAAACCAAATACATTCGTGCATACAACGCATGGTCACCCTAGTGTGTCAGTGCTTTGTAAATATGAAAACCATATGAAAACACTTTACCTGTAAAAAGATAAGCCACAGCCAGGATATGATTCTTTTTTATAACCACGTACGCAACAAAAATTCACCATTTTATAGTAAAATATACTGAAAATTCAAAAACATGAAAAATTACAATAAACCGCCATAATTGTTGTCAATATGACAAATCAGTGTTGACATTTAAAGGTTAAAGTTTACACCAATATTATTTTATAAATTCAATAAGAATACGTAACAAAATAGTACGATCTACTTTTATTAATGGCTTACATCACTATTACGAATTTCACATTATCGTGTTATAGAAGTGCGGTAATAACGAATTTTACAAACCTATCATTTTGATTTAAAAACTACTATAGAAATTTTTATTTTACGTTGGCAATTTTTTAGACAAGGACACACAAGTCGCTTCTCGGTTCTCCCTTTCTTTTGGTTTTCTGCTTACATCACTATTACATGAAAATAAACCTTAAATTATAGACTTAAGGTATAGTTTTGTATTGATAAAACTTTTTAATAAAAAATTGAACCGACGAAAACAGAAACTGAAAAGCATGCAACGTTATGTCAATAGTGCGTTGTTAATATCTGCACCATAAACATATTAAATATAATAAGTTTATGATCTGCACAGAGCCGTATAAGTGTTGTGTTGATAGTTATAATTATAAGTTATAACACATAAGGTGAGATTATTAAACAATCAATGTGACATTTCATTTTAAATTTTAATCATTTATAAAATATTTATAAATATTATTTTAATTTCAATAGCCTCACGGAGCATTCTAAAACATCCTAATTTTAATAGAGAAGATGGTTGGCAGCTACCACCTGTTTGGAACCCAGTCCTAAAAATAATCAAGTCCCAAACAGCACGCAACACTGTAAAAGATAATGATATTGTGAGTGATTACTGCGTGCATCGAAACGATTTTAACTAATAATATTGTACGGTAGATTAAAACATTTTTTTTAGAAATATTTGTAAAGACGCTTGTCATCTTAGTCTACCTGCGACCACGAAATGCTGCAAAGCTTTCGAAACGTCAGGGAAACCAATTTAAATAATATACGCGATTTAATCCGGCTAAACTTTGTTTTATTATAATGTGTAGTGATCGCGAAAACCTAAGAAGTTATTAAGTTTATTTTATTAAATATTTTTAATAAACCCCCCCTCCCCCCCTTAATTGGGGGAGGCCTATGTCCAGTAGTGGACGTCTTTCGGCTGTAATGATGATTAAATATTTTCGGAACTAAAAATCTTGACATTCATTCTCCATAATAATTTGTCATCTTCGGTTGAACTAGTTTTTTATCTCTAACCCTTCTTGTATTATATGTATTTTTAACTTTTACTTTATACTCGTCACTGTAGTAGTGTTCCAAACTGATCAAATAATTAAGTTTCTTATCTATTGGTAATTTTTTACAAACGGGGAATAACTTATCATAGTCTTTGTTACATTTTTCTTTAACTTTTTTGCTTACTGGTTAAGTACCAGTCTTTTCTGTAAATTTTTTATATCTTGTAAGTACGTCGTCTTCGTTCTTCCCTGTTTTAGTATTTGTTGCTAAACTACATAGTTAGTATGCACTGTAATCAGACAAAGTTTGACGCTGGTATGTATACTGTTTTGAAGATAGAGCAAGAACAAAAACGTTGAAAAAAATGCATGTTATTCGAGGTTTTTTGTATGGTTTTAGCACAGATAATATAATACTATACTAGTTTTAGACTTTTTTTTATTTTTAGTATTTGTTGTGATAGGCACCCTATTAACACATGTATATTCTGTGAAAATTTCAACTGGTTATCTATAAAGGGTCCCGTTAACAAACTTTGGCAACGGAAACCAAAAAAAAAAAAAAAAAAACTTATAAATGATTCTGATTCTGATCCTGAAAACCAATAAACTGTATTTGTATACAAACTGTATCTGTATTTTTATTGTTCCCCAGTGAGCCAGCATGGCCCCTCGCCCCGTGCCGGAATCGCCCGCGCCGCCCCTCATCCCGCAGTACTTCGCGGGGAGAGAGGTCTTCATCACAGGAGCTACTGGATTCATGGGCAAGGTACGTAGATTTAGCAGATGTTTCATAATTAAACAAAACATAATTAATACATTGCAATCCCACTGCTGTGGGGCCTGTGGGAGTGAAGACCGCGAATCGGCAAACGCAGCGTAGGGCGCCCACTATGGGAAAAACGGGTCATTCTCGTCTCAAAAATCTATAACTTTTTAGTAGCTTAATATTTTTTTCCTGAAATTTTGCATAGGTATAGGTAGTTCAATCTTCTTCTTCTTCTTCGTGTCGACATGAGCTACATAATAATAATAGCTCATGTCGTGGGGAAAAGATTAGCCATATACATATATTCATATATTTGTATTTTTACTTGTATGTCCTGTGTCTTGTTTTTGTACTAAATAAACGTTTTATCTATCTATCTATCCATTCAGCAGGTTGATAGCGGGGCTGACTGCCCAGAGTGATAGTAATGTAATAATATTATAATGGTAATATAGTTCAATGTACCTATAACATATTAAAAAAAGCAATAATATAGTTTTATTTAATGTTTAATGTATATTTATAAAAATATTTAATAAATACTTTTAATAAATATTTTTATAAATATACATTAATATAATAGCACGTTTAATAAAAAACGCGCACATTTTACTTAGTAGTTACTAATTTAAAACATATTTTCTTTAACATTTTAATGAATAACACTATTAAATTATTAAAAAACAATAATAGAGCAAAAATAAAGTAAACTTAATCATCTACATTCATATCGAGAAGTTAAAAGAAGAAGACGAAGCTGAACTTAGCTTCATTAAAGAGTTCTTTTGAAATTGTTTCACTGCCTTTTCTGAAGCTCGTTACATAAGGATCAGAAGCATATATATGGAACTTATATTTGGTAACATATATTTATCTGAGTTGTTTTATATGCATATTCTCCGATTTTTTTAGAATTAATAGGAATTCCTGACGACATGGTTTGAAATAAAATATATAGCCGCTTTATTAACTCGTCATCCACACCTGTAATGTGTTCGTAAATGGATAATTCTGGAAAAATCTCCTTTCTGTATTTCCATCATTACTGTTTCCACTTCCTTGACATAGTTTATCGATGTAGGTATAAGCCAAGTTCATCCCGAAAACGTCTTTGTACGAGTTTTTTAGCTTTACTCATTTTATTTTCAGCTGTAGTGGCTGACCCTTTTTCAAAATACGTATGAAATAATTATGTAAAATCATTTCCATACACCTTATAGCATGTAATGTAGAGAGTCCGTAATTGTTGAGGACAAATCATAACGTGATCGTAAATAGTCTTCAATTCTATTTTTACTAATCACTAAATTACACAGGTCACGTCTTTTACAAACGGATTCCTTATATAAAGTCAGATTTTTGTGACATATGTATTACAGTTTCTTCTGATACTTTCATTTGGGCTAGTAATTAGAAATATCAGTTAGTGAGAAGTCTCGCAATGAATATTTTGTTTTGTAAAAGACGTGACCTGTGCAATTTAGCGATTAGTAAAAATAGTATTGCAGACTATTTACGATCACATTATGATTTGTCCTATGGCATATAAAATGCCTCAAAAATAATAGTGATTTGTGCAAAACCGAAGGTACTGCTGACTTACCTAATATATAAAATTCGTATTTTTATTGCGGTTGTAGGTATTGCTATAATCAAAAACACCAATGTCACTGCAGGGATCCAGCAGAATACCAGCGTCAGGTATAATACCTGGCACATGCTGAGCTGGACACCCATTTGGTACAATATTGAGACACATATCACACTTTCTTATTGTATTTTTACTTGTATGTTCTGTGTCTTGTTTTTGTACTAAATAAACGTTTTATCTATCTATCTATCAATAGTAAATATATTATTATTATTTAATCTATGTCTATATCTAATATGGTCAAGATACCCACAAAAACGTATTAATGGCGTTATATCTTAACAGCACATATAATAGAGGTTATAAAAAAATTCAAGGTTCCTTGTTGACTACGGAACCCTAAAAATAGTGCAGGGTTAGGGTTAGGTTACGTTAACTACATTTAAGAACTCACTGAAATATTGTTCCATAGTCATTTAATTTAAATTTCTTGAGAAAATAAAAATATTGAAAACCAAGTGAAAATAGACGTTCTCCTTTGCGAAGTATTCTTAACTTTAATCAAAATTGGCGCAAATATGCGCAACTTTTAATGTTTTTCAAATTTAAAGGACCATCATTTAATCAATTTCTCAACTTCGGGAGACTTTGATAACATAGAAATCTCTAATTCAAAACGAAGATTCTGCAAAAAGTGGTGCGGTTAAAAAATACGTAATTTTTTCTATATGAATAAACTATTAAAGATATAATAAATAATGAACAAAAATGGTAAGATTATACGCTTTCCAAAAATGTATAACACTTATACACTTAAGATTTAAATTGTGGAAAGAAAAAATCGCTCACGAGCAGGATTCGAACCTGCGACTCCTGGCTCAGTACGCCAGTGCTTTAGCCACTAAGCTACCGTGAACACTGCTCGTGGTATCGAAATTATCCTCCACTATACGTCTTTGGGTGACGTCAGCGATATCTTATTAAGAAACATTGTTTCTTAACCGACTCGACTAACTTTGCAGTTAAATCAAAGTCGTATAGATATGCCTACCCTTACTAATTCTTTTTTATTATTTTAACGCATATACGCATGCCAAGCGAAATCTAAAGATTTAAATTGTGGAAAGAAAAAAAAGAAGATAAGATAAGATATCGCTGACGTCACCCAAAGACGTATAGTGGAGGATAATTTCGATACCACGAGCAGTGTTCACGGTAGCTTAGTGGCTGAAGCACTGGCGTACTGAGCCAGGAGTCGCAGGTTCGAATCCTGCTCGTGAGCGATTTTTTCTTTCCACAATTTAAATCTTTAGATTTCGCTTGGCATGCGCATATGCGTTAAAATAAAAATAAAAAAGAATTAGTAAGGGTAGGCATATCTATACGACTTTGATTTAACTGCAAAGTTAGTCGAGTCGGTTAAGAAACAATGTTTCTTAATAAGATATCGCTGACGTCACCCAAAGACGTATAGTGGAGGATAATTTCGATACCACGAGCAGTGTTCACGGTAGCTTAGTGGCTAAAGCACTGGCGTACTGAGCCAGGAGTCGCAGGTTCGAATCCTGCTCGTGAGCGATTTTTTCTTTCCACAATTTAAATCTTTAGATTTCGCTTGGCATGCGTATATGCGTTAAAATAATAAAAAAAGGACTTATACACTTATTTAAGAAATATTTAAAAAAAAACGGGAATCAAATTTGTTTACGCACTCTCGTGTAATAACGTCCCCGATAATGCGTTAAGTTTAAATATAATTCTATTCATCTTAGAAGGCGATAAATACGAGAGAGTGTAAACTACAAAAGCCTGTTTATTGAATTACATAAAAGTTCTATTATCATCCCTTAATGATGACTTTCGAATTATCCATTTTTGAGATGGTCTTGTATGGAGCTTTCCCATAGTGCGCCCCCCTGCCAGGTGGACCGACGACCTAAAGAACGTGGCTGGGGGGGACTGGATGCGGAAGGCAGAGGACCGAGCGTTGTGGCGCAACTTGGGAGAGGCCTATGTCCAGCAGTGGACTGCGATAGGCTGCTGGGCACGGGGTCTCAGTCCAGCACGCTGGCCTAGTGCGGGTTGTCGCACTACACACATACACCATCGAGAACTGTGCACTCTGTGCAGCACACAGTTCTCGATGTGGCGAGGGCTCACCCTCACCACAGTCCCTCACGCTGTTTTCTTTCACTGAGTTTACTTCAACATCATCATCATTTCAGCCGAAAGACGTCCACTGCTGGACATAGGCCTCCCCCAAGCATCTCCACAACGACCGGTCCTGCGCCTTCTGCATCCAGCGGATTCCCGCGATCTTCACCAGGTCGTCGGTCCACCTTGTTGGGGGCCTACCCACGCTGCGCCTTCCAGTACGCGGTCGCCACTCCAGAACTTTACTGCCCCATCGGTCATCCGTTCTGCGAGCAATGTGCCCCGCCCACTGCCACTAAGTTTGGCAATTCTTCGGGCTATTTCGGTTACTTTCGTTCTCCTGCGAATCTCCTCATTTCTGATTCGATCACGCAGGGACACTCCGAACATAGTCCTCTCCATTGATCTTTGAGCTTGCTTCATTGTCTATCAATCAATCAACTCAGCCTATCGCAGTCCACTGCTGGACAAGGCCTCTCCCAAATTGCGCCACAACGCTCGGTCCTCTGCCTTTCGCATTCAGTCCGTGTTTCGTTGTCTATCTGCTACAAATCTTGCTAGTCGGTTTTGAGCCGTTGTGCAGTTTTATTTATTTATTGGTATAACAATACTTCGGCAGGTGTTGGTGGAGCGCCTGCTGTGGACGTGTCGCGACATCTCGCGCCTGCACCTGCTCCTGAGACACAAGAAGGACGCCGCGCCCGAGAAGAGGCTCGCGCAGCTCAAGGAGTCACAGGTTTGGTACTTTCATTACAAGCTTTTTTTGTCGTCTGTACATCTGCTGCTATAAATGTGCTTGTATACCAATTTTGAGCTAGTTTCTGTTACTTATTTTTAACAGACTTCAAAAAGGAGCAGGTCCTCAATTCGTTTTTTTTGGTTTATTATTTCAGAACCCCGTCATTTATCAACCGATTTGAAAAATTTTTTTTTTGGTCCTATTTTTATCAAAATATAGTTCTAGTCCACAAATACAAAGTCGCTCAGCGAGCTATGGAGCGAGCTATGCTTGGAGTTTTCGAGAGTTATCCGGAGAAGAACCGGAGTGATCGACATAGCTTGTAGGATCAGTAAGCTGAAGTGGCAGTGGGCTGGCCATGTCTGTCGAATGACCGATGGCCGCTGGAGCAGACGAGTCCTTGAGTAGAGCCTGAATAGTATAGAAGAAGAATAGAGAGTGAATCGGCAAACGCAGCGTAGGGGTCCCCGCCATCGACGACCTGAAGAACGTGGCTGGGGGGGACTGGATGCAGAAGGCAGAGGACTGAGTGTTGTGGCGCAACTTGGGGGAGGCATATGTCAGCAGTGGATTGCAATAGGCTGAGTTGATAATGATGAAGAGCGGATTTCGTAAAGAAAGAAAGAAAGAATCATTTATTTGCTTAGAATACAGGTGGTACCAGATATAAAATTGGTGGTTTAGGAACAGTGCTATATTCTGCTTGTATTAAGCATGCAAAAATCTAGTATAGATGAACCCAATTGAACTATATTATTATTACATTACCTACATTATTATTATTGTAAATTATTATTATTGTGCCCATTATTATTATAATTCAAGTGTTACCACTGACGATGACATGAATTCGACTGTACCTACTACCTAAAAAAATTCACTTTCTTTATTGTTGTGTCCAAATACTTTACAAGTATTGTCTTTGGTTGTGTCTAATGGCCGATGCATTTGTCATTATATTTCATGACCAACTTCATAAATATGCATAACACGACATGTATTACGTAAATGTAGATTTAACAATCACAAAAACAATTATATACATATCTATGACGTATTAGAATTTTAAACATTTTGTTGTACATAATTAAATGAATAATTATATTGATTTATTATTACTAACTATTTTAACAAGTACCTAAAAGTGTTTTATAAGCAAAATAAATTATTACTTTATCTAATGCAGTGTACATAATTATTACAAATAAGTATCTTATAATGTAACATACTTACGTATTTACCTATCACTAATAAGATGTACCTATTCCTTACAACCTAAATATCACAATAAAACGACTTCAGATTTTTTATAAGAAAACTACCGGAAACCAGATACAATTCTAATTAAATTAAATTAAAATTAAATTAATTATTAACCCCTCCCTCTCTCACTAAACCGAAAGCTCATGGACATGTGCATCCTCCCCACCCTCACCTATGGAGCACAAACATGGTCACTGACAAAGCGTCAAAAGTCCGCACTTGGAGTTTGTCAGCAAGCAATGGAACGCAGTATCATAGGAGTTAGACTTAGATCGTGTAAGAAACTCTGTACTGCGTTCCAAAACACAAATTGCCGATGTAGGCCAAACAGCTGCCAAGCTTAAGTGGAAGTGGGCTGGTCACATCTGCCGCATGCCGGAGAAGCTATGGGCGAAAACAACCACACAGTGGGTTCCAGACAGCAGCAAACGACAACGCGGCAGGCCCAGAAGGAGATGGTCGTACGAACTTGACTGCTATCTGAAGACTGACTCCTATCTAATTCTTAGGGGAAATAGTGTAGATCAAAACGACGAAATTGTAAAAAAAAAAACCCGCGTAATACATAACCTCCTCCTTTTTATGAAGTCGGTTAAACATCAATTGCTGTTCGTTAGTCTCGCTAAAACTCGAGAACGGCTAGACCGATTTGGCTAATTTTGGTTTTAAAATATTTGTGAAAGTCCAGGGAAGGTTTAAAAGGTCAGAAAATGTGGAAAATTTGCGAGGAAAATAGTAAAAACAACAATTTTATTTTCCCATACAAACTGTTCCTACCTGTCAAACATTTGATGTTCGTCCCGTTCGGTCGGTATGGTAAACTCTCGGGTCCCACGTAATAAATAAGATTTGGATGAAATTTTGTGTGTATATTTCAATTTAAATGTTCAAATTTAGTTACTTTTTAATCAAGATTGACATTATAATATTAATTCATTATGGACATTATTAATTACAATTCACAATACATTTGATCTGACAATAAGTATATTAGAATTTATCTCATGAACTGACATTGTATAACTCATTTTTTTTTCTCTTGTTAATAATCATTTATAAAACACAATTATTGAGTTCCTATTAGTTATTTAAAATAAGAATTAAATGCTCGTCATAATGTATATTTGCACACCATATGTAATGGTAGAATGTAAATGGGCCATTTATATTTAAGATCATACTTGTACACCTACATTCTAATAATCATTTATAAAACACAATTATTGAGTTCCTATTAGTTATTTAAAATAAGAATTAAATGCTCGTCATAATGTATATTTGCACACCATATGTAATGGTAGAATGTAAATGGGCCATTTATATTTAAGATCATACTTGTACACCTACATTCTGGCAAATAAATGAATTGAATTGAATTGAATTGAATTGATGGTTTAAAAACACAATTGGACCCGGTAGGTGGCGCTGCTGTGGTATGTCACTGATCTCCTAAACTGATAGATGATAGATTTTAATGATATTTTTTGTGTAGGTACGTTCGAGTCCGGGTCCCTGCAAGGTTTGAATTAACAAATGGACCCGGTAGGTGGCGCTGCAGTCGTTGTGTCACCAAATTTGATTTGCTGAACAATTGGGACGGACGGGACATGGGACGGGACGGGACATGTGACATGGGGGACGGGACATGGGACGGGACGGGACATGTGACATGGGGACGGGACATTGGACGGGACGGGACATGGGAAGGGACATGGGCCGGGACGGGACATGGGACATAAGACGGGACATTGGACATGGGACGGGACTGGACATGGGACGAGATAGTGAGAAAGTGGGATAGTGGGATAGTGGGATAGTGGGATAGTGGGATAGCGAAATAGTGGGATAGTGATATAGTGGGATAGTGATATAGTGGGATAGTGACTGGACTGGACTGGATAAATGCTATTATACACTGAATGAATTTTTTGATGATGATTTTATAACGTGATTCCTTTGTTTTGAAGACATTTTTTATTTAATTTTTACTGTTTTTTTTCTTTGATGCAACTT
This sequence comes from Asteroscopus sphinx, assembly GCA_949699075.1. Classification (NCBI taxonomy): domain Eukaryota; kingdom Metazoa; phylum Arthropoda; class Insecta; order Lepidoptera; family Noctuidae; genus Asteroscopus; species Asteroscopus sphinx. The sequence goes on along the minus strand of OX453032.1, from coordinate 14,664,344 downwards.
ATTATTCAAAGAATTATTGTT